>OZ024750.1:5396372-5418872 GCA_964016885.1 Eledone cirrhosa | reverse complement strand
CAACAAGTGTTATACATTTTTACATACAAACACTGCTAAAAACAAATTTTAGTCAACTGTAAACTCTGACCAAGGCTAACATAATAGTGCCACCTTTTTGACATGGGGTTAAAATTGGTTTTCTTTATCTGTTTGAACAAAGAATTTTTTAAATGTTTGCAATATTTGGGGGAATGTAATTTAAATGAGTTAGAATTTGTTTATTCTTAAATATCTTTGAATGTAGTATTCTGGCCCTATTAAAATTAATGTCTTGTATTCTTACTCCATTGAGATGATTGTCTTAGATATTTTTGTGTGTTCAGATTTTGCGAGGGCAGATTCTTATGCATTTTAATCTTGGGGGATTTTATAAGTTGATATGATGTATATTTTGTGTCCAGTTCTTTATATAGTGAACAACAATATTTAATATAGTTATTTACAATGTAGATTGATTATTAAATAAATATTCTTTGATTCGAAAAGTCGGTGGTTTTCCAATAGTTCCTATTTATTGTCTCTCAACTTTTAATCTGATGTAATTTATCATATAAATTTAGTTGACATTGCCAAACTATATAATTGTAAACTAGTTCTTATTCAGCTGTATATTATTTTTAAGGACATAAATTGAATGACTGCAGAAAAGACTAGAATTGAGAATGTTATCTACAGAAAATATCATTTTTTTAGAATTCAGTAGAGAAGTTGTTATTACTATATTGAACTATGCCATCAGGAAGTTTTCAAACCTACTTTAAATCAAGAAAAAAGAGATCACTGTATTTCATAATTAATGTGTTGTATACAAGGGCAGTGAACTGGCAGATTTGTTAGAACATTGGGTAGATTGCTTTGGGGTATTTAGGCTCTCTGCTCTCTCAGTTCAAATCTCGCCAAAGTCAACTTTGCCTTTCATCCACTTAAAGTACCAGTCAAGTACTGGGGTTGATTCTTCCTCTATATCTCTTTCTCACTTCCATTCTCTCATTCTCTTTCCTTCTCTGGAAGACATCTGCTGTATTCATTTATGTTTCCAACAGTGATCTCAGATCTCAGATCTCAGATCCTTCAGCTTTAGAGCATAGTCAGTTTGAAGATTTTGACCATGTTTATATATTTGAAGGAATAGAATCTGTATTTTACTTTCTGGATATTTTAAAGGACATTTCTTAATTCTTTTCTGATGGTATTCAAAAAAATGTTTGATAAACTATTTGAATTGTATCTATGTTTTATTGATGTTGTTGGTATTTTTGATAACAGAACAATCAAATGAAGATGTTTTAATTAAATATAACCTTCCAGTTTCTTATTTAGTTGTATTTTCTTAAGATGGAGTGGAGGAGTACCATTCATTTAACAAATCTCTTCACCATATGCCCCAAAACAGATCATACTCTTCAGTATCATAGATCTTCTCCACCTCTCAGATATGTTATGGATTAAACTTTTGGTTGTTTAAGTTTAAAATGTTTTAATGTAAGTTTTTAAATTAACTAAGAAAGGAAATTCATTAGGTTGTGTTATAGTATAAATTTAGTAGTTACTAGAGTATTCAAATATGGAAATTTAGATTTGTATCAATCTTCTCTGTTTTATTAGTTTAATATTGTTTATACAATCCCACTGTTATATATGACACCTTGAGTCCTTAAGCAAGACACTTCATTTCACTTTGCTCCAGTCTACACAGCTGAAAAAAAGTACCAACAGCAGGAGCTGGGGGTTAATTTTGCATTGAACTAACGTCCAGCCCAGTCTTATACTTTCTGTTGCTCATTAAGACATGAAACTGGAATAAGTTCCAGTCTGATGAGATTTTAAGCTTGAGAAAGATTTTAATTATTTTAACTTCTAATACAAAATCCTAAGAAGTGGAAATATATATATATATTTGGTTGTTTGTCTAAGTAGGAAAGTCAGTACTTAATTTCTAATTAGGTTTTCTTGAACTGGGTTATCTTGATAAATTGGTAAGATCAGTTTAGTTGATATATCATGCTTCTTATGATGTATCATGTGAACTAGTATATATAAATGAAATGATCTAAGAAATCAGTTACAGATAGATACATGTCTGAAGAGAAAATATTGAGACAAGCAAGCTTAAATCAATGTCAAGAAAAGGTTGAAGTGTCTTGCAGGAGGTGATCTCTCCACTGACTCTGGTTTTAAACACCTTTACTAATGCTCACTCAAAAGAGAAATGTATTCAAGATATTATAGAGTGAATCATTTATTATAATTTCCTCTTATCAGTAAAGGCTTCCATTCTTGAAGATGGTATGCATAAGTACATATTTCAATATCTTTTGGCAAAGGACCAGAATAATAAGAACTTGCAAATCAAGCATGGTACAACAGTATCTTTTTCACTGTCAATGGTCTTCTTGCATAAATTGTGTCTAAATATGAATGCTTCCCGGTTAATGTTGAATTCATATATTGTTTTGGGTTGCAGATATACCTAATGTTTCTGGACATATAAAATAGATTCTGTTAATGAACTTGAGTGTCTGTCTCTCTGTATGTATGAATGTATATATATATATATATTTTTTTTTTTTAACGTGTGCATATGTATGGCTATGCATAAGTGGGGGTGGCATATGTGTTTGTGTGTATATATATATATATGTAAATATATATATATATAATTGCAAATTACAGAGTGAAATAATTATAACCAATATGCTATTCTGGCAGTAGTGTAATAAATTGTGTGTGTTTGTATGAGTATGCGTGTGTGTATACACAAATTTAGCTTGAAGATATTAGTTTGATTTCACATTCCATGAGCATGCTCTGAAATAATCTGAAAAATGTGTTAATGGAGGTGAAACCTTATAACTTTAGGTATCAGTTGCTCACTAAATTCTTGCATGAATTATATTGAGATATGCATTAAGTAAATCTATCTATCTCTGTACTATACAAATGTGTGTTAATCTCTCTAAATAAGGTTAGCATATCTTGCTTCTGTGTGTGTATACGTGTGTGTTTAAATTGTACATTTTTTCCATTCTGAAGTACTGAATGTTTAAATGATGCAGTTATTCAAATGTTCCACAATCTGTATTTCTAACTTTGGATTGTAATGTTTTATATGTTTAATGTGTTATGTGGATTGGCAGTATCGGTAGAGGGTCGGACGCCATGCTTTGCAGCATAGAGTTACGGCCCTTTATGGTCTGAGTTCAAATCCTGTCGAGGTTAACTTTGTCTTTCATCCTTACGGGGTCGATAAAATAAAGTACCAGTAATACACTGGGATAATTGCTGGCCTTGTGCCAAAAGTAGAAATAATTATATAGTTATAGTGTGTATATGTGTTGTGGTTGGAAAGTAGGGTGTCTTTATGTATTGTTTGGTAAATGTAGGCAGTCTTTGTGTGGTATTTGGTAAAAGCTTCTACCTAACCTTCGAAACCCAAAATGTGATTTGTTTTCCCATTTGACATTTTGCCTACAATTCTCATATTTAATATTTATCATCCATGAATCATTCTAACATTGGATTAAGAATAACGGATATATATATATATATATATAATATATAATATATATATCTATATATATATAATATATATATATATAGATATCATCTCTATATATCTTTTTTCCTTATATATATATATATTATATATATATATATTATATATATATATATTATATATATATATGTGATGTATGTATTATTCTCTCAAATCTAATTAAGGTATATCTAGATCAATATATTTTATCATTTTATATTACAGAAGTGACTAAATTACATCCAAGTTAGGACAGACATTCTTAAATAGATATTTTCGTCTAAAGAATATACGACTTATTGTACATAGTCACATTTACTTACACTCATGCAGACACTTCATTTTTATATATATATATATATGTATGTATATATATGTATATATATATGTATGTATATGTATGTATATATATATATACATATGTATATGTATGTATGTATATAAATGTATGTATATATATATATGTATGTATATATATGTATATATATACGTATGTATATGTATGTATATATATATATGTATGTATATATATGTGTATATATATGTATATATATGTATATGTATATATATATATAATGTATATATATGTATAGGTATATATATGTATATATATAATGTATATATATGTATAGGTATATATATGTATATATATAATGTATATATACATATATGTATAGATATATGTATATATATATAATGTATATGTATATATAATATATATATACATATATGTATAGATATATGTATATATATATATATAATGTATATATACATATATGTATAGATGTATGTATGTATATATATAAGCTTATATAATATTTACACACACACTTACATTATAAAGATTAATTTCATCTATTTAATGGATACTTCTATTTTCATATTAACTTTTAATCATTTCCGGAATGAATTTACACATTGTAAAGCATGCATTCTGTGTATTTTATGAGTAAAACTCTGAGAAGAACCTGCAAATGGTTTCCAATCTATGACAAAAATTCCTTCACCTCTGATATCTTCAAATATAACTTATGAAGAAAAGTTCATTGGGATTATTTATGTTTTTTCCTTCCTTAACTTTTAACATCCTGTTCCACATGAAACCACATTAGCAAGACATTCTTGAAAAGTATAAAAACACTCTGACTGTATCATATTAAAAGAATTAAAATATTTACTTTAATAGTACACATTTTCACAACGATCTGTCCAATAATAAAAATACTATAAACATTTAAATTACCAAACCTGTTTTTAGATATTTGAATTACTAAACCCATTTTTAGATATTTTCTGCTAAATCATTACAGGATGTTAAGAGTTAAAGAAAGACATGTTTTCTCTATTATGATATAAGCCACCTCATTGTTTGAGATATGTGTTAGACTAGATACTTTATGCTATCTTAGATTAGCAACTTTTAGTCCAAGTTCACTTGAGGTTGAAACTTATATTTTGATAATAAGTCTATTGGGGTAAGATAATTTTTGTATAGGAATGATGCCAGTTTTTATCATTGAGTAACAATCAGTGAGCTAGGAGCTCTCAAATTACCCCTGACAATGTACCAATCATATTTTCTCTTGTTCTCTTTGGTATCTTTAGTTCCTTGAACTTACTGTCTACAAAGGGCATAGCTATTGAAATCCCTCCTCATTTTTTTTTTAATCTTTCCATTCTTTTGAATTTATTCTTCAACATTGTGAACAAAAAATAAAGACATTAATAATTATAGTTTTTTTTTTAAAGTTATTATCTTAGGAAGAATCGAAATATTCCCAGTTTCCTCACTGTTTTCTTGGTCTTGATTATTGTAAATAATTATGAGATAAACCAAGCCGTTTATGGTAATTTATGATTTCAGAGCAAAATCTATGTTCATAACTGAGATCAGAAATCAATGGAGTTTACTGAAAAATTTGTTGATTCATTGTATATCCTTTCTAGGATTATTTCTACATAGTTTTATAGATTCTTTGTTTTCTCTTCTTATTTTCTGGTATTAGTTTAGATTATTTCAGACTTATAAAAAGAGGTTTCAGCCCGAAGATTTCTTACGGTTCTGGTTCTATCATGTTTGTTTTATTTATATTTCTAACCTGTTTAATTTGAATCCATTTATGTGTGTAGTTATTCTGGATTCATCTCTTCAAACAGGAGCACTAAGTTTTCTACTTTTTAGACACCTATTTACATATATGCTGAATTATTTATTTCTATATTTCTGCATCAACTAAGCTTCTTATAAATATATATATATATATATATATATATATATATATATATATATATATATATATATATATATATATATATACAGGGTGGACCAAAAGTTGCGATACATAAAAAAAATAATTATGTTTTATAAGAAACAATTTATTCAAAATAAATAAATATGGAAACTTAAAAATTTCCTATGTATTGCAACTTTTGTGCCACCCTGTATATATATATATATATATATATATATATATATATATATGTATACATGCATACATACACATACATTTTCACCCATATGCATGCATCAGATTTACAATTCAATTGAATTTCACGATTTGTTGTAATATTTTTACTATATGGAAATATATGAAGAGACATTACATTTCAGAATGGAAGTTTTTTCTAAGTAAAATGAAAAAGAATGATAACTTCAAATCATATTTAAAACAACATTCCTATTCGCTACAAAATTATATTAGTTATTATTATTATTATAATGATAAACGCAGTCATAATTTGTTGTTAAAACTAAACATTGGTGTTCAAAAAAAAGGAAATTAAAAATTGTTATTATTTTCAAATTAATTATTCATACTTTGAAATAATTTCCAAAATAATAAATTACCATATCTATTCACACCCACAAAATATTATGAAGATACTGTACTTTTTTCTACAATATTTTTTGAGAAATGTAAAAACAAGACAAAAAACACATTTTTGTTTTGTTTTCTTTTAGTGGGGAAAATATAGGCTGTGAAAAGTTTTTGTTAAAAAATATTCTTGATTGTTAAATTGATTATATTTACACATGGTTAGTAATATAGTCTGCTTTTAAATTCAGACAAAAACTTGGAATATTTCCCTGAAAATTTAACGTAACTCCCAGTGCTGTCTCTCATTTGTTTGTTTGTTTGTTTTTTTTGTTTTTTTTTGTGTTTTTTTTTTTGTGTGTTTTTTTTTTTTTTTTTGTTTTGTTTTTTTTTTGTTGTTTTTTTTTTCTACTTCTGTGTACTTCAAGATAGTCTTTGCACATTCTTGAGAGAAACTCTCAGAAAAAATATATGATCAGTCTTACACACTTCTGTGAATGATCATGAACATTTGAAGTATATTTAATATATATTTTGGAGAGGCTTTTTTTTAATCTTTAAGTTTAAAGTCATATATTTCTTCTAATCAATTCCCAATAACTCTTTCATTCAAAACCTGTTCTGGTGCTTCTCACTAATTTTTAAGGTATGAGATACTTATATCTAATCTCTGTGGTGTCTATAATTCTGGTCTTATCTGCTTTATTGGCCTCTGGTGTACATCAGGAAGATGGTAGTGTGTGTCCTGTGCATAATTTAGTTTTCTAGAGGAATAATTAAAATGTTTAATTAATTATGAAATGAATGTGAAAAACCACATTTACTGTAAATACAGACATATGCACATTTTGTTGATATAAAGACATTTCTAATATGTAAGAACCCTAAAATGCTCTAGATTCTTAAAATTAAAAGGAACAGAACCTATAAGGTAATACATTGGTTGGATTAAGGTTATATTGTCATGAGTTCAATATCTATGATAGCCATTATGTTGTGTCCTGATGCAAGCTAGAATTCTCTACTTATCTCAGTCTACCTCCTCATATTTCATTGAGACCATCCAGCTGAAAAAGATTTGCAAATGTCCAAATTTTCAAAATCATTTAAATATAGAAAAATATCTGTAAAATAGTAGATAATCCACACTTGCTTGTGCGTTCATCCATGAATACATTTATATATATATATGCACATCTGATTGCATGTATGCTCACATATTATTAGCTATTCAATCAAATAATATATGCATGTTAGCTAATTAACTATTTGCATAATTGTTAGTATGCATACATACTCATATATACGCACACTCACATTATTTCTGAAACATTTAGGATGTGTACATGGTGTTGTTTTAAACTAACATATGGGTAAACTTAATCTGAAGTCTTAGAATCTATTCCTAGTTTAAGTGTCTTTGTTTTCTCTATATATTCCCTCTAAATTAGTAAGACCACTTACATACTTTTAGGATTTTATGCCTAATTAAAGTAAAACCAGTCAAGAAGGCAGTCTCTATATAGGAACTCATTCATATCAAATATACTTTGGTGAAGTGCTAATAGAATTAGTTTAAAATGGTTGTGCTGTGAAGGCTTCAATCATTGCACAGACCAATTAAAGAACTGGAATTATAAGTTCATGAAACATGTTTCTTATACAATGCTTCTTCAGTGAACTATACCTGCTCATAGTACCTATTTAAAACCAGGTAGTTTGGCCCAACACAGTGTATTGGCTGCAGATACAGGGAAACCCCAACGAGATATGAAACATCAGCTATCCATTTGATAGTCCAATGCCTTTTGACATAGCAGTTCTCTCAGCAAAGACTTGTGATATATAATTGAGAGAATATATAGCTCTAACAATAACTTATGTAGGTTCAGTATTCTCTTTCTACAATAGGTTTATCTTGCCTTATACACATTATTTTATTTCATTAGATTATATTTAAAAAGTTGTTAAAATGAATAAAATAAGAAATGGACTAAAATTGTAACATATTTTGGTAAAATCTCCCCAAAAAAGGGAAAATAATATGTATTTTTATAATAATATGTATATTTAACCCATTCCACTATGCTAAATTTGGATGTTATAATGCACTGTACAAAGAAAGTTAAAAACCTATTACATTTAGGTATTGATTGTGGGATGAAACAAAATTAGAATGATGACATATCTGTTGCAATTGTCTAGCTACATAGTATAGTAACCAAAGATGTTATATATGGAACTATCCTTTCATGGGCCATGATTTCATGTCCCTGAACAGGACACAATTCCGCATTCCCCCTGTCATGTAGTTATTTTATAGAGATCTTTTTTTTTGTAATATTTACCTGTATAAACATAACTGGTATCCTATCCAGGGAGGATTTATCTTTCATCTATTTTAACCTTTTTGTTATTAAACTGGTGTTTGAAACATAACTTAACAAAGTAAGAGCCGCTTTGAGAGATTACAGCTCTGATATTATGGGTATGTGGTTAGAGTGTCTCAGGAAAGAACTCCTGGAAAGATTTTACAGGCAAAACCAACCGGTAGGAGACCCAGGAGTAGACCCTGAACAAGACGGTTGGATAACATCCATGAGCTTGGCTAGTCTCACTTGGGGATCCAGTCAGGTCAATTAGAGATGGTTGCTTCTGACAGGACCTGCTATAAGTCATGCCTGAGGACTCTAACCCCATGACCCTCCAGGAATAAGTGGACAAAGGAGAAGGGTTTTAGATAAATATAAGTACTTTAAAACCAAGACCAGTTTCAGGGTTTTTAGTATCAAAAGAATTAAATCTTCATAAACCTTTTGTATGTGAGTTTGTCAGGGGACCAAGAACAATGCTTGATGACTTTTTCAGACCCTCCCTTACTGGTGAGATTAATACAGTTGATGTTGTTTAGCTTGAACATCTGTAAGCTAATATTTGACAGGGGACTGAATTCTAGATTTGGGTGGAAGGATTTGACAAAGTATTCTGTGTAGTCGACAAGAAGAGAAGAGACTGGTGAACATAGATAGAGAGGGTATGCTACTAGCAAATTCAGTACAACAGAGGCTTTTGGTATTGTGATAGAAGAAGGAGAGAGAAAAATCAGTATGTCTGTGAGCTAGTGATTGATGAATGAACCAATTGATTGGGGATTTTTTAATGTGATCTAGGATATATGTATGTGTGCATGCATGTGTGTGTGTGTTTATGAAGTAGATGAATCATCTCATATACACTGAACATTATGTTAATGAGGGTCTTACTTGAGCTTAAGGTTCCAGTATTTCCTGGCTAACTAAACATAAAGCTCTATGTATCCTTACAGCTGATTACCTGTTTAGTTATTACCACCACCACCACCTCCACCACCACCACCTCCACCACCACCACCACTAAAAATATGGAAACAAAATTGAAATAAAAGATTTATGTTCTATGCAATAATTAACATATTTTAACACACTGGTGCCAGCCAATGCACTCTAATACTGAGTTTCAAATACTAGCTTAACTGGACTTTCAGGTTATATATATACTTTTTAAATACTAATTTTTCTACGACTGATTGGCTCTATATACTTGAATAGTTATGATTTGTGACAAAAATAAAAAAAAGGAGAAAATAAATAAAAGTTATATATAAATCAATAAAAAAAAAACTTTTTATAGCTCCATTTCCTTTATTTATTTTGCTTAACCCTTTAGCATTTAAACAGGCCATAACTGGCCCCTTATACTGATGTTAAGGTATTGTTTTCAAAATCACATAGATTCAATATTATGTGAGATAAAGCCTTTACTGTGAAAATACAATAGTATATATAGAGTAAAGTAAATGTTATGTGAAATATTATGGGAGATAAAACCTTTACTGTGAAAATACAATAGTATATATAGAGTAATGTAAATGTTATGTGAGATATTATGGGAGATAAAACCTTTACTGTGAAAATACAGTAGTATCATCATCATCATCATCATCATCATCACCGTTTTACGTCCGTTCTTCCACGCTAGCATGGGTTAGACGGGTTGTCCTGTTGTGGGCAGTGTCTGGTCGGCTGACCATGCCTTGCTCATACAGGAACTGATTTGGCTTGATTTCTACAGCTGGATGCCCTTCCTAACACCAACCTCATTTACAGTGAGTGCTGGGTGCTTTTTCGTGGCGCCTACACGTGGGCTGGGTGCTTTTTTGCCGTGGCACCTCCACGACCACCTTGCGGTGGGGGCATATTGTCTATATGCTTCAGCTTGTACCCATGGGAGGTCGGGTACTCTGTATTACTGCGTGACGCCAGAGGTCACGGTCATGTGTCATCATATATATAGAGTAATGTAAATATTATGTGAGATATTATGGGAGATAAAACCTTTACTGTGAAAATACAGTAGTATATATAGAGTAATGTAAATGTTATGTGAGATAAAACCTTTACTGTCAAAATACAATAGTATATATAGAGTAATGTAAATGCTAAAGGGTTAATAATTTTTTTCTAATTTGCTATCGCCTAAATTACAATTTTTTGTTCATTTTTACATCTACTTTTCCATGTTTACATTACAAGAATCAAACAGAATTATTTCTATGTTTCTGTTATTTTAAATTTAGTAGAAATATTTTAATGTAAGAATTTCTTTGATAGTATAATATGATGTAATACTAATATTGCTGTATAATAGGAATAGAATATCATTTTATTTTTCTAGAACTTCATTGCCAAAATTTATGAGTGTATTTATATGTGTGTGTGTATATATATATATATATATATATACGATATGGAAATTATATTTATAAAACCATATTTATTTCATTATACATATTTCAAGGATACCAAGTTAAATTATGGTATGCCTTCATCAGACAAAATACAATATATACCAGTTTTATAAATAAACATTGACGTACCCTTTCAAAATGTGACCGTTACTTTTGGAAGACATTTCCAAAAGTAACGGTCGCGTTTTGAAAGGGTACGTCAATGTTTATTTATAAAACTGGTATATATTGTATTTTGTCTGATGAAGGCATACCATAATTTAACTTGGTATCCTTGAAATATGTATAATGAAATAAATATGGTTTTATAAATATAGTTTCCATTTGTTAATATCGTATATCAACTCCAAATACTTGTCGAGTGCTTTATATCAGTTATAAAAATATTTACTTGTTGTATCCCAACAATTTAAATAGAACTTTTGCATATATATATATATATATATATATATATATATATATATATATATATATATATATATATATATATATATATATATACTCAACTTTGAATGTTCCTTAAGGCAAGATTCATTAATTTTCTGCTTGACATTCAACTACACTGATAGTAGGTATTCCTCCTACACACTCACTATAGTTTGGGGTTAGTTTTAGGGAAGGCACCATCAATCTATGAATGCTTATTAAATCTCTTTATATTTTTTTACCTTAGTCGACCTGAGATAAGCCTATTATTGAGTAAAGCAATATTTATATTTTGACTTAACTCTTAACATGTTCTACCACATGAAACCACCTAGCATAACATTTTTGAAATATTACACAACAGCACTAAGACATTAAAAAGTGAAATCTTTACTTTAACCCTTTAGCATTTAAACTGGCTGTATCCAGCCAGAATTCTCTCACCTCTTTCTATTCAAACTGGCTGTAACTGGCCACTCATACTGATGTTAAGTTATTGTTCACAAAATAAATAACATCAAAATCTCATAGATTTGATATTATGTGAGATAATTATATTAGAAAAAGCCTTTACCACAAAAATAGAATAGTAAATATAGAGTAATGTAAATGTTAAAGGGTTAATACAGCAAATTTTTACAACGATTTGTCCCCTAGTAAAGATAATATATACATCTGAATTAACAAACATGTTTTGTAGATATTTTCTGCTAAATCCTTACAGGAGTTAAATAAATTCATAGGAAATGGAGTATTTTTCATTTATAACTCAACAATTACTTTCATTGATAACTTTAGTGTTGAACTTACTTTTTATAATATTGGAATATATATTCTTATGTAAATAAAAGTTAAGCTGTAATGAATCTGGGAAATATAAAGTTTGATTGGGTGGCCACTTGGAACCTATGTCTTGGTCATACTGCACTTTAGTTATAGTAATAATTTATCAATCTGTAAATGTCCTTGATAAACCTCAAAAATAAGAACTACCTTGTACATTAATAATATATTATTAGAAGAAATTCAAACCAACTTGAAATTATAGGAGTTTGCCATTATCATGATCATCAACATCATTTAACGTCCATTTTCCCTGATAGCAAGGGTTGGACTGGTCAATCTGGACCAAGTCAGTACTAAATTAGACCCACTGACCTTTCAGATAGGCCAAGGGCCACATCTAATTTGCATATGTTCCCACACTCTAAAGAGTGTGCCAGGTGCATCCTATTGTGGTAACAGCACTAGGGAGGTTGTCATGTCTTTGACACAACTAAAGAGTTCCCTTGATCCTTTGTTTTTTCAAGTCTCTACAGCTGGCTACCTGTCCTACCAACAACCACTTTACAGAGTGTACTGGGTGTGTTTTATCATGTCACCAACACTAGAGAGGTTGTTGTGCCCTTAACACAACTGGAGAGTCCTCTCATCCCTATCTGCTGAAAGTTGGACTTCAAGAACCTTATCAGAAAAGAATGAAAAATAATCTATTTTTTAATTGTTTTATTCCTTAATTTGTGAACATGTCCACCTTGGAACCTAATGGCACTAAGCTATTTTGTACTGATAACAGTTAAATAAAGAGAAAATTGCATTTCTTGTAAGACTTCTATAGGTATTAGAATAATTTAAGGATTTTTTTTAAACATTTATTTTGCTTGTGATGATGTATATCATCATCATCACTGATTAACATCTCTCTCTCATGCTTGCATATATATATATATATATATATATATATATATATATATGTGTGTGTGTGTGTTGCTTTTAATACTACTTAAAACTACTAAAGGATTTAGTTCATATTTGTCACTTATCAAAAAAAGTTTCCTAAATCTAACAAAACTATTTACAGAGGAAAGTAAAAATTATACTTATGCAACAAATACTTATGAAGAAAAAATAGATTTCTTTTGTGTAAATAACTCTTCGATTTTCGTATATTAATTTTAATAACTGCCTAGAAAAATCCATTATCCACCAGTTATTGATAATACATTGACAAATATCAAGTTTATAAGATAAAGATATTTGAAAAATATAACAAAAAAACTATAAAATAAGACTCTTTGTAATTCATCAGTCTGTTCTCCTCGAATCAGAAACTGAAATAATAAGACTATATTATAATAGTTAAAACTATTTCACAGAAGCTCCATCTATTACTGCTATCTATTTTTATTGCTACTGTTAATAATCTGACTAACATTAAAATATACCATTATTCTTATGTTAATATAAACATTCCTTTCTTTTTATTTTATATTTCATGTTCTTTTTTTAAAAGTCTACCTTCAAAGTTGTTGCTATTTTATATAATTAAACTATCTTGTTACCATTGTTGTTCCACAAAACAGATGACTAAATACTGTTGGTCTTCTGCTTTGTTACATAGTCTAGAAACATTCAGTTTCTCATTAATAATGCCCACTGAAATTTTTCATTTCTTTCTAACTAAAAGTTATTTTTTACATAAAAATTAAATTTAAAAAAAACACCCAAATATTTTTTTTTTTTCACATTATTTCTGAATAATATCATCCAGTTCTCATATTTCTTCTTATTAAAATCTAAATTTTAAATACTGACTGAATTTAACGAATATTGAGATTTTTTTTTTCAGTCATCCAAAATAACCATGTATAATTTGGTTCTCCATTGCACAAATATTAAATTCATGTTAACCCATGCAATCATTTATACATTTAAATGCAAAACTGTTATCAAACATATAGCTGAAATTAGTCATTTAGTAAATGGGTTGTATTAATACAGTGTAAAATAATTTATGTTCTTACTTAAATTAATTCTAAGCAGTTAAGTCTTCATATATCTGCTGAATTGGATGTTTTATTAGTTTTATACCTGATCATATATATATATATATATATATATATATATGTGTGTGTGTGTGTGTGTGTGTGTGTGTGTGTGTGTATGTGTGTGTGTGTGTGTGTGTGTGTATATATACATATACATATCATCATCATCATCGTGGAAGATAGATGTTAAACAATGATGATGAGGATGATATATATATATATATATGTATATATATATATATATATAACTCCAAGTTGCACTCCATGGATATATATATATATATATATATCCAGGGTGTGTAACGTGGAGTTACTGTAGGTTAACCCAGGTGAGCACTCAATGTTTAGGTTCACTTCTGTGTCGAGGTGTAGAGCTAGACAGAGTGTATTATAGTGAAAAGATGCTTTGATGCATGGAGTTATGGCCCTTGCCATTCTGAGTTCAAATCCCGCCGAGGTTAACTTTGCCTTTCATCCTTACGGGGTCGATAAAATAAAGTACCAGTAATGTACTGGGTAATTGCTGGCCTTGTGCCTAACGTAGAAACAATTATAGTGAAAAGATAACAAGGACGATTGGTTACGATTCATTACATTTATTGGTTGGTGACGCCACTGATCAACTCAAGGCGTCACCAACCAATAAATGTAATGAAGGCGGAACCAATCATCCTTGTTATCTTTTCACTATATATATATATATATATATATATATATATATATATATATATATATATATATATATATATGTGTGTGTGTGTATATATATATCATCATTTCATCATCATCATTTCATTTTACATCCGCTTTTCCCTGCTTGCAAGGGTGGGATGGGAACTGATTCTGGCTTGATTTCTACAGCTGGATGCCCTTCCTAACACCAACCTCATTTACAGTGAGGGCTGGGTGCTTTTTGCCATGGCACCTCCACGACCACTTTGCAGTGGAATGATATGGACCCCAGTCCCTATCATCTCATTTATACAGCTGAGTAAACTGGAGCAATGTGAAATAAAGTGTCTTGCTCAAGGAAACAACACATTATATATATATATATATATATATATACTGTATTGGTGTGTAGGATTTAGTTACTGTTGGAGCACTCAATGCTAATATTCAAGTCCGACTACCGATGTGGGATTCTACGTTTGGTATTTCACAGTCATCAGTATCCTTAAGAAGCAGAGTGTTAGTAGTAGTAATAATAATAATAATAATTCTTGACAAGAAGAAGGAGTGAAGTGAAAATCCATAATTCTGATGAGCTACCAAGCCCAATCACTACCGATCGTACCTTGAGTTGATCGGTCGCAAAACACGCTTCACGTGTGAATAAACTTAATAATGTTTCATTGATACTTCTTCCTGCTCATTATTATTATTATTATCCTTACGGGGTCGATAAAATAAAGTACCAGTAATGCACTGGGTAATTGCTGGCCTTGTGCCTAAAGTATAAACAATTATTATTATTATTATTATTATTATTATTATTATTATTATTATTATCTGACTGATTGGTTAGAGAATTGGATTCACAATCTTGAGGTTGTGAGTTCAATTCCTGGACCGGGTGATGCGTTATGTCCTTGAGCAAGACACTTTATTTCACATTGCTCCTTCTACCTGGAGTTGCGACCGATAGAAAGTACTAGCAACTGGAAAGACCGACGGAAACATTCCTCGGTCCAATTTGACGAAAGTCGATTGATATATATATATATATATATATATAGTCAGGACTTATATGTATGTAAACTTGTGTCTGAAATGTAGTGATATTTATTATTTTAAAATATCTTTTATTCCTAAGTGTCCTCATCTCTGGGTATGTTCCTTTCCCTTGTCAAAAATAGTTATTCATTTTTATATATCAATCATTATTGAATGTAATTTATAATATATTTCTTCTTTTTCTTTGTTGTTGTTGTTGAAATTTGAGTTTTATCTTTATTATTCAATCCCAATAGATATCTTGATTGTTCTGAGAATTATATTCTTCTTGTGGTTAATTCAAGTAATTTGTTTTCTAAAATTCTGTTTGGTTTAGAATTATTTCAACTGAAAAGAGTTTATTTTCATATTTTTATACATCCAATTCTTATTTGTTTTTTGTTTTTAGTAACTGACCCTAAAAAATCAAGGTAATTAAGGATATTGGACATAAATTTTCTCATAAGTCGATATATATATATATATATATATATATATATATATATAAATGGCTTCTACAGGACTAGAACTGCTTCATTCGAAGGAAACAGTTGTAGTCCTCATACATAGCAGAGTATAAATGTTTAATATAGAAATTTATACTCTTCTATGTATTGAGTACCTTACTTACTGTGGTTACCCCCGATTGAACCCAAAATACATATAAAGACATATATATATATATATTTATATATATATATATATATATATATATATATATATATATGTGTGTGTGTGTGTATGTAGGTATATATAGTAGTGGATACACAAATTGAATAATCTTTCAGGTGAAATACGTGTCTTCAAGTATGGTATGTTAATTTGTTGTGGACAGATTGTCTATAAAAAGAGGTTGGCTGAGTTACTTGAGCATTGTTTTAAAAATAAATGTTATGTTTATAATGTATTACTAAAAATATGAAGTAGATTTAGAAAAGATATTTTGAAATATGAATTGAAATATATGACTAAAACTAATATGGCCAGATGTAAGGTCTCTTGATATTCTGTTAGTATAGGCTAATATCTGATATCTCCACTTTTGTTGTGTCAACCTAGATACTGGACTCTAACTCAACCTTATATGGTAGTAGTAATGGCTACTAAAGTGACAAATTGACAGATTTGTTGGAACTTCAGATAGAATGTTTTGCTACATTTGTTCTAGCTCTCTGCACTCTGAGTTCAAAACTCATGGAGGTCAGCTTTGCCTTTCATCCTCCCAGGGTCGATAAATAAAGTACCAGTCCAATACTGGGTCGATTCTTCCTCTATATCTCTTTCTATCAATCTTTCTCTCCTTCTCTAGAAGAAATTGGCTGTGCTCAGACCTGAAGAGTAGTTGGGCTCCACCAAGTTTAAAGTGACCAAGATATGTTATATGTCACTATAGCGCCCCTATGACTCCAACAGGAGTTACAGATCCATACATATAATATTGGCTACTAGATGACCTCTGACTGTTATGAACATTTATGATAAATTCTAAATAAGGTCATTTTGTTGGGGGCTGTTTGTTACACATGCCTAACATATCATGAATATTGGCCCCTATTTGAGGTATTGACTATAATTGGTGGATAACTACCGTTCTTAACCTCCCTCAATTGAAGATTGATTGAAGATTTGCTATATTTTAAAATCCTTTTCACCTATGGAGTATTTTTATAGCAGCTTATAATTTTTATGTGTAATAATTTCTTTACTGTCTCAAGTGTTAGTATTAGTTATCTCAAAATTATTTCTATTTTGACATATGACTAAATGGTTAGGTATTAGAAAAGAATCATAAATTCCTCTCCTGGCATTGTATTATGTTCTTGGCTAAAGAAATCCCTAACTTCTGTGTTCTGTAGTTTACATTGATGGAGCCAGAAGTGAGATTTGAATGTCTGTTGCAGTAAACAGCTATTTATTGTTGTAGTTGCTCTTGTTTATCCTTGAGTAGGCTCTCATAGAACAGATAAATAGAAAATGCCATTCAATAGAGTCCAAGTCGGAATACATCTAACCTTTGGCCATTAAATTAAGTACTAGATCAATTTAATCAACTGTATCTTCTAGTTATCAAGTTAAGTACTAGATCAATTTAATCAACTGTATCTTCTAGTTATCAAGTTAAGTACTAGTTAAGTACTGGGTCAATTTAATCAACTGTGTCTTTCTCCCTGTGTGACTTTGTGTTAACATAAGAGATTGCTATTTCTATCACAGTCAGGTGTCTCTGATATTCAGTAGAAGCTGTTTTCCTTTTTATTTGTCTTTGTTAACTTCTCAAGTAAAACTTATTGGCCCCTGACTTAACTTATTACTATTCCCTCACTATAGTCAGACCAAGGGTCCTGGGGTCAGGCAGACAAAGAAGAGAATTTATCTACTTCTTATTAAGAAAACATTGTCAGATTACTATTTCTCAGTGTGTGCCTCTCTTTATAGATTTTACCACTTTCTTTCAATTTTTTATCATTTAAGATAATTATTTTTGTTTCTGTTTTATTTTTATTTTTCCAAATGCAAAATAACATTCTGTGATAGTTTAAAATATTCTTCATTGATTCATACCTATAAGATTGGTATTAAATCTGAAACCCTTTTGTCTAAATTCCTGGCCAAATTTTCCAACACTTTTCAACCATTTTCTGTCCAAACCAAAGTCTATTTTTGTTGTACTGGCTGATTTTCTTTTCAGTGGATAACAAAATTTTACAAAAATATAAGAACAAAACAAACAAACTTTCTCTATGTTTGATTTCAATTCTGGGGTACAATATGTCTTAATTCTCTTATTGTTCATTTCTCAGGAATGTATGATTCTTATATAATTCTAAGAGTCTTTAAAGTGAGTACTCATTCATTTCTTTAGCATTTTCTAGATTTAGTCTATTATTCTCCATCTTTTATTTATCAGACTGTTAGAGTATCCTGCATTTAGGATAAGATCTGATTTGACAAATAGTTGATAGACTGGCCAGCTTAGCATCTGTAAATTTCCTCTTGGATGTATATGAAAAAGTATAAATGTCACTATTTCCATTCCATCCTCTCTTTTAACATTTAGACACATTCTATCTAGTCAAACACGATCAATATTTATCATATAAATTGTGTTTAGTGAGTACTATAAAACCTTATTGTTAATAAAACTTTAAAATTCTACCGAGTCATTTTAGAAAACAATATTTAATAGGGAGATTCTTAAACCCTTTCATTACCATATTTTTAATGAAGAATTTGGAAGGATTTACTAAAATTATTAATTATTTCATTATTAAAATAGTGTTTGTAATATAAACTAACAAAAGTTTTTTTTTAATATCAAATTATGTTGAAAATTTTTAATTTAAATAGGAACCCTTAAACATGGGTGGTTTTGTTACATAGAAACAAAATAAGTTTGGGACAGGTTGGTATCAAAAGGATTAATTACACACCTGTGTATGGGAGGGGGGCTGTAAGAAATGAAATTTTTTTCACGAAAATATTTTATCAAAGAAACTATTGTATATTCCATCTCCGGTACTTTATTCACATTGTGGATATCTAATTTGTAGATATTAGTTCCTTTCTTTTTGTGTTGATATTGAATATTCAATAAAACTAACACATCTATTGTAGGTGATCTATAACTTTTGATATCAATGTATTCATTATTCTAAATTATATATTTTCACTGCTGTTAGAAACATTGTCATTTAAAGATTCTTTCATGAGTTAACAAATGAACATTTTTCAAGTCTTTAATAGTTCTTACAATGTTTTCCTTCTATTTCACTTTGTCTTAGCATTTAATCAATAGTAAACTTTAGGATTTTTCATTCTGAAATAGTACTTGGTATTTTCTTTAAATTCTCTCAAATTCTAGATGAATTTAAATAATCTTTATGCAAACCATCAATATCCTCTTTTCTCTCTCTCTCTCTCTCTCTCTCTCTCATCTCATCCTTTTATTTTTATTTTTACATCTCTCTCCTTGTAATTTTATAGAAAAAAAACATATTAAATCTGAAATAAATAATAACAATAATAATAGTAATATATACAAAATAATAATTGCTAACTATAACTTTACACATTAATCTCAAACTAACTTGCACACTAGTGTAACATATGGCTAATATGTGCATTTGGTTGAAAAGACAATTTTTTACTCAAACAAAGTGAGGGTATATCAGGCAGACAGACAAAACACGATCAATGACAATTCTATATATATACATTGTCGTTGCTTTTGAACTAATTGAGCATTTAATCTAATTATTGCCAACAGTCAATGCTCCAAATTCTGTTTAACACGTCAATATTTTTAACAAAATCTGTTTGTATTTTGTTTTACTATAATTAAGAAAAAACTTTTTTTTTCTTTCTTAACGATTTCCTTTCCATGTCCAGAGAGAATTGTAATTTAAACTACTTTTAAATTTTATTTAATTTTCGTGTTTTTTTTTTGTTTTGTTTTTTTTTTTCAAAATTTTTATTCATATACCATTTATTATTTTTCATTGAAAACAATGTAATGGGTTGTGCTTATTATTTTATTTTTCTCTTCAGATAATCAGTTTTCAATAGTCAAAAATCAACTGTCAAAAGCTATAGAAATTCAAAGACAAAAAATTTAATTTAAAAAAAAAAATATGAGAAAAGGATTTAAAATTGAATCCCTATAATTCCTTGTTGCTGAAATGAGGGCTTCTTTGTCATACGGGTTGAAAGACTTTGAGTGTACAACCAAAGTGTTTAATAAACTTGCTCTTACAATAAAGAGTATTAAGTGTAAAACATAAATACTGGTTGTAAGTCATGTCCATAAAAAAAGAAGAAAAATTGTACAGGTCTTTCATTTTTTTTTTTCATTTTGTATATATATATATACATATATATATATATATATATATATATATATACATATACATATATATGCATACATACATACATATATATATATATATAAATATATATATATATACATACATACATACATTACATACATACATATATATATACACATTATAATAATTATCACATATATTATAAGCACCAAACAAATTGTGTATACAAACGTATATATTATATATATATTTTTTTCCACCAATCCAATATGGTCCATGTGTTAGTAGTTATAATGCTTCAATAACAAATGCTATAAATATGAAAAAAAATGTTTATTCTTTCCTTCCTTTGGGGAAATTATTTCCAATCCCCAGAATAATGACTCAACATTTATGCTTGATAATAATTTTATCATGTTTTTGTTCCTTTTACAATTTCCATCCAGTTAATGAAACCGAACTTCTGTATCATTTAATCAATGTATATAAACTGCAACTGTAGTTAGTATTCAATTGTACATATTACTAATCTTTAAAAAAAAAATAATTAAAAAAAAAATAATAACAATTAAATGTTGTTTTTTTTTAAAACAAACATTAAAACAAATTGTTATAACATAAACAACATAAACAATTTTGGCAATGTTTGGCGCTCTACCACACCATTGTCTGTTCATTTAAATAATTTGTTCAAATTTTTTTTTAATCACCCAATATATATTGCAGTAGTTTTTGTTATTATTTCTTTGTTGTTATTACTTTGTTGTTCTTCCAATGATGTTTTAGATATGTCACCAGCAAAAAAAAAATGTTATTACTTATCTGAGCATTTTCATTTCGAATTTAATTTTGTCCTTCTGAAGTTTCTTAAGGTGAACTCATGTTAAGCATGTAAATGTAAACTGTAATTTACTTCATCAAAAGAAAGCTATATATATATATATATACATAGTAATAATAATAAATATGAAGACTAAAGAGAGCTCGATAAGGATAAATATATATCAAATATATAAGAACTCTAGAGCAAATATATATATATATATAAAATTTAATATAGAAATGGACTAGAACTGAGAGAAATTATCAGTCCTGTAGAAGCCATTGCTATATTCAAATTTGATGTTTACATTCTACTAATGTATTGAGTACCTTACTTACTGTGGTTATCCCCAATTGAACGTGGGACTCACATATATATATATTATATATATATATATATATATATGCACTTCTATTGCTAAATCAATCAACCCTTTTCCTTTTCTTTTTGTTTTTGTCTAAATGTCTGTTTTGTTTTGTTGTTTTTTTTGGCTTTTATCATATCCTGCTCCATAACAATGCATTACTTTATATATACATTTATATTCACACATAAATATGCGTATATACCCACATGTATATTATATATATATATATATATATATATATATATATATATAATTTTTTTAATATATGTGTATATATAATTGGATTTAAATATATTAAATAAAAATAGAAAATAAATATTTATTAGATTTGAAACTATAAAAACATAAAAGCATATTATTAATATACCATTGTACATGACTTGGTATTAGAAAGA
>OZ024750.1:5036372-5391372 GCA_964016885.1 Eledone cirrhosa | reverse complement strand
TCAAGGTAATCTTTGTAATAATGGCAGTACATGAATGTTAAGCTCTTTCCTGACAGGAAACCGTTCACAGATGACTGCAATTTATGTGTGTGTGTGTGTGTGTGTGTGTGTGTGTGTGTGTATATAATATAACCAACCTACACTTGTTTTTAATTGTGATAGAAAACTTAATTGCAGGTGAACAGCTCACTTGCTTTTACGTTACTTTAATATAATGCTTCGGAAGATTCCTTACCCCACTGTGTAGGGAACTCTGTCAATAGTACTCCTGGAAGGTGTTAAAGTCACTTTTTCCCTTTATTTGGCAGTCAATGCTTATAACTTTATATTTAAACATTGACATTTTCAGTGCCACACTTGAACACAAACTGATTATACCTATTCAATTACATCCTCATAAGTAAATTATTTTTCTTACTTATCACTTCGATATTTGTACGTATGTGTGGGTGTGCTGGTGGTGGCTTTTTAAAAACAAATATTTATATGAAGTTTAAGAATTTTACACAGTTTAGCCACAGAAATATCAATGAAGGAAGAATAACTTACTAAATCTTCATTGAACTTGAAATTATTATTATTTTTTTTAAGTTTCTTCTCACAGATCTGATAAAATTTGCTGCTATTAGAAAGAAGCCTTCATTTATTATGGAAGCCCTACTACTTTTACATAGTGGTCATTTTTTTTTCTACCAGGTGACATAATCTGTAAACCAATAATATTTCTTATACATAAATAATCCACAGCTATATATATATATATATATATATATATGTATATATATTGTTATATAAATGTATGTATATATATTGTTATATATGTGTATGTATATATATATTGTTATGTATATATATTGTTATATATTTATATGTATATATATTGTTATATTTATATATGTATATATATATTGATATATACGTATATATATATATATATTGATATATATGTATATATATAATGATATATATATATTTATATATATATATATATATATATACATACATATATATATATAGCAATTTGTTTAAAATTGATCTATTCAACATAAACACATAAACAACAAATCAAGAGCTATTAACAATATAGTAAAACCAGGAACTTATAATCAGTTCAGATAATAAGAACTCATCCTTAGGATACTAATGGGACTGCTTGATTTCCTCTCAACACACACGCACACATACGTATATAAACATATATGCCAAACACATACACATATATACACACACACTTGTTTATAGTAATCTTCATATTGAGTTTTAAAACTTTGACTTCAAAGTAAAACGATTTATTATTTACTGTCTTACACAATCTCCCAATTTTATTTTCTATTATTATTATTATTATTATTATTATTTAGGGTGGTGTAGAGAGTCGGACACCATGCTTTGCAGCATAGAGTCACGGCCCTTTACGCTCTGGGTTCAAATCCCGCCGAGGTTAACTTTACCTTTCATCCTTAAGGGGTCGATAATATAAAGTAATACTAATATACTGGAATAATTGCTGGCCTTGTGCCAAAAATAGAAACTTTTTTTTTTTTTTTTTTTTGGCAAACTAATATAACTATTATAAAACCAAGGACAAACGTATAATTTTGATTTTGTTTTATATTCCATCAGATGTTTTGTTTTTTTCTGACCCTCCCTAAAGTTACTAATTTTTTCAGTTTCTGTAAAGAAAGACAAAACAAAAAAAGTTGTAAATAGGTGTAAATAGAAAGAACTATTTTCATATTCTGCATGTGGCAAGATTATACCTACACAGGGGTGCTGGTGCCAGGGCTGGGTGGTTGCAGATATATATATATATATGTATATATATGTATGTATATATGTATATATATATATGTATGTATATATATATATATATATATATATGTATGTATATATATGTATGTATATATATATATATATGTATGTATATATATATATGTATGTATATATATATATGTATGTATATATATATATGTATGTATATATATATGTATGTATATATATATGTATGTATGTATATATATATGTATGTATATATATATGTATGTATGTATATATATATGTATGTATATATATGTATGTATATATATGTATGTATATATATATATATATATATATGTATGTATATATATATATGTATGTATATATATATGTATGTATATATATATGTATGTATATATATATGTATGTATATATATATGTATGTATGTATATATATATGTATGTATGTATATATATATGTATGTATATATATATGTATGTATGTATATATATGTGTATGTATATATATGTGTATGTATATATATGTGTATGTATATATATGTGTATGTATATATATGTGTATGTATATATATATGTATGTATATATATATGTATGTATATATATATGTATGTATATAAATATGTATATATATATGTATGTATATATATGTGTATGTATATATATGTGTATGTATATATATATATGTATGTATATATATATATGTATGTATATATATGTGTATGTATATATGTATGTATATATATGTGTATGTATATATATGTGTATATATGTATGTATATATATATGTGTATGTATATATATATGTATGTATATATATGTGTATGTATATATATATGTATGTATATATATATGTGTATGTATATATATATGTATGTATATATATGTGTATGTATATATATGTGTATGTATATATATGTGTATGTATATATATGTGTATGTATATATATATATATATGTATGTATATATATGTGTATGTATATATATATGTATGTATATATATATGTATGTATATATATATATATGTATGTATATATATATGTATGTATATATATGTGTATGTATATATATGTGTATGTATATATATATGTATGTATATATATATGTATGTATATATATGTGTATGTATATATATATGTATGTATATATATATATGTATGTATATATATATGTATGTATATATATGTGTATGTATATATGTATATATATATCTGTATATATATATGTTATATGTATATATATATGCACATATATGTGTAATATATATGTTATATATATATATGTATATATATATCTGTATATATATATGTTATATATATATATGTATATATATATTATCATCATCAGTGTTTGATGTCCTCTTTTCTATGCTTGCATGGAGTGGACATTTATATATATATATATATATATATATATACACATACACATATGTGATGATGATGATGATGATGATGATGATGATGATGATGACGAGTATCATGTGTTTGCATACACAGCTCCTGTATTTTTATGACATTGTTTATTTTCATCTCTCTTATGTGTCTCCCTCGAGTTTTGTGCATGTCTCTCTTTAATCTCTCACTGTTCAATATAATCAGTATGGATTGCTAAGTCTCTCTCTCTCTCTCTATATATATATATATATATAGAGAGAGAGAGAGAGAGAGAGATAGAATTATTCAAATGATTATTTCAAGTGTTTCTCTTTGTAGTTGTGTGACATGTGTGTTTGCATTTATATATATATCATTATCTATGATATATATATAAATGCAAACACACATGTCACACAACTACAAAGAGAAACACTTGAAATAATCATTTGAATAATTCTTTCTGTGTTTTTCACGCTATATATATATATATATGAAAAAATGGGGAGAAGAATACTGCAGGTTGCACATGGATAACATGTTATAAAATGAGTCCCTCATTTGCCAACGATCATAGATATTTCATTGCATTAAAAATCATATACCTCACGTTGGTGCAATAATAACTAAATTAAGTTATTAGGACAATTAAAACGCGTAAAGCGAGTGAGACAAGTAAACAACAAAGAGGAAAGCTAACCGTAGATAGGAAGGGCACAAGCTACATAGTTATTCTGTCAGCATAAGCTGGGTGAATATATGAGCGCGTAGAAAAAAGACCTTTCGAGATGAATCCAAATGTAAGAAAGAAGGAAATTGTTTTCGTCGCGAACGGGGTGAAGTGAGAAGGGAGAAACAGTGAGTGAGTGAGTGGAAGTGTGAGGAAGAGGTCAGTAGAGAGAAAGTGTTAACTGACATGACAGAGGGGGCGAAAGAAAGTAAGAGAACCATATACAATTTTTCTCTCTCTCTCCCGTACACACATATACACATATTTTTGGTTTTAGAACTTTCAACCCATGCCATTATGAGTAGCAGACACATGATGGTGGTGGTGGTGGTGGTGGTTTTGATAATATACTTTATATATAGACGATGGTACCCAGTGGGCTGGATGAAGGGGATGGCAGAAGACCAAATGGCATCATAATCTTGCCATACTACAATGGTAAGCCCCTCATCTGTGTCACAACATGTAGTGACACTTTGTCTAGTGGCAAACCTGGTGAATTTGGCAACAGGCCCAGGCTGAAGATTGCAAGCTATTCAAGTATTGGCAATTCTCCAATAGGTTTGTTGTTGAACCTGTAGGTGTGGAGATTTCCGGTATATTTGGTCACTGAACCTCCTCCTTGATTATTTCTATCAGGGAGGGGAGGGGGTGCCACCAACATAAGTGAGCCCTGCAAGTTTGAACTTCTATTTCATTGCATCTCTCTCACCATGCTCCAGGACAATGCTTTCTCCATTCGGTTCATTGGGACCTCAAGGTAGCTTACACTCTACATGCCAGAGAGAACATTCTCTTCTACACTGTCCTGACTCGTGTTTCAATATCCAAGACTTCAATTTCGAGGACATTCTGTTGATTTTTATTTTTGTTGTTATTATTGTTGTTTTGGGGGGTTTCTTTTACAAATTTTACTATTAATATAAAAAAGTAAATGTTACTATTGGTTCGGTGAAAATTTTATATTTTGGTATTTATTTATGTCCACATTTTCCTAGTCAATGACCTCTGAGGTCAATATTTAATTCAGTATATAGTTTCCCTTGAAAGGTAACTTTTGTTTTATTTGAATGCCCTTTCTGGAGTCCACCCTGTTGTTAACATTTAGACCAGGTCTGAAGGCATCAAGCCACCATCCCAAGTAATAGCCATAAGATTGTTTTCCCTGAACTGCTAGCTTAGGGCTGTTATAACAAGAAACTTTACCCTAAAAATAGTTTAATCTGTTTAAAAAGAGGATAGTTTTTACAAATTGTATGCCTAGCATAATTTTATATAAGAACCTTATGTTAAATTATGTTACAAAATACAATCTTAATAATGAAATAATTAATTATTCTTCAAGAATTAATTCAAATACAGTTTATCTCATTATAAATATGGTAAGGAAAGGGTTAAATGATGTTCAATTTTATTTTATTCACCTTTTATTCATCAATGAGATGTCACACAGTACTGAAACTGAACTGTCATACAGTATTAAAATTGAACTTTATGACTTCTATATGCCACTAGACCTGAAGCTAATTTTATTCCTGGCAGAATTGTCATACAGTGCTAGAACTAAACTTGGTTTTCAGAACTAAGCAGTTGGGAAATAGTTTTTTGGGGATAGATTACCAATATTTTAATAGTTTTGGCTAGAAGAGTTGAACTCAATCCTGCTTATGATGGGCAACTGACTTTTATGATGGTTAACTGACTGTTTTATAATGGTTAACTAACTGTTATGATTGTTAACTGACTGTTTTATGATGGTTAACTGTTTTTCTAGATAGACAGTTTTATTTAGAGTTTAGCATCCCTACTCTAGACACTGTATGAACTACTGTTGGTGGTTGGATACAAATTGGCTAGCTAACTACTAAGAACACCGGTGACTCATTCAATAACATATATTTTCTTGATTCTTGTCCAATTTTACATGTAGTAAAAATATATTTCCACCTGTTTAAATTTGGTGAAGTTAATTTGGTTGTTTGAAAGATATACACCCATAATCCTAGATTGCTGTTTATTTGAAAGTGCATATTTAGTTTTCAGGTGTTTTTACATAAATTCTTTCTTAAATGTCAACACTTATCTGACATCATAGGTGAACTTTTGGTATTTGATGTTAGATACTTCTGGATTAATAAAGATATATATACAATTTTCTACTACTTAGTAAAGTAGATAGTGAAAATGGTACTAAGTAACTTGAATAATATTAGTATTGGAATAGCAAGCATTGTAAATAAGGGTAAAACTTCCAATGTCTGCTTATATCCATTTTATTTCATATCATTCCACTATTAAAGCCCCTTGGAATATCCATGAGCATTGCTACGTTCAATTTCTCATCCCTTTATAACTCTTATGCTTGGCCCCTTTTACAGAAATCAAGGGGTAAATTCATCAAGGAGGAGAAGTGTAGAAAAATGAAAAGATTTTTTTAAAAGGATTAAAATAATGAACAGAATGAGACAAAAAAATTGGTGGTCGGGGGAAAGAAAAATTAAATAATGTATAAGGAATGCAAAAAGACCTTTGGCAGGTCAGTATATCTCAGCTGCGCCCCATGGACAAGATGCCTGAAAGCTTTGCTACAGAGAACAGCCAGTGATACCACATGGAGTTCCTTTCTCAGTGGGATGCAGTCCTCCTGACATTGTGGAGAAATATATCAGTCCAGGGACTGAGGATATCAAAGGTGGTCTCGACAACAACTGGCTCGAAAAAGAAGTGTTACAGGTGGTACTGCCTTGGTTTGTGGCCAAAGTTTGGAACTGGAGAAAATGTGCTAACTTGTAGCACCCCAAATTGTGAGAAATAATTTATTTTTACTATATATTATTATTGTACAAGAAGTAGTAACCCTAAACTTGTTGATTTAGTATTAAATTTTTTGATAACTGGATTCCTTTCGTAAGAAACTAACATTTTCTTACAAAAATTCTTTTTATGATCATTATTAAACTATATTAGGATGGTAGATTGGTAGAATTGTTAGCCTTCGAGGGTCAATAAAATAAATTACTAGTAAAGTATTGGGATTGGTATAATCTATTTTTCCCTCTCACCCTAACTGCTGGTTTCGTGTCTAAATTAGAAATCATTATTAAACTATATTGATTTGAAAAGAAAACGATTGATTTCTATACCCATCAAACTTGCACATATACATATATGCATTTACACACACAAATATATACATTTTTACACATATATATACATTTACTCATACAAATACTTGCATTTACACATGCATATACTTACATTTTCACACACATATACATACATTTACTCATATAAATACAACTACTCACACAAATACATCTATACATGCATTTACACATACAAATACATGAATTTACACACACATGTTCATATTCTCTATATTTGTGGAAATATTAGCAATGGTATTGACTATATGTTGAGAGATTAATCTTTCTTATCCTTTTTTAATCTTTTACTATTACCAACTTACCAAACCATTTGGTTCTTTGTTACACCTCTTTTATTTTCCTTCCAGTTTCTACCTTTTTTATTCAATAATTACACATGCAGAGGGCTGTCCATAACTGGTGTAATATTTTTAATTATCATTTTATTTTATTTTTTATTTTTATTTATTTTTTTTTTCTATTCAGTTTATTCAAGTGCAGCAAATTTCAATGTTTGAAACTATGATTATTATTTTTTTATTTTTAAATCAGTTTTTCTTTTTAAATAGAGAAGCATCGGTTTTCCTTACTAAGGTAAACTTTTTGTACACTGGAGCTCTTGCAGCTGCACAGCATAAATCGCGGACAGATGACTTTTTCTTTCTCTTAAAGGTGTTATGAGATATTACTGAATAAAATATTGTTAACCAAAAAACAAAGATTATTTTATTTTATTTCTTTCATCGATTTATTGTGAGTTCGATTCCTGGACCGGGCGATGCATTATGTCCTTGAGCAAGACACTTTATTTCACGTTGCTTCTTCTATCTGGAAAGACCAACGGAAACATTGTTTCCTCGGTCCGATTTGACGAAAGTCGATCTATCCTCATCGATTTACAATTGTTTACAATTTCTCTAGTGCACTGTCATCATCATTTTATGTCCACTTTCCACACTAGCATGGGTTGGACTGGTTACAATGGTATAAGACTAAACAGGTCAGTGCTGCTGGTGTTGTGGGTGAGAGGTGGTTGTGGTGGTGGTGTTGGTAAAACATTCATTAGGACAGTGGATTAACCATACTTCAGTATTTGTTCCAACTCACTGCGCTCTAAGTTCAAATTCCGCTGGGGTCAACTTTGCCCTTCATCCTTTGAGGTCGAGAAATAAAAATACCAGTCCAGAACTAAGATTGATTCTCTCACGCTCTGCGAGAAATTGGCAGTGTTCCGACCTAGAGAGGTATGGGTTCCATTAAGTTTAAGATGCCCAAGTCGTGTATAAGGATCGTTCTCCCATGACTCCAGGAATTTAGGAACATAACTTCATGTCTATTATATCAGTGCTTACAGTATTTAGTACTACCTTTTTACATTCTCCGTTCAGATTTTCCAAGTTCAAGTTTGCCTTTCATCTTTCTGAGAACAATAAAGTAAAATACTTGACAAATACTGAGTAAACACGATCTTTAAAAAAAATAACAAGAGTGAGTTGCGCCCCCTTATTTCTCCTAGCAAAAAAATTTACATTGAAAAAAAGGAAGACCAGTTTTACAACTATTTATGACATAAAAAGAAAGCAAGGAAAGAAGGAATATTTTTTGCAATGCATAAATTTCACAAACAGCTAAAATAAAATAACAGAAAGGCTTCTGATTACATTTCATTCAGTTGTGCTAAACAAACTCATTCAAATTTTTGAAAAGTGGTAAACAGGGGAGGCAACCAATCGTTGCTGACACGACAAAAAGTACCCTGTCCACCCTGTAAAGTGGGCGTGTTGGTGACACGACATACAGCACCCTGTGTGGTGATTATGCTGATGACAATGAAAAAGTGTCCAGTCCAACCTGACAGTTGGTCGTCTTGTTGCCACGATAGAGGCACCCAGTCCACACTGTAAATGTAGTTGGCGTAAGAAAGGGCATCCATCTATAGAAGCCTACCCATAAACAGTTATGTATGAGCAAGATATGGTCACCCAATCTAACTCGTCTAACCTATGCTAGACATTAAACGGTGATTATATATATATACGGAGTCATATCTAAGATTGTCAAATCTACATCTTTAAGATATCAAGTACTTAGTCTTGTTAGTATCGACTAGTAACATCGTATTTATGTATTATTTTAAATATATATTATAATATTACCACAACTATGGAGAAATATCTAGTTTTTATAGATAAATCTCTACTGTATTATTTTGAGGAAAAATATTATTAAAACCTATACTAGTGTTGTTAACACACGATTACTCTTGTTAGAAATGACCTATAAGTAAAGCATTCCTTTTTATTCAGACTTGGTCCAATCTATTGTTTCCTTCTCTATAAAGACGGTATCGAAGTAATTTGAAAGATATTTGTGTGTTATTTCTTGGAATTCGAACAACCATGTACAGAGACTTTTCTCGTGGCTCAGAATAATTTGTTGGGACTAAGAGTCGTGCTAGATTTAGTTCCCTTTAATTGCACTCTCGAATTGAAGAGAAGAATGAGCTGAGCTGAATTCTGCCGCGATTCTTAAGAAGTATGCCGAAAGTTTCAGCTAATACTCAAAAATCACATCCAATGCCGTCTTGCTCGTCCAAATCTAAAAACCCCTCTAATTCTCAGGTATACGAACAAAATTCTACTCGGAATGATTCGACAGCCGAATCCGAAGAGTTGGAACGTAAAGCCATTGAACTAGTTCAATATTTATTGATTGCAGATCAGAAAAAGATACCAGTTCGTAAAATTGACATCAATAATCACATATTAAAAGAACAAAAAAAAAACTTTAATGTAATTCTCAAAAGGTCCCGTGAAATGCTTCAATCAGTGTTTGGGGCCAAACTTATTGAATTCGAAGATAAATTAAAAAAACGACGCTACATTTTAATTACCAACAGAAGCGATATTAACAAAAACATTAATTTGGTTTCCGGTGAAGAGGAATCGGCTAAACTTGGTCTTCTTTTTAACGTTCTGGCTATTATATACATGAACGGTGGTGTGATATCCGATTCAGACCTGTGGAAGGCACTTCGGAAACTTGATGTTGATCCTGAAGTACACCACGAAGTATTTGGCGATGTGAAGAAGTTACTAACCGAAGAATTCGTTCGCCAATACTATTTGGAATATGTTCGTCAAAGCAACAGTGAACCAATTCAGTATGAATTCCACTGGGGATTTAGAGCTGAGAAAGAACTTCAGAAGAAGGATGTATTACAGTGTGTAAGTAAAATATACAAAACTGAACCATCCCAGTGGAAACTACTATGGAATAATTGTTTGGAAGAAGAAGCTAACAACTCGTCTTCAGTTTTGTAGTCATGCTTCCTCTCTATCTATCCATCTCACCCTTCACACACACACACATATACGTAAGGTGCCCAGTCTCGCAGTATTTTGGTAAAAATGAGTAATAAATCTGTAGAATTATTTTATGGACAACACTTTTGAAATAACATCATAATATAAATTGTTTGGCGTTTTTTTTTTTTTAAGTATTGACAGATAATAATAGGTAAATAAATGAAACTATATAATAGAGAACTAAACACTTGCACCACACGTTTCTACATACAACGCAAAAACAGTCTACAATAGCCAAATTATTAAGTCAGTATTTATAATAAAATAAGCTGAATTTAAAAATATTAATAATTTTAGTTAAGTGTGTATGTATATATAATTCTGAGTTGTTTATGCACTTTTGTAATCTATTTTAAGTATAATTAGACGAAACTAGTGATTAACTTATAGCGGTCGGTTACTAATTTTTACCATATTCGTGCGAAGTGTACTCATACACACACACATATATATACACTCACACACACAATTTAATACTAACAACCAAATCTCTTTGTTGTTCCCTCTCTTGTTATTGTTTATTAATATCCTAAACAATGATTACTGTGTACGAGACTCTTGGAGTTGGTAATTATCTCAATGTTCTGTGTGAACAGATGAGAGAGACATATCTCATGGATAGGACGTCGTCGGTTGAAGCTGTTAACACTCCCCTGGAGACTATTGGAACCTATTTTAGACAGCAATGCCGCAAAACAACAAAATACCTGAAGATAAAGTATTTGCCGCCTTAATTTAATCAATACTACTTCCTCTCGGCTATTTTGCTTCTACACACCACACATCCTTGTGTAGTTAACTGACTTCTCATGCTACAATTGACATAATAACCTATATATATATAAATATCTTGTTCAAATAGAAGAACTGTAAATATAACAAAGAAAATATAGTTAAATTTTCTTTTGATGATAAATTTTTAACATTCTAAAAATCTTGTAAAATAATCTTCATTATTATTCCATTTTTTTTTTTTATTATTTCCTTTAAAATGAATTTATGTACATAATACACTTATTTTTCTAACATGTCTAGATGTTCACGTCTTACTTATTTCTGTGTTATGACTATAGTCTCGCCATCACCCGGCCTTACTGAAGTGTCAAGTGTTGCCTGTGAGGGTGCCTGGTTATTTCAGAGCCTTAGTCCCGCCATCACCCGGCCTTACTGAAGTGTCATGTGTTGCCTGTGAGGGTGCCTGGTTATTTCAGAGCCTTAGTCTCGCCATCACCCGGCCTTACTGAAGTGTCATGTGTTGCCTGTGAGGGTTCCTGGTTATTTCAGAGCCTTAACCCCGCCATCACCCGGCCTTACTAAAGTGTCATGTGTTGCCTGGTTATTTCAGCGCATTAGCCTCGCCATCACCCGTGGTAATGCTGCGAGCGTGTTGGCTTGCTTGAAAGTGTATAGTTAACCCCCAAGGTGTGAAGTGCGGCCGATGATCACACTTAGTAGTTAATTGTCCCCCTTCCTTTGTCATTCAAAATATATGATCAAAGCGAGAGAAAGAAAAAGAAAATATTTTTCTTGTACAGGTTTCAGTCATTACCCCGGTGTTCTTTAGGCACCCTAGAGTTCGGCGAGAAGAAATAGTGAAAAATAAACTAAAAGAGATCGATATTTAATATTGATATATAATAATATATTTTTATATATGCAGAGGAAGTCTCTGTGACATGAAAACTATTTTTAAAAAGGTTCCACAATGGTAAACATGTTGAGAAATGCTACATTAGACTGTGGCCATGCTGGAATACCGCCTTCACTTGTTTTTTGTCTTATAACTATATAAATGTGTTTATATTCAAACAAAGCTTTGGGGCGAATATAGAAAACAGTATTTTTTTTTATTGTTGTATTTGGGGAGCGTCATGTTCTAATATTGGCAGAAAAATATAGTAAAACAGTTTGGTTTGATTTTCGCTTCAGTGTATTTTTATATTTTTATAAATTATTTAGCTAAATAGTTTATTGATTGACCAACAGTTAAAAATATAAATATAGCTTTTCAAAGATTCTTTTTTATATATACATTCTTCGTATAATAAACAGGAAGAGGGATAAACAGTTAAATAATGGAAAAATGGGTGAATGGATAGACATATTTTACATCTGTCTGAGGGGTATTATACTAAAATAGGTTCAGGAATAAAATTGATTTACGTTTTTTTAAGTCAATTCTGAAGACCAGTCGGTGTTGAATAACTTACAGTTCTTGTGATCTTGGTGATTTTTTATTTAGGCACAAGACCAGCAATTTGGGGGAGGAGGAGAGGAAGTCGATTATATTGAACACTGAAGGATTAAAGACAAAGTTAACCTCGGCGGGATTTGAACTCGGAACTAAAAAGACCACAAAACATTTTATCCAATGCTTTACCGATACTGCTAATCCACTAATGTGGCACATATGTTGTCATAAATCCATCAAAACAAAATAATGTTCATTGAAAGCCTAACATTTTGAAGGCACTCACAACCTCTACCCAGGTCTTTCTTGGTCTGCTTCTACCCCCTTCCACTGGTTTATATGGATATAGAAGGGTACATTGCACTTGAGCAATATGTATTATATAAACGTGGATATAAGAGGAATCAGATGTGTGGAAGAGAGAAGATTGCACTGTCATGGAATGTGATGCATATGGATGATCACTAAGTGAAGAAGTTCCAGGAGCTGCAATAGAGGATGACGGAGGAAAACCTGGGTAGGGGTAGAGCTGATTTCAAAATTGTTGAACTTCATGACTGGCTGTGCTGAAAAAGATTCATCCAACCCATGCAGGTATAGAAAAACAGGAACAAAAGGATGATGTATACACGCGAGTGTGCATTTTTGCCCTTTCCTGGCACCAGCACTAACACATTGCATGATGAACTGGATGCTTTTTATTGTAACACCAACCCTGCCACATTACAGGGTGGAATAGATTCCTTTTTATTGCAGCACTATCACTAGTATATTACAGGGTGGACTGGGTGCTTTTTATCATGGCAGCCTTACAGTGGACAAGGTAGGTTTTTTTTTCATCATGGCACCAGCACTACCTTACAGAGTGGAATAGGTAGTTTTTTTTATCATGGCACCACCACTACTACCTTACAAAGTGGACGGGGTGGGGTTTTTTTCATCATGGCAACAGTATTACCACGTTATAGAGTGGAATAGGTAGGGTTTTTTCCATCATGGCACCAGCATTACCACCTTACCTCATGTATAAGTCTCTCCTTTCCACATCCTGGATTTTCAAGTCATAATTTTGTGGAGAACAATGCAACTAATACATAAATATATACAGTATATATAATTTCATTTTCCTGATCTCTATTGACTCTGGATTCTAATCCTATTGAAACCAGACCACATTTGTTTACATCCTTCTCTTTTTGAATTTTCTATATTACTTTACTGCTGATATATATAAAATATCAACTAACATTTCTCTGGGAGTATTCTGTATATTATTTGTACTAACTGGGTGATTATGGTAACTAGATTGTTGACTCTGATGTCATGCTTTTGTATATTACCACCTACATTACATTCTACCTCTTAAAATACTGTGATTAATTCAACTGAAAGTTGAGTGGTGGTTGTAACAGCATTCTATTATAAATAGATACTATAGTTTCAGCAGTCTCAAATCAGTTTACTTGCCAAATAAATACATTATTTTATATTGCTGTTTGTAATCAATAGTGATAGTTGGTTTTCTGGGCCTCCATTTACTTATAATAGTGAAAGATGGGGGACAGTGGGAGTTTGGTTCCATTATGTTCAGACCTGGTGTATTTCATCATCATTTTATGTCCGCTTTTCCCTGCTTGCAAGAGTGGGACGGGAACTGATTCTGGCTTGATTTCTACAGCTGGATGCCCTTTCTAACACCAACCACATTTACAGTGAGTGCTGGGTGCTTTTTTGCCGTGGCACCTCCACGACCACTTTGTAGTGGAATGATAGGGACCCCAGTCCCTATCATCTCATTTCTACAGCTGAGTAAACTGGAGCAATGTGAAATAAAGTGTCTTGCTCAAGGAAACAACACATCACCTGGTCTGAGAATTGAACTCACAACCTTTCGATTGCAAGGCCAATGCTCTAACCACTAAGCCATGTGTATATATTTATTTACCACACCATATTCTCACCCCCTTATTTCGTTTATATCACTGATTTTGTTTTTATCCATGCTGCAATTCTCCAGTTTTGTCTCTGATGATTTTATTTTTCAAGATGTGATACGAGATTTAGCTGGTATTTTCAGCAGAACAAGCAACCCTATAATGGCTTCCTTGTTGGCTAGGCTGTTCATGTTTCGAGTGTTTGTGGAAAATTAATAAAACCGTGTGAAATGATTCTTGTGGTACTCCGATCAAGGAATTACAAAATATAGGACTAGCAGTTCTGGTTTCTTAACTAAAAACCCCTTTTACTTAAACAAACTTTCCCACTTTCCTGTAACCCAATCAGTCAGCAAAACAGACATATATACAAAACAAGTTCTTTAACTGCAAGGCTATGCCTTCACCCATGTTCTAAAATATCAGTATAATACACTTGTTATATTTTTACCATTTCCTAACAGGAAATAGACTTGGCTTTTTTTTCTATTTTTATATATATTTTAATGATGCAATCCTAGGCTAGGTCATCATCACCACCGTAATATAAATTTATAGAATTCTGATATACACTTGCAGTATTCTCTTTCAACCAGCTCTTTGGAATAATGGTAATGAAGATTTCATTTGCAATATTTTCTTTCCCTTAATCCATTTGTGAGCAAACTGCCTTGGTTCTGATACAAAACAGCTTGTAAGACAAACCAGGTCGGATGACCATGACTTGCTCATACAGGACTGGTTTTGGCTTGGTTTCTATGGCTGGATGTCCTTCCTAACACCAACCACATTTACAGTGTGTGCTGGGTGCTTTTTGTCATGACACATACACGACCACTTTACTGATAGGAATGTTTCATTTCACTTAACACTCTTCAGAAGAACATTAAGCATGCCCCCCCCCCCTCTCTAAAATAAAAAGTAATTGAAATAGAAGCGTCACTGTACCATTGACTAAAATATAGTCCAATAATGGAAGCATGTAAACCCACTGAATGGGAAAAGATGGATATCAGCACATGAGCTTGTTTCGGCCGCAGATGGCTAACATAACCCCATCCAAGACAACCACTCTTGCCTCAAGTGGGAAAACTCTCGTCCAAACCCATGCAAGCGTGGAACATGGACGTTAAACGATGATGATGATGAGAGTAATGTTCTGTATACACATTAACCCTTTAGTTACGAAACCAGCTCTGGTTCTATGAAATAAAATCACCTATTTTAAAGGTTTCCAATCTAAATTAAAATCTTACAACATAATTTTCTAGAACCTTACATGAAGTTACTATCTTAGTAATGAAATATTTAATAATTTTAGTTAATTAATTAAAATAGAAATGCAGTCATGAAAAGGGTTAATTGTTGTGTGGAGAGTGAAGAATCTACCATTCCTAACTCATGCCCTTCCTTTGATCATCATCGTGCTTATGTCACTTTCCATGGTGACAAGAGTTGGACAGGTCAAAACAACCTGTCTTGTTCATACCTGGCACGGTTTGTACAGTGGGATGTCCTTCGTAACACCAACCACCTGACAGGATTGTTCAGGGTGAAGAGTCTCTTCCAACAATGAGTAAAGTGGTAACCACACAATGTACAAGCTGACACAGTATTATACACATATACCCACACAGGCAATATTATATACATGTATACACACAAACATATATATACCCACACCATATTGTATACATACACACACAATATTCTATATATGCACAGAAAATATGATATAGACACAGTGTTATATACACACACAAAATATAATAGACAGACACAGTATTATATACATACACACAATAGTATATACTGAATTTAAGAACTACACTGGTTTAATTCCTTGAATCTTCAGTGTTTATTAAAAAAAAATAAACTTCCAAATGAGAATCAAATTGAACAAGAAAATGATAACAATAATCCTATTAGGGGTTTTAAATTGTTTTTGTTTTTTAATATTTTACCCACCTCTTCCCTAAATTTCAAATTTTTTATTTTTTTTATATTTCACCCCCACCTTTTCCCTAAATTTCAAATGCAACAAACTGACAGGTAAAAACAAGAGAGTTAAAATAATGCTGAAATGTCACAGGAAAAGCAGAGGATTATCTGAGCAAGTTGTTTAGCAAACAAACAAAAATGGCTCCATTCTCAGACTTACTCTTTTAATACACTGAAATATTTGGGCAAAATCTAGATATCAACAAAAATGGTACCTGCCTGTCTGCTAGAAAGTGTGTATGTATACAAGAAAGTTATCATTCTTATTTATTCAATCCAATAAGAGTGACATTTTTCACTATCAATATCTTCAAATTATGGCAGAGAAAAGAACATTATCTCATCTTTATTTAAATAAAGATTTACTGTAGTTTAATGAAGGCCTATATATATTTAAACATTACCAGAAGTGTAAGGTTAAGCGAACTCACGAACTTTAATCATTTATTAGCACTAACACAGGGACGTAGTATCTGCCAAATTCTTTATAAGATTCTGTAGCTAAAGAAAAACAGAACAGAATTTATGAAAATGAGCTGAAGATAAGAAATTGAAGAATAAAGATAATCTATCTAGACCAACTGCCAGGTCACCCATCTTTATACATGCCCTCCAAAACTCTCTATCATCACCGTTCTGAGCTCTCCTACACTACCAACACCGGTATCTTCCAACAGGTTATCAATGTAATTTTATATTTATGTAAATATAATTTACATAAAGCTAAAATGTTATTCATCTTTTTTTTTATTATTTTTAAATGTTAAAACTATTTAATTCATAAACGTATGAAATGAAAGTCAAAGATTATCATGTAGGTTATCCACATGAAATGAGGTAATTATAGAATTAACAGACAGCCTTGAGATGGAAATTTACAATGTTGGGTGTCACATATAGAATAACTAACAAGCTGAGGGATTTTCAGATTTTATCTGAATTAAATAAAATAGTAATTGGTGTTATTTAGCCCCATGACAGACCTATCATTAAAAGTATCCCCCAACTATAACCAGCACATCTTTTTAGGGGAAGATTTGGCTGCTATATCTAGTAAGTCAAACATGTAGAGGTTCCTTCATTGGCTTGTATAAAATGAAGGAGACTTGGAATTCAGATTTTAGCTGCCTCTATAGAAGAATATATATAAGAAAAACTTATCAGAGTTGGGAGGACTATTCAGCCATGTCAAAAAAACAACAACCTCCCTTATGTTGGTTCCACAATAAAAATGTACTTATCCAATCTTTGCTAGCAAGGAAAACAGACATTAACCCTTTAGCATTTACACTACTCTATATTTGCTATTGTATTTTCACAGTAAACACTTAAGTTCACATAATATCAAATCTACGAGATTTTGAGAACAATACCTTAACATAAGTATTAGCAAGTGGTTATGGCCAGTTTGAACAGAAAGAGGTGAGGAAATAGCAAGTTTAAATGCTAAGGGATTAAACCTCTGACCAATATATGCCTGAACAAATGTTTATGATCTGATCTGGTAGAACAAAAGTATATATAAATATATACTTCAGGTATGCAATTTTAAACAAATTTACTTGTGAATCAGATTCAGACCATGCCGAGAAATTAGCTAAAACTCTTAATAAATGATTATTTTGATAATTAAAACACAAAGACAGTATATTTTTATTAGAAATATGGTAAAGGGGTCCCGCTGGTATGTATGAGTTCCCTGTTAGCTGTTCACTACGAGATTAGCTGTTTTGTGGCAAACACAAACATAGGCAGCAGACAACTGCAGGTCCAAAAGCTCTCTATACTCCAAACATTATTGGATGGTAGCAAATGGCAACTATAGCTGAGAGCAGACATACACAGTGCAACCAAACCACCATATCACAACTGAGACATACCAAAACAAGGATATGCAATAGCCTGAACTAAGCAAGCATTGGAACAGCAACACAAACATTATTCTTTGCATAGGAACATGTTCCATTAGCTACTTGTGTGTACACCAACAGACGGGACATGTTCCATTAGCTGCTTGTGTGTACACCAACAACAGACAGGGGACATGTTCCATTAGCTGCTTGTGTGTACACCAACAACAGACAGGGGACATGTTCCATTAGCTGCTTGTGTGTACACCAACAGACGGGACATGTTCCATTAGCTGCTTGTGTGTACACCAACAACAGACAGGGGACATGTTCCATTAGCTGCTTGTGTGTACACCAACAACAGACAGGGGACATGTTCCATTAGCTACTTGTGTGTACACCAACAGACGGGACATGTTCCATTAGCTGCTTGTGTGTACACCAACAACAGACAGGGGACATGTTCCATTAGCTGCTTGTGTGTACACCAACAACAGACAGGGGACATGTTCCATTAGCTGCTTGTGTGTACACCAACAACACACAGGGTTAAACTGATCTGCATGTTGTTAATCTTTCTTTTTAAGATACAGGTCCATTTTTGCTGGCTTCTCTTACCAACAAGAGACCTATTGACCTACTGTGGATATATTATATATACACATATATATAATATATACACATCTTGAGATATGAGCAGATTTACCAAAAATTGTAAGAAATATTCCATTTGTTTACAATTTTCTATACCTGCCAAATGTGTATTGGACCAGTTGTTTATGGCCAAGTTAACCCAGATTTAACACTCCATGGTTGACTATACTATTTTTTTCCAGTCTAGCGTATATAATACATTAACCAATGTGTCCTTTAAGATGCTAGAATGTGATCTGAAATTTCAGCTGCTATTTCCAGCAGATTAAGCAACTAAATAGAGGTGACTGGTAGAACAAGCAGCTGGACAATAGATTAATATAACAAATAGCTGAACCATGGACTAGTAGAGTGTGTAGCTGGACCATGGACTAGTAGAGTGTGTAGCTGGCCAGTGGACTGGTAGAATAGCTGGCCAGTGGACTGGTAGAATGTGTAGCTGGACCATGGACTGGTAGAATAGCTGGCCAGTGGACTGGTAGAATGTGTAGCTGGATTCAATGAAGTAATCGTGTTCCCACAACAACTGCTGCAGCTAGTCTTTAGGGTGCCACTCTGTACTATAGATTGGTAAAATAGCTGGACAATGGACTGATAGAATAGCTAAACTATGGACTAATAGAATGTGTAGCTGGACTATGGACTAATAATTATAATAGAATAGTTGGGAAAAGTTAGCAGTACTCAAGATTTTTTTTATAATTTATAAATCTGGAATCTTAGTAGAAATGTAATTAAAGGTTAGTGGATGTAATGGATGAAGCAAGATAATCATATATGTGAATACAATGGGAGAACTGGTAAAGATTGACTTTGTTGAAGACATAGCCATACACATGAATACAATGGTAGAACTGGTAAACATGGATCCAGAAAACAATAAGGCAAGAAGTGTATTATCTATTTTTTATGTATTTAAATTTTTTTAAAAAATTATTTAAATTAATTCGAACACACAGACATGTGCATGTGTATATATAGATGCATATATACACATGCACATTTCATATGTAGACATATATGTATACACACATGCACATTTATATGTACATAGACAATATATGTACATGGTGTGTAAGTATAGAGACATCCTTAATTATATATACATATATATATATATGTATACATGTTTTTCCCAAAACAGATGGAGTATTTCTTTTAATTTGAAATTAAGAAATTCGTTCAGGGCCTGTTGTTGTTGTTGTTGCTGCTGTTGCATATCTTTTTACTTGTTAAAAAAGAGGAATCAACAGTATGCTTGCTAATCCAATATTTAAATAAATGATAAGCCTGCTTCAGTCCTTTTTTTACAACTTTGCTGGCAGATATTACCTTTACCATTTCTATCTCTCTTCTTTCCTGTCAAAAAGACTGGTTGATGTAGTAATTAGCCAGGTTTATCACCTTGATGAAGCATGAACTGGAATCTGGTTAACTTTCTGCGAAGTGAAATACTTCTCATTTGTTTTTTGAGAGATGAAAAACTTAAAAAATTCATATACCGACCACGAAATAGCAGTGGCTGGTATCTGGAATATGACTCTAGCTACAACACCTCGGAAGTAACCACGCAATCCGCGATATTCGTAGATAGTCCGAAAGGCTGTACCCAAACCTGAGATATAAGGTGAATGTATTCTTGCACAATGTTCTTGAGTGTTCAGTAAAGTCTTGCAAACATCTAGAGGCATAGTAAGAACGGCTGCTAAGGCACCAGCTAATGCACCAGATGCCATGTGAGATTTAGGATCATATTTACGTTCCTTGTTAAATATATCTTGTGAATAGTCATATGTCATGAAGTGGATCACTTGGAAGGGGACATTCATAGTTAGCTGAGTTGGATAACTACGGTAAAAGGCTCGTACACCTTCCTTCTTCAAAATGACAAAAATACAGTGAGAGCAGTTCCGATACGGACTATTGAACATTTGCATTCTTTGTTTAATCACTTTGAGATGAACATCACGGTGTCAGCATTTCAGGAGTTGATGAAAATGAAAAAGAAAATTGAAAAACAAAACATTAATAAATTGTGATACAATCTGAAGAACACTTACTACATTCATCATCATCCTCTTCGTTTAACATCCATTTTCCACGCTAGCATGGGTTAGACATTATATAAATATTTTACATTGACACAGGATTATAAATCTGTAGAGAAAGGGTATAGTCAAATAGATCCTAGTAGATTTCCTTCCTTCCTCAAACTAACACAATCCTACAGTACTATTGACATATTTGTGGTTTACTTTATATGACTAATGAAGAGATGTACTCATAGAAAAGCTAATATTTCAGTGCTGAGTTTAGTGGGCAGTTTGGAGAGAAATGGATTTAACTTGCCTAACATGTTCTAACTACTCTGGTAACAGGTTTTCACTTACAAGCTAAAGAGTTATGTCCCTTCTCCATCAACATATTTTGTATGTGTGATTTTTTTTAATACTTCTACATGTGTTTCGAGATGGGCTCTGCCAGGCTTAAAATGCCCAGGAAATGCCTTATGTCACTATGGCGCCTCTACAACTCCACCAGGAGTTACATGACTAAGAAGAAGTTTTATCTGAAACCTACTTTCTACAACTAAAACATCTCCCATGACAATATACACAGATTCTTGGAGGGAAGCTATGCTGGAGAAGAGGAAGGCCTGAGTGGGGATGGTGAGAGCTAATCTCAACATGTTGAAACTCACAGAGGAGATGACAAAAAAACACAAGTGCAGGGAAGCTGTGCTAGAGAAGAGGAAGACTTAAATGGGGGTGGTGAGAAGCCAGCTGTACTAGAGAAGACACACTCAATAAAAGCATGGAAATATAATAACCACCACCATCCTCATTTTAGCATTTGCTTTTCCATGTTGGCATTGGCTGGCTGGAACCTTTTGAAACAGTTTCTATGACTGGAAGCCATTCCTAATGCCAACCCCTTTAGTTACCTTTTGTTATATGTAGATATATAGTCTTCTGATTCTCAAATAAAGCCTCTAAATATCTATCAACAATAAATGATGGTTTCCGATTTAGACACAACAGCAACAATTTTGGGAGGGAAGAGCGAAAGTCGATTAAATTGACCCCAGTGCATTACTGGTACTTTATTTTATCGACCCCTCGTTAGGATGAAAAGCAAGGTTAACTTCGGCAGGATTTGAACTCAGAACATAAAGGGATGTAACAATAAATAGTGCTTACCATCAGCTGGGTTCATTACAGCATCATGCAGAATGGTTGCTCCCAAAGCAGCAACAACTGAAAAGTAAAAATAAACATTATCAAAATTTGCCTCTAAATTGCACTTTATGTCATCGTTAATCATCATTTTATATCCATTTCTCTATGCTGGTACGAATTAATACAAGAGTTGACACTGAAGGATTGATGCTAGAGTTGTGAAATCTTACATGCATTAATTTCAACTCTTATTAATAACACCAACTTAACTGTTGTTTTTCATGCAGATGGTGTTTCTAAGTAATTATATAATATTTGTAATTTTTCATGCTTAATTGTCTATGATAGTGTACATCCACACAGTGATTCTCTCATCACTGAAGAGTTCAGCTTTCAAAAACAACTACATTATCCAAGATTTAGGTTTGTAGTATGCCAAAGTTATAACTTGCGGATAAAATTTATGAAAGATGAAAAAATGTCTTACAATTTGCCAACTGCTGGTTGCTGCCACTTATTGCCATCTTCCATTTAATATGTTCATAACAGCTAAAATACATGGCATGAGCTGGAGCTGCACCACCTACAACAGCACTTATTCCACGGACTGTGTTTCGGAAACCTTCTAAATGTAACATTTTGTACAAGCCATCTACAACACCTTTATATCGAGCTTGTGGATCAGGCCTTAAAGCTTGCATCCTTGTCTACAAAAAGAGAAAAAAAAAGAGGCATTTTCATTCAAGTAGCTCCATAAGAAACCAATGATTATTTTAAATGAAAGATTAGACAAATCACTAAAATTCTATATTAAGAATTTATGTCCTAATTATAGAAAACTATGAACAAATTTTGAACAGAAGAAAAATATTATTTATAATTCATACATTTTCTAGTAATTAAAAATATACATATATTATATAAAAATATTTAATTCAAACATATAAACAATTATTTTATGCATATATATATATTTTGTTTCAAATCAAAATGTCAAGCTTAAAATATCTAATTTGTAAAAAGAAGAGTTAAACTTGGTTGAAAGCCACTTCAGTTATTCATAGAATTAAAATCACAGCTGTACAAATAACATTGCAAGTTGAACAACCATTTATGATCAGAGTTGAGTGATTTATAATGTGAAGGGCACTCAACTATTAAAACAATGTACTAATGCACACAAACTATACTAGAAAAAAAGTGCTGGGAGCTCATCAAGCAGATATGTATGACATATAAGAGCACAGGTATTTAAAAAAAAGAAAAGGGACTCGAACAAAGAAAACTTCGCTATACCTATACTGATATCATTACATTTACAGAATCTCAGCACTTGATGTTACTCCATTCCAAATCCTTTTATAAAGTTCAAAAGTTCTCAACTAATCCATGATAAAAATAACCAAAATTTTTTTTCTCCAACATCTACGCAGTAATGAAAAAATGGAGTCATACAAATGCATTTATTATATACATATATATATATATGTAATGAATATAGTGTATATATATATATGTAATGTATGTGTATGTATATATATAGGGTAGTTATGGATGGTTGGAGCAATAACTATCTTGTTTACGTAGATGTATGTATGTATGTGTATATATATATATATATATATACACTATAACTGTAACTATACAAAAGATTATTATAACTATATTATTATAAATATATTGTCATTTGATATATACTGTTACATTATAACCAAGAATTTACTTTTCATACAATAAACCATTGCTAGTAGAGATAAACAGATATTAACTGCTAGTGTCGTCACCATGATCATTGTTTTTACATTGTTTCCATGCAGGCATGGGTTGGAAAAGACATTTAAAGTGTTTTACAACCGGATACGCTTCCTAACACCAACCTTTTTCAGTTGAATAATTCTAACAGACACAGAGAATTATTTTTATGAGGTGCACAGGAAAAGGAGAGGACTTGGGAAAGGTTGGGATGATATGGTGAAGGCAGAACTCACCAAGAAGAGGACACAGGATTTAGTTGACATGCATGCACGATAAAACAACCATGAAGAAGGCAATAGCAAAGAAGACATTTAAGTCCCTGCCTGCCAGTATGCACCAGTTTCTCTCTCGTACAGCTTCCTCCAGCTTAATGCTTCCCCATCCCACCTCTACACACATCCTTCATCCTTACTTTGCTCGTCCAACACATGCGAGAATACGACGACACATAAACCCCACTTTTTTGTCTAACCCATGCCAGCATGGAAAGCTTAATATTATGATGTGGTCACCAGAACTGTCCAGTCTCACATGACAACTCAACCCATGCAAACCTATAAAAATAGATGTTAAACACTTGATGATAATAATTGCTTTTATGATGGTGGTGGTGATGGTGGTGGTGGTAGTGGAGGGGGAGTGGATGTGATGTGAAATTTCTCACAATCTTCCCTTTACTCCCAGATAAACTATACAGTCTATGTAGCATATTAACATAGTTCTGACCAAAGAAATCATTAAAACTATCAATGACCTCAGATAAGAAATTTTCTTTTCTTTTTAAGTGAATCTGAGAACTTGTTAAAAAATAGGTCGAGTTTTTAATTCAGGATCTTAGCACTAACGGACCAATAGCGCGTTGAGTATATTTGTGATAGCATAACACTTTATCTGTAAAGGTTCTTACTTTTATTTCTACCAGACTCGATAGAGTACATTACATTTCACAACACCATCATTTAATAGGTTAAAGTACATACCATCTCACAACACCATTACTTGACAGGCAAGAGTACAGACATTTATATAACAATACAATGTTTTCAAAACACTCCCAAATCTGTAGTTATAAAAGAACTAATGTCAACTGGGTATATTTGTTATTTTGTACTGAAGTATATATTAGTGCAACATTGTATCAAACAAAATGCAAATTTAGTACTGTTGCACCAACGAAAACTCAAATTTTTGTATAGATAGTAAGGATTGTTAAATTTCCTGTGTTTTTTTGAGTGGTCAATCAACAAAGCAAGCTGTCGATCATGTTATTTGCTTCATTTAATATTCTAATACGCTCTAATAATTACTGGAGTATATTAGATGAGCAAATAATATTATTGACAGCTTGGTTTGTTGATTAACCCTTTAGCATTTACATTACTCTATATATACTATTGTATTTTCGCAGTAAAGGCTTTATCTCACATAATATTGAAACTATGAGATTTTAATATTATTTATTTTGAGAACAATACCTTAACATCAGTATGAGTGGCCAGTTACGGCTTGTTTGAACTGAAAGGTGAGAGAATTCTGGCCGGATATGGCAGGTTTAAATGCTAAAGGGTTAACTACTCAAAACATGGGAAATTTATAAAATTTACTTTAAATTCAAGTATGTATGCATGGGCCTCGTGACTCCTGAGTCATAGGGGCGCTGTATTGGCATACAGCGCTCCTGAGGGAGTCATAGGGGCTCTATATTGACATACAGCGCTCCTGAGGGAGTCGTAGGAGCGCTGTATTGACATACAGCGTTTCTAGGGCATTTTATAAAACCTGACAAAGTCCATCTCCTCTCCAGGTCTGAATGCAGCAGATTTTTTCCAGAGAAGGATAAAGAGAGTGAAAATGGAAGTGAGTAAGAGATATAGAGGAAGAACTGACCCCAGTACTAGACTGGTACTTTTTTATTGACTTGGAAAGGATGAAAAGCAAAGTTGACCTCGGTGGGATTTGAACTCAGAGAGCAAGAGAGTCAGAACAAATACTGCAAAGCATTCTATCTGATGTCAAGTTGCTGCATCCATTATTAAATTATAATAATATGTATGTATCCCGTTTAGAATACGTACACTATATCTCTACAAGCCATAAGAAGACACCGAAAGGCTGGTGTCAAGAAGTGCAACCTTCTCTTCACCTACTTATTCCTGAGAGGGTCGTGGAGGCCAGTCCTCAACCACTTCCTTCCAGCAGATCCTGACAGAAGCAATTGTCTCCAACTGATCCACCTGGATATGGCCAGTTAAAACGCTAAAGGGTTAACACAGGTTCGTATATAAAATTATGATAGGTTTTGGGGGGGAAGGATTTAGTTATATAACTAACTTTCTCATGAAGTTGGTGTTTGGAATATAACTTAACAAAGGATCATACATAAAATTATGATGGAAGGTTTTTGGATAAATATAAATACTTCAAAATAAACAGCAGTTTCAGGCAGGTTGGTATCAAAAATGTTAAAGTGTAGCCACTTTTTCAGCTTGTGCTCTACCTTACAGTTAACATTGCAGTCAACTGGTCATATAGAACTCACTTCCATCCTCCTGTCTTCACAATCAATGATCAGGTTTTACTACCATCACTACTCACAACAACCACCTCTAACCATTATGCTCTCATTAGAACAGCCTGTAGTCACTATACTTTCACTACAACCACCTCTAGTCATTATACTCTTCACTACAACTACCTGTAACCATTATACTCTTCACTACAACTACCTGTAACCATTATACTCTCACTACAACCACCTCTAGTTACTATACTCTCACTACAACTGCCTCTAACCATTATACTCTCACTACAACTACCTCTAGTTACTATACTCTCACTACAACCACCTCTAGTCGTTATATTCTCTCTACAACTGCCTCTCATTTCTACCAAACCAACCAAGTAGTTTATTAAATACACCATATTACTACTAACTGCATAATATCACTTTTTTTTTATAGCCTGGTTCTGTCAGCTTGCCAGAGATCCCACTGCATTTTTCTGTCCTTATTAATTGCAAAGTACAGAAATAGACTCATGAAATTCTATTGATTAAATTGTTTAATTGACTGCTTCACCAAGATGAAAACTTCAATTTTACAGTACAAATGATCCTTGAATCCTTGACCTTTCATACTGGTGGAGATAGATCCAACTCCATTAAATATCAGGAGTTTAAAGTGTGAATACTATAGGAAAATTATTTATGTATAACTTGCCCGAAACAGAGCATAAAGCAAAACGTAGTCACCTGACCAGTACATCACAATTCATTAAACCCATAACAACAGGGGAAATAAATGTTAAATGATGATTATGTTCAGCTGATAGTGGATCAAACTCAATGTTGAGGTGCATGGCTTAGTAGTTACAAAATTAGATTTGCAATCATGAGGTTGCAAGTACGATTCACGGCCCAGGCTGTGTTGTGTCCTTAAGAAACACATTTTATTTCATGTTGCTCATTCTGCCAGGAGTTGCAACCGGTAGATAGTATCAGAAATGGAAACAATTTCTTTGTTCAATTTGATAAAGTCCACCCCACTCGGCAAGCAAGTGCAGTCTGGGATCTTGTTGATCAACTTTTCTTTCTAATGCCGAGTGATTTTCTTAAAATAATTATCATTACATAATAAAAGAAGATTAAAGGATAACACTTGTTTCAATATTACTTTTGGCATTCCTGCAACAATAGGATTTTGTGAATTTTTTTTTCTAGTTTCCTTCAAAGCAAAAGAATTTGTAACTAAACATATCCTAATAACATTGACCTAATTCACTTTGGAAAAGAGGATGCTCTGAAACTATCCTATTCTCAACATCATCATTGTCTGACTTTCCATGCTGGTGTAGGTTAATCAGAGTTATTGACCTCTCATATGGGCTAGGGGCCATGTTTTGCTTACATATTTTCCAGCACTTTACAGAGTGTACTGGGTGCATTTTATCATGAGATTAGCACTAGGGAGGTTTTTTTTTTTCCTTTGACACAACTGAAGTGTCTTCTCAACTCTTTGTTTACCCTCGCTTCTACAGGTAGATGCTCTTCCTAATGCCAACCACTTTAAAGAGTGTACTGGCTGCATTTTTCATGGCAGCAACACTTGAGAGTAAAAATAACCATAATTATTTCATATATTAATAATTTCTAGCATATACACAGGGCAAAACATTTGACGGGAGAAGAACAGTTGAATATAACAATTCTCAGTACCCGACGGGTACTTTTATTAACCCAAGAAGGGTGGAAAGCAAAATTACATACACGAAACATAAACCAGCATTACACTTTACTCACAGAGTTATAATTTTTAGAAAATCGTAACTAATGGAAATTGCAGCCAAATCTCCCCTAGGACTCTTCCTACTGTCATCAGTTAATGTAGCCGTAGATACATTTATATCTGGAAACTAGGTAAGATGGTCAGGGTTGAAACGCTAACAGGTTTGTCTACTTAATCAGGATTAATCTAACGCACCCATCATCACCATCATTTTTATATATATTCCATAAAAACAGCAGCTCCACCAACTAAATTAATCTAAACTTGTTTATACAAAAATATTTCTCATTTATAAACATTCCTTAATATTCTAATAGATTTACACACACACACACACACGCACACACAATTATAACATTCACACTGTCTCTTTCTCTCCATGTTTTATCACAATTGTGTTGATTGTGAAATGTTATAAATGTGTATACATTGAATAAGTCAGCTGAACGGATTCCTTTTATCGTCAGTAAACCTTTTGTCTTTTTGTCGTTAATATGCTTTATAACTTAACTTCAAACTTCGTTGTGTCCCCTATAATTCGAAAAAGGTTTCAAGTCAAACCAAACATTGAGTGTGTTTTACTATATATTTCTGGCAATATTATAACAACGTGACCCTCTCCCAAATGTAACAATGTTTTAAGTCAATTTCAGTCATAAAGAATGCAGCTTGTAACACTCTGGCAACGTCGTAACAACAAAATGTTTGTAACTGTAGAAGTACCAGCAAATATATAGAAGTACCAGCAAATATATAGAAGTACCAGCAAATATATAGAAGTACCAGCAATTATATAGAAGTACCAGCAATTATATAGAAGTACCAGCAATTATATAGAAGTACCAGCAATTATATAGAAGTACCAGCAATTATATATAGATGAAGTTTCTAGGATTGACAACTTACAACCGAGTCGATAATCCCTTTTGGTGTAATCGTCAAATTTATATGAGCAACAAGTGAATTTACCAAGTCACTTAAAATTTCCAAGCATTGAAATTACGTAAAAACACATATTTACACTTTCTTTTCCTGAATAGTAACCAATACTAACTAATTATATAACAGGATATTTACAATAAAACAGGATATTTTCAATATTACAACCTGTGGTTGATTCTTAAATATATGACGACACAACATTTGATAAATGTTTAATTTTCCAACATGATCAGTAATAAGTTACCATAAAAAGAGATTAGCTAATAAAAGGAACTCCAAATATAGACAAATAAAAAATGACACTCCTATAATACGAGATTGTTTTACATGAATGAAACTGTAAAATTGTAACAATGTATCTATCTTGTGTGACAAACACTCCTACTTCTTGAGAAATATTTATCAAATAATCAACGTTGATAGTCTCCCTTCAATGTCTCTGACGTTTAAACTTTTCAGTCATTATTATCGTTATAATATATTAACAGATTCTTCTTTTTTGTAACAAAACTTATTTAATCGAGGTATTACAATGTTGACAAAATGTTACGACAGCATCTATGGATGTCTCTGTATGTGTGTGTGTGTGTGTACCCGTATGTAGTTGACAGGCGAGAGAAATGAGTACTCAATACTGAAATAGAGTTTAAATATTCATATATTAATGGCTAAGTAGTAAATCTTGTTATTTTGGAGTTTCACCTGCTCACATACAGGGTCGTCAGACGATCCTGTATGTGCGCAGGTGAAACTCCAGAGTAACAAGACTCACTACTTAACCATAACATATATATATTTATTTATTTACTTAAAATACACAACTGAACATGTTTTTCGTTGGTACTCAAAGTTTCATGATGGTATACGATTAATCGTAGCAGACCAGTTGCTATGTATTTTAAACAATATAAGGTACCTCTATGTTTACATAACGAGGACTCAATGTAAGTTAATTGAGCTTACTATCCCTTTCCGTATGCTTTAGTTTATGTCTATGCAAGATATTAAATAAGTTGTCTCAATAACTCTTTTACGAGTGCGTTCTGAATTGGTTCTTTTCACAATTTTTCATTGAGCGATGATTTGAGCAACAATGATCGATATTATTGTGTATTGATTAAAATTATTGTGTGTGTATGTATATAATATATATGTGTTATATGTGTATCCTCCATGCCAACAAGGAAAAGTCGACGTATATAGAAACACAACCAGTTTTACGTTAGTTTTCTCCATGCTGTCACTGGGTTGGGCGAGACGTTTTTTAGGTCGAATAAACTGAACATTCATGAAAAAGCGAAATTCTTGCACATAATTCGGAAGTACACACTTTCAAATATGTAATCGTAATTGGTTGACAATTTAGTGTATTGCGTAATTGCTGTTGATGGTTGTAAGTTGTTTTTGTGTTCGAAATCCCGACGAGTCGACATTACATATACTTTACTTTACTGGTTAGGACCATATAACATTATTATTACTGGTTCATAAGGAACGTAATGAGAGAATTTAACAAAATAGTGTTTAGTTATTACTGCAGTTCGACAGGTTACTACCATATTTTTAATTAAAGATACTACCTATGATTTTCAAATTTCTTTTTAATAATATATACATCTTAAGCATGGTTACTTGGTACCCGGTGGGGGGTAATTACACTCATACCAACGTAGAGATGATCTTCTTTTGAGTATCGAGCATCATTTGGTATATTATAAACAACTTTCTTATGAAAGGTTTTGTTTTGTTTTACATAAAACTGTAATGGGAGGTTTTTAGACAAATATAAACACTTTGAAATAAAGTTTTGTATCATGGACACAAAGACGGTTTCAATAGGGTTTTGTATTAAAAGGGTTTATGGTGCCAATCATTCTTAACTCAACAAAAAACTGACCCTTTAATTTTCACGATCATAGACAAATTAACTCCTTGAGAAAAAAAAGAAATCATTTTTAAAGCTTGCATTAAGATACGTTTAAATGAATAATTATTGTGTTTCGTAACAAATTTCGTGAACCCCGATGAATCAGTAATACTGATTTTTAACAAAGCTCATTTCAATGGTTATGTTGTCGACAGAAACCCGGGGTAGTGGGGGAGAGTAAAAACAAATTGTTCACAGTGTTACATAAAATATTCAAACACGTGAATGAAAAGCTTGATGCCTCAAGGTCGAGTGATACATTTTATTCCCGTTGGTAATTAACATACCGCCGAAACACGTCGTGAAACACCAAAATCAAGTTTTTAATGGAGAATCTTTAATCAAAACAGGAATAAGTCTGTTACAATGAAATGTTGTTTGGTTGTTATGAATGAATTCAACAAACAGAACTATATCTATGACCACATTCTATTTGCTGGCATAACAACACAAACTAATAGGTTCAACTAGTAGTTATAATCAGTTAACTGTTGGCTATTGTATCGACAATGGTCGATGAAATATCTACCAGTATCATTTTAAAGGCCCCGCCACTTATGACTAGCAAGAAATAGCAGTACTTGGTTGGTACTTTATTCAATCGACCTCGGAAAGGTAAAGTTAACCTGGGTCGGATTTTAACTCAGAACATAGAAATCAGCATTTAAATACCGCAAAGCATTTTGTCCGGCACTCTATCGATTGGCTAACTATAAAAAAAAAAAGAAAACGATTGATTAAATACTCTTTGGAATAAAAGTTGTCATCGATGCTCAACCACTTGAACTGCTGTTTATATATAATTATACACACACATACGCGTAAATATATATATATATATATATATATATATCCAGGCACATATATTTGTGAGTGTGTGTGTGTATATATATATATAAATGGCGTCCTGAAGATCGAGTAGTTACGCCTGGTAGCCAATCTGTATATACGCCAACATCACTATTTTACACAGTGCGCTCTTTCACACTTTTCAAATGGACATACCTAATTACAAAGTAATTCTGAGGAGAATTCAAGCAATTAATTTCAAAATTGCATTTAGCTAATTAATTTGGAGAAGAAAATAATGGGAGGAATAGTCCTGATACTAGAATCCCACGTGGTGTTAGAAACTCAACTCACGTTTACAACAGAGCTGAACGTTTCATTCACAAATATGATCCCTTACATTAAAAAAAAAATTCTTGGTTATATGTTACTATGAATTAACAAATAAATACTAATCTTCGTTCAATTTCCTATTGTTGACACCAGACATTAAAATATTGGTTGATGACCATACTATTGAACATGTAATCGTATTATATAACATATTTAACCTAGCGAAGATCATACGTATTTGTAAACTTTAGAATATTGATTTTTAAACTGATGAAGGCCACATATGTAAAAAAAATCTGCTTAGCTAGTTAACATTTGTTTCAATTACCAAATCTGTTGAATATAAAATTAAATACGTTGTTTACAACACAGATTATGTGGTTAGATGGTTAATAAAGAGTATATATTGTTTCGATTTGAAATATCACTCGACACTAAATATAAGGTAATACAATCACAATATAATATAAAATAAAACTATGCTCTTTGATCTTCTGTAGATCAGTATTTCAAATGACACAAAGCTATAGATGTGACTTGAAATTTTCAGTTGGGATTATTATCAAAACAAAAACTCCAAAATACATCGATAAAGCTTTCATTGGCAAATATTTCTCTTATATTTTGAATAACAGTAAAGTCATCTTGTTATTAATTAGCAATTGGCACGAGTAGCCAGCATTATTAGGGAGAAAGTTGGAACTTATATAATTAACTGAGCTTTCAATAGCAAGTTGCCTTCATCAATCAGATCACCCACATTTAGATTTGATTAGTTTGTTATGAGAACCGTGCAGCCATTTTACTTATACTTTTGTTGTTAGTAGTAATCTAATATTAACGTGTTTACTAGATAATAAATACTTCAACCTTAGTGAAGGTCGAAATGGTTTAACCCATTTAAAACAAAGAAATGGGTGCCGCGGTCGAGAATTAAACGTTAATTCTAAAGAGAAAACTTTTAAGCTTTTAAGACGGTGACCGGTAAATATCAAGGACGACCTTCATATTCTTTGCCATGTGGCGGGGAATCATATATGTAGGAAGAGTATCCAATATAGACACTATAAGCATGAAATATCCATTACAAATGGGTATGGTGTAATTATACCGGTAGGTTAGTTCCGTTTTTACTATAATGGTAAACTGCGTAGCTAAATGAAAATAATACATGTTGAAATGAATATAACTGAAACGAATTTCAAACTGAAAACTATGTCCTTTATCGTAATAAATTTGGAAGAATTCACTAAGGAAAAAGAATATATAATTGAGAGAAATGTGGCCAATATACGAGGGATGTGTAATCGGTTGATAAAATAACTATGATAATATAATAGGGTTAAGAGAAGTTATAACAGACCGATCTATGTGATATATGAGTCGAGGCGAAAGGGCTAAACACAATTCATTTTGAAAGGGGTGGAATCGATTAACAGGTAGGATGTGTTGATGAGAGAGTGTCCGTGTGTGTATGAGAGAGAAAGAAAGGGTGATATTATACCTTGATACAGTCGATCGGGTACATAACGGTGTGCTCCATAACCCCGGCAGCAGCACCCGCCATCATGTGAGTTACATTTTTAGCAGATGTCGGTAAAGTTTCATAGGGGCTGTCCTCGGTCTTTGGCATATATGCCAAAGACGATGCCGGAGAGGAGCTGTTGACAACAACACCTCCACTGTCATCCACCATCATCTCAATGGGTAATAAAGACAATCTTCATTCGTTCAGTTTTTTATAGGTTGGTTAGAGAGAAAGGTAGAGGAGAAAACGAACGATCGTCTCCTACCTTAAACTCTGTTGTTCCATAGTTATATTCCGAGTTTGAGTGTAATAAAACATTTTGGAATAAGCGTTACGTAATTGTTTTTTGCGTTTTATCTTTCCTTTTTTTTCTGAGAAAAAGCAAGCGGCTTTAGAAAAAACCCAAATGAGATTGTGGTACTGTCATATCATGACATTCATTGGAGATTAGTGTATATCCTGTTAGTTTATATTCAGAAGAGGTTAGTTTATATCCTGTTCTAATTCAAATTATCAGAAAAGTTAAGATTCTAAATAGCAAGACAGACAACCTCCCGTGTTACTTTAGAGAAACTGGAAATATGGAAAGGAAGGTGGAGAAGGTAGGTTAGTGTCTCGGTGGGGTTAACTTTCCTAAGTGCACGTTAGGCATGCGTATGATTTATTTCACTTCCGGTTAAGCACGTCCTTCGCAGAGGAGACTTGTCAACTTTCATGATGTTTTATGTTAGTAAATAGCAACAATAAAAAATATATATTTATTATTTCGTGTCTGTGAGGACGGTGAATTGGCAGTATCGGTAGAGCGCCAGACAACATGCTTTGCGGCATATAGTTTCGGTCCTTTATTTTCTGAGTTCAAATTCCGCCTAGTTTAGCTTTGTCTTTCATTCTTCCGAGGTCTATAAAATAAAATACCAGTCACGCACTGGTGTCGATTTAATCGACTTTCTCCTCACCCCTAAATTGTTGACCTTGTGCCTAAATCAGAAATCATTTGGATTGGCAATATAAGTAGAGCGTCTGACATGCTTTGCGGCATATAGTTACAGTCCTTTACGGTGTGAGTTCAAATTCCACCCAGGTTAGCTTTGTCTTTCATCCTTACAAGGTCAATAAAATAAAGTACCAGTAACGTACTGGAGGCGATTTAAGCGACTTCCCCCTCCCCCCAATTGCTGCCCTTGTGCCTAAATCAGAAACCATTATAATGAATTGCTCATATCTTTTTCTTGGGTTTAGTTCGAATTGTTGCAATTTAGTAGGGGGGGGGGGCACTAAGTGAAAAGGGTTGGAGTAGTTTTAGTATAAATCTTAAGAAGTGTAGAATAATTATTGTTGTTATTTAGCCCCGAGTTGTCTCTATTCTAGCTGAACTATCACCAAAAGAAGTCCAGCTATAACCATTCCAGCTATGACCATCCCAGCTAATGTAGCCCGAATAACATAAGCAAATGTATATGTTTTTTGTTTTTTTGTAGAAAGTAGGATGTAATATTAGGAAAATATGACTGCTATTTCCAACAGGTCAAGCAAATACAAAGAGGTTCTCCCATTGACTTAAGTGTGATATAATAAAGTTGGTGGGCAATAGGAAGACAATTACCTTCAGTATGTTTGGGTGCAAGAATTCAAAAAGCTTTTTAATTGCAGAAAAGAATGAAAGACAGGGAAGGGATTTTCTATTAAGCAGATAGATGGTTTTGTCCTGGAAATATAAATAAAATCCCTAAGAGACTTTTAAATGTCATTGCTGAGCTTCAGTTTTATGTCATAAAGCAAATGAGAGAAATTTCTTTCTAAATTGTTGTCAATGTATTTCTGTTGACCTGGTGTCCATTCTTTCCAGATAGTTCACCTCTCACCAGGCTTGTATCAAAAGGGTTCATTTCCTTGCTATTATGCTTCCTATGATATAAAATTTTTTAATGTTAATTTAAGATTTCATACCACTTTAACAATTTAGTTGTTGTTACTAAATAAAACCATATTATTAACAGTAATTATACATCATTGATTGAACCAACCTCAAGATATTACCGGTACTTATTTCACTCAGAACAGTATGGGATCATTCTCATTATAAAGCTTGGTGTTCTTCTGGTTTAGATATGTTCACCACTTTAAATATATAGTATAATCATGTTGGTGACATGATGAAAGGTACCCAGTATATAGTACACTCAGTAAAGTGGTTGGTGTTAGGAAGGGCATCCAGTTATAGAAAACTTGCTAAACAAAGAGTGTAGAGGTCTCTTCAGCTGTGTCAAAGACATAACAAGCACCTTTGTGTTAGTATCCTGATAAAATGCACATTGTGCATCGTGTAGAGTGCAAAAACCTATGTAATTGAGATGCAACCCCTGACCCAGCTAACAAAGTACTGGTTTGTTCTGTGACAATTCAGACATTAACCCTTTACCATTTACATTACCCTATATTTACTATTATATTTTCATGGTAAAGGCATTACCTCACATAATTATCTCACATAATATTGCATCTATGAGATTTTGATTTGATTTTGAGAACATAAGTTTTAACATAAGTATGAGCAGCTGGTTTAAACAGAAAGAAGCGAGAGAATTCAGGCTGGATATGGCTAGTTTAAATGCTGAAGAGTTAAATAATGATTTCTAGTATAGGCACAAGACCAGTAATTTGAGGGGAAGGGACAGTCGATTAAATCGACACCAGTACGTTACTGGTACTTTATCGACCCTGTAAGGATGAAACACAAAGTTAACCTCAGCGGGATTTGAATTTATATCATAAAAAGGCTGTAACTCTATGCTGCAAAGCATGGTGTCCAACGCTCTACCGACACTGACAATCCACCGCCCTTAAAGGGTTAAATAATGATAATGAGGATAGCAATCTAAGCCAATTATAAGGTATTGAACCTGCTATTGTAATTTTACTATATAATTATACTCTGTTGATTGTGTAATACAGTTTTGGTACTATATATATTTTTGTAATAATTGTTTCTACTTTTGGCACAAGGCCAGCAATTAACCAGTGTATTACTGGTACTTTATTTGTGTAATAATGTATGTATGGTCCTGTAACTACAGTGTTTCTTGAACATTTTAAGCCTGGCTGAGCCCATCCCTCTCCAGGTCTGAACTCAGCAGATTTCTTCCAGAGAAGGATTGAGAAAGAGAGAGAGAAAGGGGAAAAAAGATACTGGATTGGTATTTTTTTTATCGACTTCAGTGGGATTTGAACTCAGAGAGAAGAGAACCAGAACGAATACTGCCAAGGATTCTATCTGATGTTCTAATGACTGTGCCAGTTCACTACCTCTGTAAATAATCAGGTGGTGGAAGCATTTCTGAATTGGAGGGGCCTAATTTGGTCAATTTAGTTACAGCGATTAGTTTAGCTGTTATTATCAAATATCAACCAAGATATTAAAAAAACTTTGATATGCGATAAACGTAACATGTATATAAATTTTAGCGTATATACAAATAGATGAGTGTTTTGGTAGTTTGGGGAGAAAAATATAATTACAGGTGGAACCAGTCCCCGCTCCCTGTTCCACTGTCCCTGATAATGTATATGTAATATAAAATGTCCATTTTCTCCCTCCTACTACTACTCCACAACCTCCTCCTAGTCCACATCCTCCATTTTGTTCATTGTTAACCACTCATATAATAAAATGTTTTTTTATATGTCATCATTTTTTGTTGTCAATAAAAAATGCTGTTCAAAAGAAAATTTGAGCACGTGAACCTATCAGAAATCCAGCGCCTCTACACACCATCGTAGTTACATAACTATATACACACAATTATGTAATATGTCATACAGGTTATTATTTTATTTTTTTGTTCAAATCAATTGAACAGTTACATTTCTTCTTTAAGTCAGTTAATAACTTATTTCACTAGTTTAGTGAGGGTACTTTTATAATTAACAAACTATACATCAAACATAACAATTAAAAAGATCTAATTAAAATTGCAGGAAAACGCATTTCACAAATGGTTTCATAACAACTTTGAATGTCAACAATGATCTTTTTTAAGTGACTATATGTATTTATATGTTGATGACATGATAAAAGTCACCCTATCCCTATTTATATGATGACGTGAATATGATGGTTGGCAATAAAGTTCATAGGCTGACCAAGATACTCGCATAAAATGTGACTAAATGAGGTTTATTTTTCAACATAGTCCCCCTTGCGGTTTACACACTTCTTCCATTGATGTTGCAGTGCCTGGATCCTATTGATGAAGAAGCTTTCATCACGTTGGTGAAAAAAGTCATCAACAGCAGATATGATGTCATCATTACTGCAATACTGCTTCCCAACTAACAACAGCAGATATGATGCTATCATTACTGCAATACTGCTTCCCAACTAACAACAGCAGATATGATGCTATCATTACTGCAATACTGCTTCCCAACTAACAACAGCAGATATGATGTTATCATTACTGCAATACTGCTTCCCAACCAACAACAGCAGATATGATGCTATCATTACTGCAATACTGCTTCCCAACCAAGTGTTTTTTACATGTTGTGGAACAGATGGTAGTCAGATGGGGCCAAATCAGGAGAATAGGGAGGGTGATCAACTAGTTCAAAGCCACAGTCACACACAGCAGACATTGAAACCAAGGACTTGTGTGCTGGAGCATTGTCCTGATGAACAAGACCCCTTTCATCAGAAAACCATTAAAAAATTTGGAGAGATTTAGTAATATAACAAACTTTCTTACTGATGTTTGGAACATAAAATTATAATGCAAAGTTTTAAAATAAATATAAACACTTTAAAACAATCAGTTTGTATGATAGAGGAAAAGGTAGTTTGATATCAAAAGAGTTAAACTACTTTAAGTCAAACTTAATATTATCTACACATAACCAATTTTGATATCCTGAAGGACAAGTACCATCCACCTTCAAATTGACCTTTTGTTATCCCTCTTGCATCAGAGATGACTAGTGAAGGTGTGTGGCTTAGTGGGTAGATGTTTGACTTATGATCATAAGGTTGTGAGTTTGGTTCCGTGTTATGTCCTTGAGCAAGACACTCACTTTTTTTCATATGCTCCAGTCAACTCAGCTGGAAAAAAGTGACTTGTATCTGTAATTCAAAGGATCAGCCTTATCACACTGAATCTCTCTGAGAACTATGTTAAGAGTACACATGTCTGTGAAATGCTCAGTCATTTGCATGATGATTTCACAAGCAGGCTGTTCCATTCTTTGAACAACTGGAACTCTTATCATCAGAACTGACAGAGACCCAATACATAGAGATGATTAAACCAGTTGATCTTTGTAACCTTTTGGTTCAATCAAGTGGTCAAAGATGCCAAAGTAACACACTGGGGTTGATTTAATCAACTTCCTAAAACTGTTGACCTTGTGCCTAAATCAGAAACCATTATTATTTTCAACACTAGAGTGGTGGAGTGTCAGAATCGGTAGAGCATCGGACAACATGCTTCGCAGTGTAGAATTACAGCCCTTTAGGTTCTGAGTTCAAATCCTGCCAAGGTTAGCTTTGCATTTCATCCTTAGGGACTCAATAAAATAAAGTAGCAGTAACATACTGGGGTTGATTTAATTGACTTTCTCCTACTCCAAAATTTTTGACCTTGAGCCTAACTCAAAGATCATTATTATTTTCAGGATTGGCAGTATCGGAAGAAAGTTGGATGCCATGCTTTGCAGCATAGAGTTACGGCCCTTTATTATCTGAGTTCAAATCCCACTGAGGCTAACTTTGCCTTTCATCCTTACAGGTTCGATAAAATAAAGCACCAGTAATGCACTGGGGTAATTGCTGGCCTTGTGCCAAAAGTAGAAACAATTATTATTTTCAACATTGTTCCTTCATATTTCTCCCACCATTGCTCATATATTGCACACATGCTAATGTTTGAATGCCACTCAATACATTATATTAGATTGTAACATAATTTCCCGCCCTTTTCTTATTAAGAGACCTTATAACAACGGCGGGAATTTATATTACAACCTAATATTTTCACACCATTCAACCATTATTATTATCGTCTTATTTGTTATGTATTACATAGTTTTATGTAACCTATTCTAGTTCTTTCACACTAGAAATATATAAATTCATACAAAATATATTTGATCTGACTATTGTTTAGTTTGCTTAACCCTTTAAACCAGTCAAAACCGGCCAGAGTTCTCTACCACTTTCTGTTGAAACTGGCTGTAACTGGTCGCTCAAACTGATGTTAAGGTATTGTTCTCAAAATAAATACTTTCAAAATCTCATAGATTCGATATTATGTGAGATAACTATGTGAGGTAAGGCCTTTACCATGAAAATATAATAGTATAAATAGAGTATTGCGAATGTTAAAGGATTAAGACATAGACAATAGAAAGTTGTAAAGAGGGTGGAGTCCAGTCTGTATGTGTGTGTGGTAGTGTATGTGTGTGGTAGTGTATGTATGCATGTGTGTGTATATATGTATCTTTGCATATATCAGCGTATGTATGTGTGTGGTAGTATGTGTAGTAGTGTATATATGTGTGTGGTAGTGTATGTATGTGTGTGTGTGTGTATGTATGTATCTTTGCATGTATGTATATCACTGTATGTGTGTCAGTGTATGTATGTGTGTATGTGTGTATATATATATGTATCTTTGCATGAATGTATATCACTGTATGTGTGTATGTGTGTCAGTATATATATATATATATATATATATATATATATATATATATATATATATATGTGTGTGTGTGTGTGTGGCAGAATATGCATGTATATATATATATGTGTGAGTGGTAGTGTGCGTATGTATGTATCTTTACATGTAGATTTAACTGTGTATGTGTGTGTTTCATTAGGTTTAATCAATAGGTTGAATGTGGAATGAGGTTCAGCTATAAAAATGACAGGTGACAGGTGACAGGCTACAAAGTAAGAGTGACATCATCATCATCATCATCATCACCATTTAACATCCATTCTTCCATACTAGCATGGGTTAGACAGATTGTCCCGTTGTGAGACATGTTAAAATCAGATGACCGTGTCTTGCTCATACAGAACTGATATGTAGTAAATATAGTAATTGTTATTGTTGTTTAATCCTTTAGCATTTACATTACTCTATATATACTATTGTATTTTCATGTAAAGACTTTATCTCACAAAGCATTTACATTACTCTATATATACTATTGTATTTTCATGTAAAGACTTTATCTCACATAGCATTTACATTACTCTATATATACTATTGTATTTTCATGTAAAGACTTTATCTCACATAGCATTTACATTACTCTATATATACTATTGTATTTTCATGTAAAGACTTTATCTCACATAGCATTTACATTACTCTATATATACTATTGTATTTTCATGTAAAGACTTTATCTCACATAGCATTTACATTACTCTATATATACTATTGTATTTTCATGTAAAGACTTTATCTCACATAGCATTTACATTACTCTATATATACTATTGTATTTTCATGTAAAGACTTTATCTCACATAGCATTTACATTACTCTATATATACTATTGTATTTTCATGTAAAGACTTTATCTCACATAGCATTTACATTACTCTATATATACTATTGTATTTTCATGTAAAGACTTTATCTCACATAGCATTTACATTACTCTATATATACTATTGTATTTTCATGTAAAGACTTTATCTCACATAGCATTTACATTACTCTATATATACTATTGTATTTTCATGTAAAGACTTTATCTCACATAGCATTTACATTACTCTATATATACTATTGTATTTTCATGTAAAGACTTTATCTCACATAGCATTTACATTACTCTATATATACTATTGTATTTTCATGTAAAGACTTTATCTCACATAGCATTTACATTACTCTATATATACTATTGTATTTTCACAGTAAAGACTTTACCTCACATAATATCGATTCTATGAGATTTTCATGTTATTTATTTTGAGAACAATACCTTAACATCAGTATGAGTGGCCAATTATGGCCGGTTTGAACAGAAAGAGGTGAGAGAATTCTGGCTGGATATGGACGGTTTAAATGCTCAAAGATTAATCCCAGTTTAACTTGGATTGAACAGACCTTTGATCAAAGACTCTCCAACAATGACCATTCTGTCCTTTTAGGAATATATTGTCCAATGCTCTACCAATACTGCTAATCCACCACCCTCAAAACTCCAACTTAATAATGAGAAAGTTAGTTATTTCACTAAACCCCTCCAATTGTCTATCATTTGAAAACCATAGGCAATGTTTTTCATTGGAAATATGATAAGAAAAGTGTTAACCCTTTAGCATTTAAACCGGCTGTATCCGGCCAGAATTCTCTTACCATTTCTGTTCAAACTGGTTGTAACAAGCCACTCAAGGTATTGTTCTCAAAATAAATAACATCAAAATCTCATAGATTCGATATTATGTGAGATAATTAGGTGAAATAAAGCATTTACCATGAAAATACAATAGTATAAATATAGAGTAAATGCTAAAGGGTTAAACTTGGCACTTGAGATTTACATAACTTTATAACTCATCTGTTATTCTCTAGTTTAGCAATTCAAATTAAGTTAATTTCTGTGTTATCATTCTAGGCAATGATTATTTTTTTATGGTCTTATTTATAATTTAGTTATCTATTATGACATATATAAAACTGACTGACCAGTGAAAACTGTTTTATTATAACCATCATCATACATGTTTTTAAAGAATGTTAATTGTAATTACTGCTTAAACATTCTTTTATATGCAGTGACGTTCACTGTTTAATGTAATCTCTTTGCTTGCTTCTAATCTAACATATCTTTAAAAAAAAACAAGTGTGATTTATTATGACTTTTGCTACCATTACTACTACTACTACTACTAATAATAATAATAATAATAATAATAATAATACCACCAAAAACATCACTGTAAAAGGGTTAACATTAGGAAGGGCCATAGCTGTGAAATCTTGCGTGCATTAATTTCAACTCTTCTTATTAATAACTGCATTGTTTCTTTCCGGGGACTATGTTGAAAAATAAACCTCATTTGGTCATTCCATGAGAGTATCTTGGTCAGCCTATGAACCTTACAGCTAACCTTTGTATGTTGGAGAAGTCATTACAATTTGAGTGCGGATTTATTTGGGTTTATTTCCCTCCTACACTAATACTTACTGCATCAAATAACTTAACTATCGCTAGTTAGGTAAATAACTTAACATTTTACATTGAAGTTCCGCCAGGCCAATTTTACTTATCTTTTATCTGGAGTGGGGAAGCTCTATGAAATATGTACCAGTCATGTACTGGGGTTAATTGAATTCACTATACTAAATATTTGAGTCTACATGATGAAACTAAAAACCAGTTTTTGCCTTTCATCCATTTGAGGTTGATGAAAACGTACCAGTCTAGTACTGAGGTTGATTTTTCCTCTATATTTCTTTCTCACTATCTATCCTTCTCTGGAAGAAATCTGCTGTATTCAGACATGGATAGATGGGCTCCAATAGGTTTTTTTTTTATTAATGCCCTAGAAATGCTGCATGTCAATATGGTGGTCCTACAACTCCCTCAGGAGTTAGAGAAAGAAGAACCGGAAGCTAATCTAAGAGACATTTGCCCAAATTGCTTCACTCAAAGCTATGGTTAATCACACAGTTTTGTTTGCACCAAACATAATTTATTCACATCTAAGGAGTCATGCTAAGCCTGCTTCTCAAAATAATCAGTTTTCCTCATAATATAATGAGAGCATAGATGACCGAATAGATAGGATCCTAAACAAACAACCAAGACAACAATAATTTGCTTCCTGTTGCAGCAATTACCAAGACAATTATCTTTAAACAACAGAGTTCAGTTCACCATTCTCAAAGTAGCTATCACTAAGAGATATAGTCCACCAGAGAATATAGTAGGGAGCTGTGCTATAAAATTAACAAGCAGTTCATTAATTTGTAGTACTAAGTTCAATTTTTACACTGAGAAAAAAGTTAACTGTAACAGTTTAATGTTGTTTAGGAAATGTTTAGCCAAAGATCAGCCCTGATTAGAAAGACCTATGATCAAAGACTTTCAAGCCATGACCATACCATCTTTTTGTATACCTAGGACTACATTGGTCAATATTAACTTACTTTTTTAAAGATGGTAGAGTTTAAATTTAGAGAATTTGGCTGCTATTTGTAGTAGATCAGCTAGAGGCTGCCTTGTTGACTTAGCCACATGAGTATATTTGTTTTTGATCCATTCAACTCTCTGTGACCAGGTTACATATAAAATACACTGCTTATGTCATCATCCGAACATCAACTATTTTACAGGGTGCGACACCAAGACTACCAATTTACAGAGTGGACTGGGTGCATTTTATTGTGGCACCAACACTAACACTTTACAGGGTGTACTGGGTGCATTAAAGAGGTTGTCATATGCTAGGCCAGACTGAAGAGTCCTTTCAAACTCTATATTTTCTCTATTTGATTGCTAAACACTGAGCGCAGCTCAACCAGATAGAGTAAGCCCACGATGTTGGTCATAGGCAAAACATCAACCCAATTCCTCAAGAACTTGGTACTTGCAGAAAGTAAGCAGCATCTTGAGTATTGATCAGATAAGTGAAAGAGAGGGTTGAAAGTAGCTCTGATAATTTCACGCATTCACTACGATACTTATTTTATATGACACTGTTTTTTTTTTAATCACTCCTTTGATACCTGCAAAAATATATTTAATAAATAAGTTTTGTTTTTATTGCAAAATATTTAAACTAATTATATAATTGCATAAACTTTTACATCATAAGCCAATTACGATTTAATAAAATATTAAGGAAATTCTGCCTGCCATTTTGATTGCTTTGGTATTAGAAGACATGCATACTTTCAAGTGCAATATATACTTTATGATTATAAATAATTACTATTTGATATTCTAAATATTTGGTCAAGGTCATTTACACGTTAAGAAGAATTTATAGCATTGCAAGCGTCCGAATTTATTTTAAAAAATCGATATTAGTAGAAAGTTTCAGGAATTATGTATGTAGTAAATTTTAAGTAGGTGTGAAGCATTCGGTATAGAAAGATGGGTGGGAAAGAATGAAGCTAGTGTCCTTGAAACACGTCAAAATTTATAAATTTGGGTTATTTTAAGAAGTTAGTTGATGAATTTTACTCGTAAATTCCCTAGATGTTGTCAAGTTTACTATTAACAGTAGTACGATTGCGACATATTCCAGATTCCATGAACAGGTGCCAATAAACGTTTCTAAATAACCAATGCACTCATTTCTTCGTGTTATATAATATTTAGCGAGTTTAGAACACCTACATTCCCATCTTAACATGGATTCTCCTAATTGAAAAACATGTCTCGTGTCTTTAAGTAATTTAAAAATTATATATTTAATAAGCAGACTCTAATTTTCTTTAATAATTGTTCAAAGATTCAATTATATGTTTAACATATGGGCATATTAATTTGTTTTATAATTGTTAAAACATTCAAAGTGATTGCGTAAGAGATATTCACAATTACATAAGTTAAAGAAGTAGCCTTATTTTTTTATATTATAAAATAAATGTTCATTGCCATTAAAATCGTCTTGTGTTTTTGCACTTACTAATAATTACCATTTCGATGTTTAAATATGTTATAAGTAATGTATGTCACTGAAAGGTAAATTGTAAAATTATCACACCGCAAACGATGTTTGGCCTTTAACGAATTTAATATTGGAGATATAATTGTGATTAAACGTTTCCTCTCCTTAAATATTACAATATTTACTGAATATCATGTATTTACCTAAATTTCACTTGTTGCTATTACTTATTACGACTTTATATTAAGCTTCATTATATAAATTCATCAGTGTTAACATATATTTCGTTTAAACACGATATATTCTACAGTTACTTCAAACGTAAGCGACAAGACGTAAATGAAAAAAAAATGTCTAGTTTTTTTATTTTAATCTTAAACAATGTAGTAAAATTAGAGAATTACAGCATAGTTAAAAATGAAACCAACTATAATGGTTGAATGTAAAATAATGACTCGGTTTTAATTCAGTACTGTTCCATTTTAGCGCAGATATTTTTTCTAGAACCCTCCCTAATTTTTTGTACATAAACCTGATATTCGAAATTCGTAGATTTTTCGATTTTCTGTGTTGTAAGGATGCAACTGCCAGGAAGGACATTACCGTTTTTCTCTTGGCTATTATATATAAATTATTACACCTTGCAATATATATTTTGCTGTTTTGATCTCGTTTAATTTGTTCATAGGACACATAAATCTTCACTCATAAACTTCTAAGTAAATAAATAAAAATGCCTTTGTTTGATTAGTCCCATTTCATTTCTAATTAAATGCATCTAGATTTTTTATTCCTGTATTATTTTAAAAATTAGTATAAATCTAAAGAGATAAAAAAAATCAACAACTATATATATGTGTGTAAATAAAGAAGACCAGCACATTCAATCACACATTATCGTGTTTCTCGATAATAATTTTTGAGGCAAGCCAACACATTCGCAGTACTGACGAGGAGGATGGCGAGGCTAAGACAATGAAATAACCAAGCACTCCCGAGGACATGATCTCTGCATATGCATGAAGCCTTAAGTATACTTTGTTTGATAGGATGAAAACGACGTCAATACAAATGATTATCTACCAAATTTATATATAAATTTGGTAGATAATTATGTTTAAAAAAAAAATCCACGCTAGAACGAAACTTATTTATTTTGGTAAATTAAGAAAGCTAAGTTTACTATTGATTTACATTCTCCACGGCAGTTTTTTTCACCACCATGACCGCTGAGTGCACTTGGTATCCTGCCTAAACACGGATGTAGGGTCTGCCCCTCCTTTTCCCCACCCCTTTTTTTTAATCATTCATATATTTTCTCTTTCTTCATATTTATTATATTAATGCTTAAAAAATACTTTTATCATTGTATGTTCACCTATTATCGTTAGTTTCATTTTAACTACGTCGCAATTTTCCGTTTTTATCAATTTTTTTTTACCTTTATTTATTAATAAAAATGGATCCATCTTTTTAAAATCGTTTTAGAAAGTAAGTCATATTTGAACGTAAATAATACGAATGTGAATAAATAATACCAACAATCATAATTTTACTAAAATGTCAGATGATTGTCTGTGAGGGTGCCTGGTTGTTTCAGCGTCTTAGTCTCGCCATCACCCGTGGTAATGCTGCCAGCATGTTGATTTGCTTCAAAATCTTCCGTTGACCATTGTGATATGGTGTGCGGCTGATTGTCACACCTGGTGGTAAATTGATGGTCGTATTTTTTTCTTTCTCTCGTTTTGATCATATCTTTTGGTGCATTGTATTTGTGAGGTTCCTAGCTATAGTTAATTGTATTTATTATTTATGTTTATATTTTCATTCTGAAAGAATTGTGAACAATTTGTAATGTTATTTATACAACTGTGAATAAAATTTTCTTTATACCATTTTTTTTTTTTAAATCGAATACGTATCTACATTTCTCTAGTAGTTTTATTCACGAAATTTAATGTAGAAATGGCTTCTACAAGACTAGAACTGTTTCATTCGTATGAAATCATCAGGGTGGGTGTTACTAATAAAAAAAACCGGTGTTGTAAGCTACTAAATGTAAGAGTGATTATTATACCTTGACATAATTTCACTTTTACAGGGGAGCTAAACTACAATTGTCCTCCGTTTATGCTTTTCACAAGTTCTCCGAAATCTTACTACTAATTCTATTGTGCATATCATTATTAATATTATAACGACCCTCTACGTTCTGAGTTCAAATCCCGCCGAAGTTAGCTTTGCCTTTATCCTTACGGGGTCGATAAGATAAAATACCAGTCACGCACTGGAGTTGATTTAATCGACTTTCCTCGCCCGCCAAAATTGCTGGCCTTGTGCCTAAATCAAACCATTATTATTATTATAACGCTTAAAAAAAAAAAAATGCAATATCGCAAATTATAGAATTATTTGAATCAATAGTTAGAGCTGTCGGATATAATGCTTGCATTTAGCCTTTTTCGTTCTTAGTTTAAATTCTGCCAAGGTCAACGTCGCTTTTCTTTTTCGGAGGTCGATCAGTCGAGTTTTGGGATATGATTTCCACACACATATGTGTGTGTGTATATATATATATACATACATATATAATGGTGCCTCATTAAAGTGCAAGCTTAGATAAGGCTCCTTTATGGAAAGTCAGCAGACCTCCTCGTAGTGTTATCGATGTTTTGCGATTTTTCAAAATGGCTACTCTCCTAATGAAAATATTGGACAATTTAGCACTTAACACTGCTATGTCATTTTTACAAGCAAACACCTAATGGCAATCTGTGCGTATGGTCATAACATGACATTGCAACATCCTAGAAGATATTTTCATGGTGATATTTGAAGAGCCTCAAAATGTATCTTCAATGGATGTTGGCCAAGCTGCTAAAGGCCATTTCTTCGGAAGCAGTCGCAATTCCGCTAATTCTCATCAGTTTCTGACTGAAAAAATAAAAACATGTTTTTTGTGGTTATTTGCAATTAGTATATTGAGAAACATATACTTAGCAAACACCAACGTTTATAACATTAAAAAAAAAAGTTATAACGTTAGTTGCATAATATGCAAGGATCTCTTTTTCGGGAAATCATAACATTTGTGACTTTATCAAGAGTCTTATCCTAAATTACATGATCTGGCTTGAAACTGGAATTGTTATTGGGCGAATAGGAGGTGGATTTTTTAGCACAAGAAAAAATAATAAATAAAGAGAAGAATGATGTAGCTATATGTATATTTATTGATTTGACAAACACTGTATATATATCCGTATGTAATTGACGACTGAGAGAAAAGGGTACTCCACACAGAAGTAGAGTTTAAATATTCATTTTATTAAGACTAAGTAGTGAGTATTGTTACACTGTAAGAAGGAGACGAAACTCCAGAGTAACAAGACTCACTTTTTAAGCAAGTTAACACTCTCGCAGCATTGCTGCGAGTGATAGCGAGACCAGGTGCTGGAATAGCTAAGCACCCACCCACACACGCATCACCTGATACGTTGGTAAGACGATCCGCCAACAATGACGAGAACCTTGTTGTCAGCGGCCCAGTTCCCCCAAACGTCTCGAACATTACAAGCTGGAAAAGAAAACGTTATAAAAATAGATATAATCAACTCCTGCAGTTTCAGAACAAACAACCTGTGTTATCTTTTTTTTTCTTCTAAAATTTCTTAATAGATTACGCTTAGTGAGAGTTTTAAATAATTCGAGGCCTCCACACATCTCATCCGCACCTTCATTTATTTTTTCCAAATTGTTTTCTTATATAAGTTTCAAATTTCAGTTCGGCCATCCATTAATCTTTATTGTACATTTTCATTATTCAAATAGATGCTATTTTCATATTTTTCTGTCGGTATTTATTTGACTCCAGAACCCCCCCCCCCCCCCCCAAAGATGAGTGCTATGTACAGTTGTCACATTTCATCTGATCATCATTCGGTGTCCTTGTAACAAATAAGTCATCATTTAGGGCAGCAGTATCGGTAGAGCGTCGGACAACATGCTTTATGACAGAGTTGCGTCCCTTTACGTTCTGAGTTCAAATCTCGCCGAGGTTAGCTTTGCCTTTCATTTCTACGAGGTCTATAACACAAAATACCAGTAACGCACTGGGTCGATTTAATCGACTTTTCTCTTCCCCAGAATTGTTGGCCTTGTGCCTAAATCAGAAATCATTATTAAATACACATTTGGACGGTGGATTGGCAGAATCATTAGAGCGTTAGATTAAATGCTCTACGGCAGGCATGTCAAACATGCGACCCTTTACAAGCACACCTGCGGCCCGCACAAAGGTTTTTACAGCGCGAGCATGTTTTTTCTTCGTAAAATTTGTTGTAATATGCACAATTAGTTGTCGTGTGTGGCCCTCAGACAACACATGACCTTCGGTGGACCCTCAGTTTGACATGCCTGCTGTTCAAGGTCAATTTTGCTTTTATCCGGGGGCATAAAATAAAGTACCAGTCAAGATTTGAGGCCTGATTTATTCGACTTACCGCCCACCAATTGCTGACCTTTTGTCTAAACCAGAAACAGTTATTGGATACACATCACCTTAATTATTTAGTTCGGTTATTTTCCGGAATTTTTTTTTTTTATAATAAAAACAAAAACATTCGGGATGGAGTAATAAAAAAAAAATTTGAATTCTTTTATCTGGTGATTGGGGGGGGGGGGGGGGGGGAGATCCTAACTAGGTTTAAAACATATTTCAGAAGAAAAATTTGGAAAAAATACTTCAAAAATATAAAAATCACGGAAGCGGGGAGAGTATAAAATTAGAATATATATATATATATAGGCATAGGTTAAGTTTAACGTAAAAAAACAAACACATTCACTTGTCAGAAAACCTAGTTTCATTTTCGAGGACGTTAAACTTAACCTATGCCATATATGTATATTAAAAAAAAAAAATTCCAGAATCGTAATCTCCTACATTTGAAACAGAAATCTGAAGTAAATGTCGACCGCTCTTCCCAAAATATTAGGGGAGTGGGAGAGAGTATTGCTTATTTCGTAAGTTCGCTCAAACTACAGAATCTCACTGATACTACTATATCACACCGGAAGCAAGGAAAGTCAAAATTGAGCATGGCAAGTTTTAAAAACTAAACACTGTAAATCAGAAACCACTATGTATGTTGGTTCAACCTCTGTCAATTCCGATAACGAGTGTCCCAATGGATTCGATCAACGGAACAATCTCCTTGTTAAATTAATGTGCAAGTGGCTGAGCATTTTACAGATATGTGTACCTTAACGTAGATCTCAGCGTAATACAGGGTGACAAGACTGACTCCTATTGAATTACAGGTGAAGCTCATTTGTGCTAGCTGATTAGGTTGGAACTAGAAATAAAATGTTTTGCTCAAGTACACAACGCATCACCGGGAATAGAACTCACGACTTTTACAATCGTAATATTAACACACCACTCAGCCACGCGCTTTGGTATCTACTGTTATACATCGATATTGATCAACGGTTTATTAGATTTGTTGCACGCCTGCATTATATTGGTAGATATTTTATAAGGGCTACTAGAAATTCATAATGCTGCCAACGCGAAAGCTTTTTGCTGGTCACTTAATTTGCTAGAAATAGCAGCGAAACACTCCACAATTTATAAGAAAGGACTCGGGCAATGTTGTCCTATATATACCCCATAAAAATACGAGATGGCCATTCATGGTTGGAAAAATCCAGGAAAACTTCAATAAATGACAAATTTAATGATTTTTTTTTTCGTTTTATTGTTAAGTTCTGTTCCAGTTTCAATGAAAGGCGCGATCGGTTTCCCGCCATAACTGAAGCATGTCACTCTTGACTGTAGTCACATTAACCGCCCAGACTCTTCCCGTTTAATGTGGGTAACGATTCTGGGACATCACATATTGCTTACACTTAGTCTGGTGCCAACGTCATCGCTTCGATCACAACCCCAGGCGTCGCCCGCAGAGGAGTGGAAGATGACTAAATAGATACCAGGGAATGCCGGTGGCTATTGAGATCTTCTGTGTCCTCGATCCATGGACTGCTGTTTTCCTCGACCATTAAGGACCCCCCCCCCCCCCAACCGAGGTGGAATGGCTGATGCAGCGTCTAATACTGGCTGTTCTTCGCGGCAATGCTTTCGTCATCTTATCCGTAGATAGCCACGTGTTTAGTAGTTTCTCCCTTTTTTGTTATAATATTGTAAATAAAATTTCTATCTCGGAACATCTCATTTACGTATCTAATGCCCACAAAAAAGACATCCCCTAAAATTCTCAGTCCAATGTAAGAAAGAGTTATTGTGGTGTAGATGATTTAGATATTGTACGTGTTTATGTTATGTTTACAGCGTCACATTACTGAGAGGAGTTTTGTTTTCAACACCCTGGTTTGCTATAATAAAGTTAAATCAATTGTCTACTCCATTCTGTCTCGTGTCTGTTGGCGCGAACGTTACAAGGCACATGTTGACTATTTAATATATTTCAATGGTTCAAATCGATATGTTCATAAAAACAAGATTTTCAAAATGTACCCCTCATACAAGGGACTGAGATTTGATATAAATACAGGATCATTCTATATTATACTTTATACGACATAGCAATATGTAAAGATTACAAACCTGACGTAACTAATCGATAAAAATCGTTGCGTTGGCTCTGCCAACTTTGCAGCTGTTACAAACTAATTAAATTATTTTATTTTATTTAAATAACTATCTCGAGTTTGAAAAATAAAAGCTTACTTACAGAATTAGTTATTTAAATTAATTTGGATATATGTCGTTTTATTTTCACTTTTTTACCATACGTTTCTATGGTCAGAATAATTTTTGTTTCGGGACATGTTTTAAGTTTACACCGCTCTGAAAGTCTCAACTGTAATATAGAGCGGGAAATTGAAAACAAAATCTTTATATTATCTACTTTAAGAATTAATTCGTTGTAAAACAATAACACACACACAGAAATGGACCATTCTGGATTTAGAAAAAACAACCAAAAGAACTTTGTAATTAGCTCTAAAGTACCTGATGTAACAAAAGAAAAACCGTGTTGGCTGGGAATAGATGAAGCCGGGAGAGGCCCTGTGTTAGGTATGTCAACATACCAATTGTTTAATATCGATTTTATTTACATATATTTTTCTAGTCTTATTTAGTAACAGTTCCGTTGGAACTTAGAGGTTTTATGATTTTTATGCATTTTATAGTATTTTCAATTAACTATGTATATTTTGGCATTATAAAAAGAAATGTAGCTATGGTTATAAATTGGTAGTAAAAAAAATGATGGTAAATTTTTTTTATTGCACACGACTAAGAGACAGGTGTAAAGGTACATTTTAGTTAGAATTTTGAAGGTGAAATCTGTTTTTTAATATTTTGAACGATATGGCCTTGAAACCATCGTAAATTGTTAGTTTTCTGAAATTGTTAGTTTTCTGTAGTTTCCCCAGCCGAAAAGTCCATAACACTCGTAATAATTATTTCTACTTTTGGCACAAGGCCAGCAATTATCTCAGTGTATTACTGATACTTTATTTTATCGACCCCATAAGGATAAAAGGCAAAGTTAACCTTAGCGGGATTTGAACTCAGACCATAAAGGGCCGTAACTCTACTGTAAAGCATGGCGTCCGACCCTCTACCGATACTGCAAATCCACCGCCCCTACACTTGTAATAACAACAATTAACGTCTCAAATAGAGAAAATGGTTTTATTGCACCATATTAGGGGGTAAGTTTTATTGATTCCTTCTAAAGAAAGAAAAGAAAGGGGTGTGTGTATGACCTGCTTACTCAATCACACCACAACAAGAGGCAATCGAGTTTCTAATAATTTGTTAGGCAAATCAACACGCTCGCAGCATTGTCGCAGGTAATAGTGAGGCTAAGGCGCTGGAATAATCTAACATCTTCGCGGACATTACCATTTTAAATCTGGGACAGAAAACGACAATCGATTTTTGTAAGCGTAGTAGGAAAGATATTTACCGAATTTTGTATGTATATTAGTGACATTTACTTTATCCATCTTGTTAGTATGGAATACAAATTCGGTTTTGATGCGCGTAGAACATTAAGAACAAGAAATTCGCCCGGAAATATGCAAAGTAAAAAAAATTATATTGGTTTTGGATTAAATCGACCCCAGTGCATTACTAGTATTTTATTTGTATCGATTTCGTAAGGATGAAAGGTAAAGCTAACCTCGGCAGGATTTGAATTCAAATCGTAAAGGGGCATAACCCTATTCCATATAGCATGTTCGACGCTCTACCGATACTGTCAATGTATTGATGAATGACTCAGTGCTGTTCAAACAACAAGAATGTTAAAGAACCATTCAAGCAATGTTTCATTATAGTTACACTGAGAAATTATACCAAAAACTGGTTGAGAGGACTCTTCAGTTGTGTCAAGGGCACGACAACTTCTCTAGTGTTGGAGTCACAATAAAATGCACCCAGTACACTCTTTAAAGTGGTTGTCGAGAGGAAAAACATCTAACTGTAGAAAACTTGCCAAATAAAGGATTATGTGTTAAAGACATGACAAACTCCCTAGTTCTGGTGCCACGATAAATTGCACCTAGTACACTCTGTAGAGTACAAGAACATATGTAAGCGAGATGCAGCAATTGGCCAGTCTGAGAGTTCAGTGCTATTGGCTTGGTCTGTAGTGACCCATCCAACCCTTATTCGATGTTAAATGATGATAAAAATGAATTCTAGATTAAATGCTCAGAGGAAATCATGAATGCAAATACTCTGCTTTCCTAATTCACAATGAGTGCAGCTATCTGATAAGACACGTGTTTTTTGCAGAAAGGTCATGTCAGCTTACATAGTTTAATATTATCAGCATGTCAGGTATATAGATATCTTTCAAATAGACATTCATGACATTTAATTGGAAAGACCTTGAAAACATCTTTTTATGAGGTCATGACAACCCTAGCCTCATTCAACAACTCTAAAACAATCACTATATATATATATGTGTGTGTGTGTCTCGACTTCCAGATTTCACACCAAATTCACAACCCTTTCTCTTCAGAATGCAATCCTCTGGAACTATCTCTCTTTCTCAACATTTTCCCTATAGATGTTTATATAGGACATCCTTGATGTAGGGTTGGAGAACATTCTTCAGTCTGGCCCTAGCATGTGACAAGAAAGAAATGAAGCAGCTATGCTTTATTTCAGTCTGGCCCTAGCATGTGACAAGAAAGAAATGAAGCAGCTATGCTTTATTAGATGTGCAATGTAAGTGTGAGAGACAGGCAGAGCTTGGATGAGTTGAGGGAGAAGCTGGGTTTGAGAGGAATCCGAGGTGATGTGCATGGACAGCGATTGCTGGGTGAAGAAGTGCCAGCAAATTCCAATGGAAAGAAGCCACAGTAGAGGTAGACAAAGAAAGACCTGGGCAGAGGTTGTGAGAGCTGACCACAAATCGCTGAGATTCACAGAGGAGATGATGAAGGAACGTAGTGAGTAGTGAGATGCTGTGCTGAGAAGGACCTGTCCAACCTATGCAAGTGTGGAAAAACATATAAAAACAATGATGATGACGATACTGAGTGCATTGTATCATGGCACCAACACTATAGAGGTTGTCATGTCTTTGACAAGACTAAATAGTTCTCTCTTTACTGTGTTGTCTCCATTCAATTTATATTTTGTATGTTCAATTATGTAATAAGTTTCCCTCCTAGTCATTTAATGTTACAATTCTTATGTAGCAATTATTGGTTATAATTCTTGCCTATTGGTGTTTGCTTACCCAGTACCCTCAAAGCATAGGTTTGACTTCAGTTTAGTCTTTTTGATGCCAACTCTGGTTCAATGAAATAAAGCCAATTATTTTAAAGGTTTCTTTTTCAAATTAAAACTTTCCAACATAATTTGATATAAGAATCTTTTCTTACGTTACAAATGCTGGCTAAATAATGAAATATTAATTTTAGTAAATCCTTCCAAATTTTTCACTTATCCAAATACAATGTATTTCATTAGAAATGTCGTAATGAAAAGGTTGATGCTATTACATATATACATTCCTTACTTTGACATTCTCAAAAGAATGTTGCTTTATGAAGAATTATGTTGTCCAACACATATCTTTATTTTGTTGGCATTGTCCAACCCCTGCTAGCAGGGAAAACAGGATGTTACGTCATGACAATGATGATGACAATTAAACTATTAATATTTTTACTTTTCTCAATAATGGAATAGACCTCTTGGTTTTGATGATGACTGTTCTTGATGCTTGATCATTGAAAAGTTCTGTTTGTGAAATTAATGTGCAAGTGGTTGAGTATTCCACAAACATATATACCATCTTAACCCTTTAGCATTTAAACCGGCTGTGTCTGGCCAGAATTTTCTCACCTCTTTCCATTCAAACTGGACGTAACTTGTTACTCATACTGGTGTTAAGTTATTGTTTTCAAAATATATAATATCAAAATCTCGTAGATTCGATATTATGTGAGATAAAGCCTTTACCATGAAAATACAATAGTATATATAGAGTAATGTAAATACTAAAAGGTTAAATATGGTTTTAAATATCTGCCACATTTAATCTTCAACAATATTTTTTTCCCCTCTTTCTTTTATATGCAAATTACGAAGCAGGATATGAAAATAGACAAATCTATTTATTATTTTTACAGTATCGGTAGAGGGTCGGACGCCATGCTTTCCAACATAGTTCAAATCCCACCGAGGTTGACTTTGCCTTTCATCTTTACGGGGTCGATAAAATAAAGTACCAGTAATGCACTGGGTAATTGCTGGCCTTGTGCCTAAAGTAGAAACAATTATTTTTATTGCTTCACCATACTTTTCTATTTTCTTTTCCAGGAATATTCAGGCATGATCTTGTGTGTGTTTGAACTTAGTTCAAAGTTTAGTATTATTTACCCTTCAACTATTAACTAACTAATAAATATGGTAATAATTAGGTGACCTGATTAGCAGGAGATTGGCCTTCAAGTATATTAGCTAGAATAAGTACAGGAAGCTACTACCCAGTGATGTAGCTAGAGTGTATGCCGCCCAAGGACAGCCCTTCAGTTTGCCACCTCTGGGCCCCAACAAAAAAGTACATATTGCCTAGTGACTCACTCTTAAAGTTTTATATATATATATATATAAAGAGCCTTTACCACAAAAATACAATAGTAAATATAGAGTAATGTAAAAGTTAAGGAAAAACTGGGCAGAAGTAGTGGGAGTGGATCTTCATAGAAAAGAGGAAGAAATGCAATGAGTGGAGTGATGCTGTGCTGGAAAAGACTTGTCCAACCCATGCATGTCCACTAGATTACAGAGCATGGAAGAAGTCTATCACATGGAAAACCTGATGTTAAAATTGATGGGAGTGAGGATGATGTTTGTTATAATTAGACCCTTCTTTTTTTCCTTCTTCTATTGTTCTCTTCAGTACTCTCGCATCTATCACCCAACCTCTCTCCTATTAATGAAAAATCTTTGAATCTCTCCTTCTTCTTTGCCCAGGGTTGTAGGGGCAGAGTCCTCAAACACTCCTTTCAGCAGGCCCTGTCAGAAGCAACTGTCTCTGATTGATCTGGCTGGATCCCCAAACGAGACCAGCTGAGCTCATGGATGTTATCCAACCATCTTGTTCTGGGTCTCTTGCCAGTTGGTTTTGTCTGTAAAATCTGTCCAGTGATTCTTTCCCGAGACAGAGCTGTGATCTCTCAATTCGGGAGTGATTCTCTGATCTCCGAGCTACGCTCTCTATCGAGTAATGTACACCATATGGTTCTTATCTAAATTTATGTTGGAAGATTATATTTAAAATAACAATATTTTTAAATGAGTAGTTTTGTTTCATATGACCAATGCTGGTTTTGGTGAGGTTGGTAACAAAAGAGTTCAGAGCGTTGGTCAAAATTACTAGAAAAGCATAAAGAGGATGTGTGTGGATGCCTTTTCAATTGTAAAAATGTGATGTAGTAAGTTGATATCTCCATAAAATACACAAAAGATGGTAAGGTCAAATTTTGTACCTATGATTTGTGGAAACACTGAAATGCGTAGAGATCACATGTATATAGAAATATATACATACATGCTATATATACATGTATATATAGAAACAAACAAAGTTGTTAAAGAAATGTCAGAGTTTTGGATCAAACACATTATGTTCTACACTGTCCTAGCATTCTTATTTTAAAAGCTTTCTGTTTTGACTTTTTTTTTCAATCTTTTTTCATTCATCTCTTATGCCTTAATTGTACCTATGAACAATTCTTTCGTTTTGGGGTTTATGGCACCATATAACTATTTTTGGCCTTGTTCTAAGGTCAGAAAGAATTATTATTAAAGACAAATTGTTCTCACGTCTTTATGGAAAGAAAATGCTGATAGAGAGAGCGATGGTTGTGGTGGCGGTGTTTGAATATTTTCTAATGCTTGGAACTGACCCTGTTTCACTATACAAAACTGCTTGTTTTAAAGTGATTATCATCATCGTTTAATGTCTATCTTCCACGCTAGCATGGGTTAGATGGGAATTGTCCCACTTGAGGCAAGAATGATCGAGTGACCGTGTCTCGCTCATATAGGACTATCTGTCAGGTTTTCTTCGGCTGGATGTCCTTCCTAACACCAACCACATTTACAGTGTAGACTGGGTGCTTTTTGTCGTGACATCTACACAACCTATTTAGTTTGGACTGGATGTTCTGTGGTACCAATACAGAGAAAGGGGTGGTGTTGGTGGGAGGTTGGGGGTGTATATTTGGTTAAGAGGTGCCTACTGACTGTAGGTTTAACTTTGTATGTAAGGGAAGGTAGGTCTTCAAAAACTTTCTATCATAATTTTTAGTAAGAACCTCTGTTAAATAAAAAAAAGTTAGTTATATAAGCCAAATCTTCCCAAATATTTGATTATTTCCAGAATTAATTGAGAATCATAGGCAGTGTCTTTTGTTAGAAATATGGTAACACAAGGGTTAATTAATTGTTTTAATAAACACATAAGAATGTAATGCAATGATGCTCAATATAATATGAAACAACTATTGACTCGTGTATATATGTTTATACAGCGGTAATTGACCTGTTTGGAGGTTGCATGGTACTATGAATTACAATGAACAATTAATATGATACCACGAACAAAAATATGATACCACTCCAAGTTTTGCAAGATTCACTATGGTGCTTTCACCTCATCAAAAGAATTTCAATTTTACTCATTCATCATATATCTGTAATATTTATTTTTTGAAATCATTTATAATTTTTGTTCTAGTACAAGGCGTGACTATAGAATTGTTTTAAGCCATGTTTTCTGAAGAAATAAAATGATAGACAACATTTTAAATGATTTTTCAAATTCCTGTTTTTTGTTTTAAGTGGGGCTATTCATATATCCTGTTATACAAAATTTCGAAAAAATGTCTTCGTGGCTCGTGGCCTAGTGGTTAGGTGTTCCAGTATATTCAGTAGCAGGGAGTAAACCCTGCAAGTGAATGGCGTCCTGCCCATATGGTTGCGTTGTATTCTTACTCGCTGGATAGGATAAACACCACCGACTTAAACCTTCGGGCTTGGAACTTGGAACAGACTTTAATTTTCTGAAACATAATTATATAAATTCCTACCATCTATAAGTACTTAGGCTGCTATAATAACGTTACTGCTTTTGATTTTATTGTTTGAACCTTTTACTAAAGTTCTACTTCGACAAAGAATAAATTTACTATATATTCAGTGTTTATTTAAGACGCAATAGTTAGTCAAGCGATGGCTAACGTTTGTATTATGTTTGAAGATAGAGCTATCCATGGTTTAGTTGTAGACACGGTGCCGCATACTTAAGATGAGTTGAGAAACACGAGAAGGAGCCACCTATTCAATTACGTTGTTCATGTTATTGTCGGAAGATTCTGGACGTCATTATTTCCTGTGGGAGTCAACGAGAAATTACTGAGACTATGACATCAACCAATTAAGTACTTAACCGGAATAAATATAGAAAACGAAAATAGATACAAGGATAAAGTGAAATAAATAGTAACATTTAAAAAAATCAAATCAAAGGGGACTTTTATCCATATAAAGTAATTTGAGGTTATTGTCATTATTGTTAACGGCTCGCTTTACTGAGGTATCAGCAAATGCCCGCAGTAATGCCGCGTGTTAGCTTGCCTAAAAATCAGTAGAGGGGAAACTCTATCGCTTTTTGTGTGATTGAGTATGCCTTCTGCTACCTTTTTTCCCTCTTTTATTATTTACATTAGAAAATAAAACTTTTTTTTCCTCCCCAATTTCAAAATTTCTGGTCAAACGTGAACGTCGTTCTTGCATTTAAAATTTAGTACGTAATATCTGAAAAATATTCATTTCATAGAGCATTATTCTTAGTATTAGCACTATTACGACACCGAAAACTGTGTATTTGGATCAGTTTACTCCTAGTAATAATTGTTTCTACTTTTGGCACAAGGCCAGCAATTATTCCAGTGCATTACTGGTACTTTATTTTCTCGACCCCGTAAGGATGAAAGGTAAAGTTAACCTCGGCGGGATTTGAACTCAGACCGTAAAGGAACGTAGCACTATTACGACACCGAAAACTGTGTATTTGGATTAGTTGACTCCTAGTAATAATTGTTTCTACTTTAGGCACAAGGCCAGCAATTACCCAGTACATTATTGGTACTTTATTTATCGACCCCGTAAGGATGAAAAGCAAAGTCAACCTCGGCGGGATTTGGACTCCTAGTAATAATGTCAGTTAATTGAGAGGAGTGTTAAATTCCTAGATATTGTGTACAGCGACCTCATAATGTTAAAAATAGTTAATAGAATGTGGGGAAGACGCCACGAGAATGGTTTAGCATCAATGTAGAATATCTACTAGTTATTTCGACATTAATTCTTATCAGTAAAATAAAGTGAAACTTAATTTTTGTTAGTTATGCATGATATTGTATAACCCAAGTTCTGTATAAGGGAGAGATTAGGTGTGTGTATTTTTATTTGAACTTGTGTATAGTTTGTAGGATAGGTACGTGGAAACAATTTAATTACCATTCTATACAATTCTTTTATGATACTATTTTCGTCTTAACAACTTTCATTTGGATTTTCCAGAGTTGGATTAATTAAAACGCAATAATCCTTCTCCCTCTCTCTTTCCCTTCTGTCCATCTCTCTCTCTCTACCTCCGTCCATTCGTCCCCTCATCGTCCAGCCCCTCCCTCTCCGTCCATTTTACGAGTGTTTTTTTTCTTGTTTGCACTTGTGTTTTCGCACACACAGAGAGAGGGAGAGAGAGAGAGATTACAAAGACGAATCTATTTTTTCCAACGAAAGGGTTGTTAGTTACTTAAATGTATTGGATACTTTTTCAGTTGATGTTTGTAATTGGAACTAAAACACGCTCATTAAATCATTATATTATCATCATTGTTTTTACCGACTACTTTTTCATGTTGTCATGGGTTTCACAAGACCTTTTCGAGGGATAGTCTATGGTCGGCGGGGTGCCCTTCCTGATGCCAATGGTAGGATCTTTAGTTCGATTCCTGGCAGTACGTTGTGTCCTTTAGGAAGACACTTTATTTTACATAGCTCCAGTCCACTCAGCAGACAAAGATAAGTTGTACCTGTAATTCATAGGGCCAGCCTTGTTACACACAGTCATGCTGAATCTACCTGAGAACTATATTAAAGGTACACGTGCCTATGTAAATGCTTAGCCCAGCGTTTTTCAACTGGTGTTCTCTGGAACCCTAGGGTTCTGCAAGAGGTCTACCAACCAGTAATGTCAGTTCACTATCAACCAGGTGTATCAAGTTACATGCACAAAATGGTTTTGTACAGGTGTACTAAATGTCAAGTTACCTGCACAAAATGGTTTTGTACAGGTGTAGAAAATGTCAAGTTACCTGCACAAAATGCTTTTGTACAGGTGTACTAAATGTCAAGTTACCTGCACAAAATGGTTTTGTACAGGTGTAGAAAATGTCAAGTTACCTGCACAAAATGGTTTTGTACAGGTGTACTAAATGTCAAGTTACCTGCACAAAATGGTTTTGTACAGGTGTACTGAATGTCAAGTTACCTGCACAAAATGGTTTTGTACAGGTGTAGAAAATGTCAAGTTACCTGCACAAAATGGTTTTGTACAGGTGTAGAAAATGTCAAGTTACCTGCACAAAATGGTTTTGTACAGGTGTAGAAAATGTCAAGTTACCTGCACAAAATAGTTTTGTACAGGTGTAGAAAATGTCAAGTTACCTGCACAAAATGCTTTTGTACAGGTGTAGAAAATGTCAAGTTACCTGCACAAAATGGTTTTGTACAGGTGTAGAAAATGTCAAGTTACCTGCACAAAATGGTTTTGTACAGGTGTAGAAAATGTCAAGTTACCTGCACAAAATGGTTTTGTACAGATGTACTAAATGTCAAGTTACCTGCACAAAATGGTTTTGTACAGGTGTAGAAAATATCAAATTAAGACTCTATCTAGGGCTCTTGAGCTGTATCTAGAATTACATTATCCAAGAAAATAGAGTATAATTTGAGGGATATTTGGTTGCTACTTCTAGCAGGGGAAGCAAATATGTAGTGGCTCCTTCATTGGTTTGTTTAAATGCAGGTGTGTCACAGGTAATATCTTTTGATGACCTGCTAATTGTTCTGAAAAGGTAGGTGAATTAAGAGAATGCAACACCTGCATTGAATTAAATTTTATAGGTAGTTTAATATTTTTATCTACTTGGATATATCATACTTTATACCAATCCCTGGAGCTGGAAATACGCAACATCTCTCCTGCACTAACCAACAAGTCATATCTTGCCAATGATAAAAGACATTTAAATAAATTTTCTTTAAAACTGCGACCGAGATGTTTCCTTGAACATAATAAGACTTCATACATTTCCCATAGTGTGTAGGCTGAATCATGAGAAATGAATCAACATTAACCCTTCAGCATTTCAACTGACCACATCCGTCCAGAATTCTCTTATCTCTTCCTGTTCATACAGACCGCTTATACTAATGTTACTGTATTGATCTCAAAATAAATATCAAAATCTCCTAGATTAAATATTATTTGAATTATGCCTTTGAGATCAAAAGCATTGTAAATATAGAGTAACGTAAATATTAAAAGGTTAAAGACATAAGACACTAAAATCTCCTGTGAGCCAGCAAAATCTAGTTAAATGCTAAGAGATAAAAATGAGAAAGTCTCAGTCATTAAGATTGCTAATCTGTATTTCATGTATAGTCTTGTCAAGTGTTTTATGACCTCTCCAAGTGCATTTTATTGTGACACCAGCACTACCACTTTACAGAGTGTACTGGGTGTATTTTATCATAGCACCAGAACTACCACTTTACAGAGTGTACTGAGTGTATTTTATCATAGCACCAGAACTACCACTTTACAGAGTGTACTGAGTGTATTTTATCATAGCACCAGAACTACCACTTTACAGAGTGTACTGAGTGTATTTTATCATAGCACCAGCACTACCACTTTACAGTGTACTGGGTGTATTTTATCGTAACACCAGCACTACCACTTTACAGAGTGTACTGGGTGCATTTTATAGTGACACCAGGGTGAGTTAAACCAAGTGTTTTTGTGAACATTCATTAGGACTTGAAACCAGAATAGGTTCACCTCTGTTGTGAGGCATGTTAACAGGTTCACCTCTGTTGTGAGGCATGTCAACATGTCAACAGGTTCACCTCTGTTGTGAGGCATGTCAACATGTCAACAGATTCACCTCTGTTGTGAGGCATGTCAACATGTCAACAGATTCACCTCTGTTGTGAGGCATGTCAACATGTCAACAGATTCACCTCTGTTGTGAGGCATGTCAACATGTCAACAGATTCACCTCTGTTGTGAGGCATGTCAACATGTCAACAGATTCACCTCTGTTGTGAGGCATGTCAACATGTCAACAGATTCACCTATGTTGTCACTTTCCAGTGAATAATTTTGTTCAAACATGTCTTTTCTCCATTAAAAATCAATAATAAAAGAAGAAAGCTACATAAATGTGTACCAGAAGACATAGTTGATCTTCAGGCATTTGCTGCCAGTTCATCCAAAGACCTGGGCTGTGCTCCCGCAAAGGATGCTCTACGCCTTGGCCGACCAGGCCTGAAACCCAGGTTAATTAGACTGTCGTTTTCAAACTCAACTGAGGCACGTTCATACCTTGTAGCCTCTGATAAAGCTAGGCGTGAAAGTCGGATTGCTTTCCGAACACGCCCTGGTCTTCCACCTGATGTCCGCCCAAAGTTGCGTGCTGCAACTTCCTTAAACCGCAGCTCGGCAGAACATGAAAGCTTCAGCCTACGAGATGATGGGCAGATATGGAAGTTTGTTAAGGCTGGCGAATCATGGAAAAGAGACACCAGCTGGTCTGAAAACACTGTACCCACAACAACTGACAATAAAGAAACTGAAAAAACTCTGGGAAACTAAATCAGAACAACCTGCCATCCCCTGCACATAATCATAGACTGGAATCAAGGTACAAATTGTTGTCCTTGAATGCACGTAGTCTATGCAATAAGATTCATCTTTTTGACTCCTACGTCAAAAGTATCAACCCTGACTTCATTACAGTCACAGAAACTTGGGCACATCCCTTACTCTGTGATGGGGTTTTCAGCATGACTGGCTACAACCTGTTTCGTAAAGACCGCATTAATCGTGGTGGTGGTGGTGTAATGGTCTACGTTCGGTCGGCAATTCCTTGTGCTCATTTGAACCAATCACAGCAGGAAGTTTTTTTTCTGCGATATACGTATGACCATGTCAACACTGTTACTTGGAGTCGTTTACCGTCCCCCAAATTACCATCAGGACACTCAACTTTGTGATATCCTCAGAGCTGCTACCAGGAAGACAGCCACTTATGTTTTCATTGCAGGTGACTTCAATCACCCTGAGATTGACTGGGAAACCTTTCGTTGGTTGCCAAGTGCAAATGAATTCCTTGAGCTAGTGCTGGACTCGAGTTGGTCCCAGGTGGTCACCTCCCCAACGAGAGGTGACAACACTTTGGACCTACTCTTCACCACTACTCCTGAAACGGTCATTAGTGTTACTGCTGAGGAACCTTTAGGTGACTCTGATCATGCTATGATCATTGCCAATCTATCCCTCATGGGCAGTAACAAGAACCACAACCATCTCCAAGCTGCTTACTTTGACTGGAATAAAGCAGACTGGAACTGTTACTGCACCGAGTTGCAACGGCCAAACTGGCTTGAGTTCTACGACTCTGGAGATGTCAACACTGTACTCCAGAACATCCTGAGCTCAATATGGACAGCATGTGCAGCATCGGTGCCACGTAAGCGGAAAAAACATCCCAAAAGCACAATTTGGGAGACTGCAGCAGTCCGTCTTGCCAGAAAAAAACGGCGCAATGCTGAACGTGAGTACAAACTTCACAAATCAGACATTAATAGGAAGAGGCGAAATAGATCATCCAACCACCTCAAACAGGTGACAAAAAAGGCAGTGCTTCAATTTGAGCAGCGCATAGCAACCAGCCCTGACAGTAAGGTGTTCTGGAAGTATGTTCACTCAAAGCAGAGGCCTCACTCTCCAGTTGGTCCTCTTCGCAATCCCCACACAAGCCAGGTTACTGATGACCCCAAGGAATGTGCAGAGCTCATTGCTGAATGCTATGCAGGCATTTTAACTATTGAAGACCAGAGTGTACCATCTCCACCACCTATGACACCGGATTCTATTACAACCATGGAATTTACACCTGCAATGCTGCGACGTCACCTAAAAAATAAACGCAACCATGCCTCTCCTGGTCTTGATGGTGTTACGTACCTGCTTCTTAAATGTGGTGGGTACTTCCTTCTACACCAGTTATCACGCTTCTTCCAATTCTGTCTGAACAACAGTGCTACTCCAGAACAGTGGAAAACTGCCAGTGTCATTCCTCTGTTCAAAAAGGGTGACTGCACATCACCTGTGAACTATCATCCAGTCAGTCTTACTAGTTGCATCGCCAAACTGATGGAATCCTGTGTCAGAGAAACACTTTGGAACTTCTGGAGCTCTCACAGACTTATCCGGTCCTCGCAATTTGGATTTATCCCCAACTCCAGCTACTGTGATCAACTTATAGAGTTTCTTGAGGACATCACCCGGATCACTGATGGCGGCTCATGGGTGGATGTTGTTTACCTTGACTTTGCGAAGGCCTTCAATTCTGTGCCACACAAAAGGCTTATGGCAAAACTCTCTGCAATGGGTGTGAAGGATGATCTTTTTAACTGGTTGAAGTCCTTCATTCTCAGTCGAAGAGAGGTAGTCACGGTTCTGGGACAGCATTCCTCACCATATGAGATGTCATCTGGTGTACCACAGGGATCTGTTCTTGGCCCCCTTTTGTTTGTGGCATATATTAATGACATAGATGCCAACTTAAGGAATGCCACAGTACTAAAGTACGCAGACGACATCAAGCTGTACCTTGAGATAAAAAGGACAAATCCTGAACACTATAGATCTTGCTTGCAGTCTGACCTGGACACAATGCAACAATGGATCTCAGACTGGCAACTCAAGCTAGCTGTGGACAAGTGCACCACCATGCATTTTGGGAGTAAAAACCCAGCGTCCACATACTCCCTCCACAGCACTAATATCAAGAAGTCTTCCTGTGAACGTGACCTGGGCATTACGGTCAGCAGCGATTTGCGTTGGACGAGGCACGTCTCTAAAATTGTCAAGAGGGCCGAGGGTGTCTTAGCATCACTCAGCAAGACCTTTGTCAGCCGCTCTCCAGATATCTATTTAAGGCTGTATACAGCTATGGTGCGACCACACTTAGAATTTGCATCACCAGTCTGGAACCCCTATCTTGCTCAGAACATTGACCGCCTGGAAACTGTTCAGAGACGTGCAACCAAGCGAATACTCTCCATCAGGCATCTACCATACTCTGAGCGCCTTGCTTCCCTGGGCATGGATTCATTGAAGCTCCGACGCCTGGCAACTGACTTGGTAAACACCCACAAAATTGTTAACCATGTTGCCAACAACAACCCTGAGTACCTTTTTGATTTCCATGTGTCTAACACATGTGGACATGCCCACAAAGTAAGAAAACAGCACAGTTCCCATGACTTTCGGAAACATTTTTTCACGCTCAGAGTTGCTGAAGCATGGAACAAACTACCTGCATCAGTTGTTAGCTGTCGAGACACTGCATCCTTTCAGGCCTCCATGCTTCCCGAGATCCGCCAACACTACAGCTCACACATACACACATGTACTTCCCTGACATTTGTGTATTATTCTATGTACTATACATACACCTTTGACGAGTTGTAGTGCACCTGAGCACTTTACACAATAATTTCATTATTATTATTATTTTTAATATCCAAGTGTCACTGTTTTCTTCTTAGTTGTCAAATCTTTTTTATAGAACTATAATAATCATATTTAACATAGATATAATTAATTCCATGTTCTTTTGTGTGTGTGTGTACACAAACACACACAGACAGGAACATGTGCACATACACACACGTTCACAAATATGTATCACCGCTCCCAGTTTAAAAGGAAACAAGTTGCATTGTATTTCTCAAATTGTGTGTTATCCCCTCTCCCATGTATGTGTGTGTGTGTATATATATATATTATACATACACATGCATATATATATATATGTATGTATGTATCTATCTATCATACACCCACAGCAACTGCGTATTTGGTGTTGAGGTATGATGAAATGTGTTATGGATTAAATTGAATCACGCATTTTGCCACAACAAATTTTCACTATGTATATATTTGTTAGCATGTGGCCTAGTGGTAAGGGTGTTGTGGGTTTGATTCCTGGGTTGCGCGTTGTGTTTTTGAGCAAAACACTTCATTTCACATTGCTCCAGTATACTCAGCTGAAAATGAGTACCAGCAATAGCTGGGGGTTTAACCCTGCGATGGACTGGCTTCCTGTCCAGGGGGAAGTCTTGTACTCTCAGTCATTTCACGCCATGAAACCGGGATAAGCACCGGCCAAATGAGCCTTTGGCTTAAGACAGACTTTAGACTTAGATATATTTGTTAGCAGGTACATACATGTCTTAGTGGTTAGGGTGTTCAGCTCACAATCATAAGGTTGTCAGTTCAATTCCCAGTGATCCATTGGGTCCATGAACTAGATACTTTATTTCATATTGCTCCAGTCCATTCAATTCGAAGGATCAGCCTTGTTACACATTGTGTCATGCTGAATCTCCCTGAGAATTCTGTTGAGAGTATGTGTGGTGTGTCTGTGGGATGCTGGCATGGGTTGAATAAATTGTTGTGGTTGAAGACCAGATGGGTTGGAGCGACCTCGTCTTGCTTATTATGTTCCATACTGACATTGTTGTGGTTTCTACAACTCAATGACTTTCATGACGCCGACAATCTTAATGAGTGTATTTTATCATGACGCCAGAAACGTCATCTGAAACCCTATGCTGTCTTTGTTCAATTCACAAACACTGTAACTGCCAATCTCTGTTTGCTTTTATAGTTACACTACTTCTATATATTTTTCTTTCTCTTTTCCCATGAATTTGCTGTTTTACCTGTTATACAAATTGTAGTTCTGAATAGGCAAGTTTCTTTTCTTCTCTTGGGAGATTGGAGCTCATATAAAGCATGTTTCAGTGACTTCGTGGGAGGAATCATAGACGGCGGTAAGCCAGGTCTGAAGTTCGATCCTGGTCGGGAGTAGGGTTCCCGGTAAACCTTTTCAGTTTGTTGTAGTGTACCTCAGCATGACACAATAATTTCATTATTATCATAGTTACGTCCCTTTACGATCTGAGTTCAAATCCCGCCGAGGTTGACTTTGCCTTTCATCCTTACAGGGTCGATAGAATAAAGTACCAGTAATGCACTGGGTAATTGCTGGCCTTGTGCTTAAAGTAGAAACAATTATTATTATCATTATTATTATGTGTGAATTCTACATTTATATAAATTGTTGTTAAGATTATGTAATAAGGGTATGTGTAAGGAATAGTAGAAAAATATTTTTTCTTAGCAGAGGTGGAATGGCAGTATCAGTGGAGGATTGGACACCATACTTTCCAGCATAGAGTTACGTCCCTTTACGTTTTAGGTTAAAATCCTGCCGAGGTTAACTTTGCCTTTCACCCTTACGGCGTCGATAAAATAAAGTACCAGTAATACACTAGGATAATTGCTGGCCTTGTGCCAAAAGGAGAAACAATTATTTACTCTAACGAGGGCGATTGATTGGCAATATCGGTAGAGCGTCAGACACCATGCTTAGCAGCACAGTTATGGCCCTTTACATTCTGATTTAAAATCCCTCCGAGGCTAGCTTTGCCTTTCATCCTTAAGTGGTCAATAAAATAAAGTACCAGTCACCCACTGGGGTCGATTTAATCGACTGCACCCCAAAATTGCTGGCCTTGTGCCTAAAGTAGTAAAATGGAGCAACCATGTAAAGTTTGTCTAGTTGGAATGTTGTTACAATTGTTGGTGTGCCAAAAAATGTATACACACTTCAACAGCATTCTAATAAGTATTGCTTGTACAGGTAATCAAAGTGTGTATACATCTTTTGGGACATCCTATATATATATATATGAACGTTAAACGATGATGATGATGACACACACACACACACACAGAGTGTACCCCTAGCATTTGCGGTCCTGGTTATTTGTGGAATTTTCCTTAGAACCTAATTAATTGTTCATGGAAATCACCGCATATTCGTGGAATTTTTTAAATGTCATTTTTCGTGGCAATATATTTTTTTACCGCTAAGTTATTAATAACAATACACCATATTTGCTGGCCTATTGGACGCCCCTTTGCATAAGACGCTCCCTCTTTTTTTTTATTATATTTTGACGGTTATAGGCATTTTTATGGACCACGTCCAATATTTGCGGTTTTTCACTCTTCGCGGGTGCTCCAGGAATGTTACCCCCACAAATACCAGGGGACAACTGTATATATATATTAGGTAATGTTTTCATCGGTTTATATCTTATATCTTTACAGGACCAATGGTATATGGGACATGTTACAGTCCTATTGAGGAGAAAGATCTTTTGAAGCAGCTTGGTTTGGCTGGTAAGTTTTAGTTATATATATATATACAGGGTGATTGAAAAGTAACTCCCTATTTTAAAATTCTTATAATTTATTTTCTAACTATAATTTTCACAAGAAATGAATATGAGAAGAAAGCGTATAGCATGGAGTTTTATTTAAAATTCAATATGGCCACCAGAATTCGCAGCCAGCTTCTCAAGCTGCCCGGGAACCACATCAACTGATTTCACCAGGAACTCTTGTGGGATGGAAGACATAACTTCTCGTATTCACCTTTCAAGTTCTTCCAAAGTCGTTGTTTTGGTGGAGTAGACTTGCTCCTTGAACCAATCCCAAAGAAAAAAGTCACAGGGTGTTAAGTCAGGGCTTCTGGCTGGCCACTCCTGTGTACCATGATGACACATCCATCTCCCAGGGAAGTCGGCATTCAGACATTTACAAACAACAATAGGAAAATCAAATCTTCAATATTTTCCCAAGTATTGATAACTGGCCAGATTTCATCTTGCAGCACGCTGAGGTACTTTTCAGCATTCAATAGGGAGTTACTTTTCAATCACCATGTATATATCCTTATAATTTAGTTATATATATCCTTATAATTTTGATATATTATAAGGATATAGGAAAAAAGAGTGCTCTATGTATAGAGCTATTTAATTACTCCATATTTAATAACATCTCTGTCTGATGACCGATCCAGACGTATATTGATATTGTCTGGGATCCAGAAACCTTTGGTAATGGAATAGTTATATTTTGTGTTGTTCACTTTCTAATATTATAAGGATATATATAACTAAATTATAAGGATATATATAATTTTTATATATTATTTAACTTTGTATCTGTTCTAAAATCTTCTTTAATTGTTTTATTAATTTTAGATTCCAAAACCCTAACAGAAGAAAAGAGAGAGAGTATTCTTGGAAAAATGACAACCGACGCTAATGGTGAAATTGGCTGGATGGTCCATATTCTTTCACCAACTTTTATTTCAAATAGTATGTTAAAGAGGTAAGTTGAGAAAGTCATTTACTTTCATTTCATGCTGTATTTCTTAGAAATAAACAAGAGGATATAGAGATATATGAGTCAAAGGGTAATCAAAATAAATCTCTTGACTCTCAGTTTAAAATTCTGAAAGGAATTTATGTGTATGTGTATGTGTTAGTGCATGTGTGAATGGAGGGAATGTGAGATATAACTAAAAACATAGCCAATTTTTATGGCTCAGCCTTTGTTTATTTTGTGTTCATTTTCAGTTCGTGTCTTTTGGTTGATATTACTGTAAATGTGGTTGGTGTTAGGAAGGGCAGCCAGCTGTAAAATCCCCAGCCAAATTTAGAGTCCTTGTCGAAACAAGTACACCACAGCCAGTTCTGGGTAGACTTGTCTCTTGACGTGGACGACCCGTCTAACCCATGCAAGCATGGAAAATGGATGCTAAATGCTGATGATGATGATTATGATTATAAGACTTTGTATCCCAAATTTGGCATAGCAAGATCTGTAGAGATTAGTATACTGAAAGACACAAATTAACTGGAAACTCGTTGTCTGTACCCTTAACCACTTGATTAATGGGTTAATCCATCATACTCCATTATAGACTTTCTAATATATATGGTGTCACGACAAAAAAAACACACAGTCCACGCTGTAATGTGGCCGTGTAGGTAACATGGTAAAAAGTTCCCAGTCCACACTGTAAATGTGGTTGGTGTTAGGAAGGGCATCCAGCCATAGAAAACCTGCCAGATAGTCCTATACGAGCGAGACACGGTCACCCAACCAATCTTGCCTTAAGTGGGACAACTCCCGTCTAACCCATGCTAGCGTGGATGATAGACATTAAATGATGATGATGATGATTAATATGTATAGTAATATCTGTGGTGTTTATTGTAATGTTTTCTTATTACAGAACCAAATACAACCTCAATGCTCTCTCTCATGACAGCGCCATTGGTCTAATCACAAAAGTTTTGGCACTTGGAGTTAATGTCACCGAAGTAGGTTATTTTTCTGTGATTTCTTATGCAGGCCAAATATTGATTACATTGCTAATCTATTTTTAATTATCTTCTTTTCCATTTAGTCCCCTTCACAATTGAATTATTTATCAATATGGCAGTAAAGATAAAATTACAATGTATCTTGTCTAAAACTCTTCTAAGAGATGACTATGTTATAATTTCTTTCTAAAGACAATACAATATATGATATATTAATATCAAAATATGTGAAGGTGCATGGCTTAGTGGTTAGAGTGTTGGGCTTTGCGTTGTGTTCTTGAACAAGACACTTTATTTCACGTTGCCCCAGTTTACTCAGCTGTAGAAATGAGTTGCAACGTCAATGGTGCCAAGTTGTATCGTCCATTGACTTTCATGTGGGCCACATCAGTGGTGTAGAGAGGGGAGGCTGGTATACATGGGTGACTGCTGGTCTTCCACAAACAACCTAGCCCGGACTTGTGCCTCGGAGGGGAACTTTCTAGGTGCAAATCCCATGTTCACTTTATCAGTTACCCTAATATCAAAATATATTGGGGATTTTATATGTATCATCTTCATCACCATTTTATATCTATTTTCCTTGATTACCTTACGTCAACTGCTTCGGGTTCATTATCTCATGGCACCACCACAAACACTTGACAGGGTGGACTGGGTGTTTTCTTTTTCATGGTACTATAACTACCACTTTACAGTGTGGGTTGGGTGCCTTTTATCATGACGCCAGCCAACATTACTACTTTACTCAGTATACTATGTGCCATTTTTAGTGGCAACAGCACTACCACTTTACAATGTTGACTAGGAGCATTTTAGTGTGGCACCCCACCCACCTCACCCCATTCTGCCTCACCTCACCCAAACATCAGTACTATTATTATTGTTTTATTTTTCCAGATTTATGTTGATACAGTTGGCGATGCTGGGAAATACCAACTGAAGTTAGAGAAGCAGTTCCCTGGTATAGACATCACGGTCGCTAAAAAGGCTGATTCCACATACCCAATAGTTAGTGGCGCCAGTATATTTGCTAAGGTAAAGTACTTTGGGGGAGTAAGGTAAAGTACTATTGTCACCATTATCATTACCACCACCACCTCTACTACTGCTGCTGCTACCACCTCCACTAACAGGCTTCCAGATAGTCTCTGTCTAACCAGTTTCACTCACAAGGTGTGAGTCGTCCCAAGACTAAGACAAATGACACTTATCTTAGATACCACTCTGTAAAGTGGTTGTGTAGGTGTCACGATGAAAAGCACCCAGCCTACACTGTAAATGTGGTTGGCATTAGGAAATGGCATCCAGCTGTAGAAACCTAGCCAGAAACAGTTCTATATGAGCAAGACACGGTCACCTGACCAAACTTGCCTCTAATGGGACAATCCGTCTAACCCATGCTAGCGTGATGATGATGATGATTAACCCTCTTGTCACTTTATGTTGAAGCAGCTTTAGCAGATTGATTCAAGGGAGATAACTCTATAAGCTACTGTTGAATTTTAAAAGAAAAAATTTGTTTAACAACTTGAGTAATCTCACATTTCATCAACTTTTCAAAGAAGGTGTCTCTTCGTGGTAACTCGCCTTGCTAGATATAGTAACCAAATGTTCCTCAAATATCATCTCTGCCCTCTTAAAAAGGAAAATGCATATTGGATAATGTGGTCCTGGGTAAATGATGAGATTGTCATGGCTGAAATGCCTTTGATTATAGGTCTGCCTGTATAGGTGAGATGGTCACGGCTGGAATGCCTTTGATCCTAGGTCTGTTTGATTAGAACTGGCTGGAGATTACACAGCAATCACAGCCACATCTCTCTCTAATTAGTTTCGTATATTTAACACAATGTCTGTCTTTTTTTTTATTATAAAGGTTGCACGTGATCGAATATTAAAGGATTGGGAGTTTACAGAAGATTTTAATATTTCTGCTACTGATTGTGGCTCAGGTTACCCAAATGGTGAGCAATATTTGTATATTTTATGTCACTGTGGTTGTGTGTTAGGGTTAGGGCTGGCTGAGGTGCAACCTATAGTTAGATGTTGAAGCTAGAAAGGATGATATTAGTGAAACACTGTGTGTGTGTGTAATATTAGGGAGACACTTCGTTGGTTGTTGTTACTTGTATGTATTGAAGTATGTGACAGTGTGACAGTAAGAGGATGATATGATTGTGTAAGTAGTGTGTAGTGTAATACCAATGAGACAGTATATGTGATTTGATGGTATTCTGTACATTCCTCTATATTTACTATTATATTTTTGTGGTAAAGACTCACATAATATCGAATTTATGAGATTTTGATGTCATTTATTTTGAGAATAATACCTTATGAGTGGCTGGTTATGGCTCGTTTGAACAGAAAGAGGTGAGAGAATTCTGGCCAGATATAGCTGGTTTAAATGGTAAAGGGTCTATCCCACACAATCTTATTTATTCAGAGTAACTGCTCTCCTAGATGGGTTGCCTTCTCTACAACTTACTAAGACCTGGTCTACCTTTACTCCATGCAATCTTATTTGTTATGTTTAGAAATCCACATAATCACATACCTACAACTTGTTGTCTAATTTTTAAAACTATTTTCAGATCCGCTCACCAAGAAGTTTCTAAAAGATCACATGGACAAAGTGTTTGGTTTCCCACAGATTGTACGCTTCAGCTGGTCTACAGCATCAAGTATTTTAGACAAAGATGCAGTAGCTGTCGAATGGTAAGTTACTCACAGCTATATTACGGGCCCTAGAAAGCTAACCCCTGTTTTAGTGGGGAATATGGCTTGTATATTAATGATTCAATTTTCTCTTTTTTTTTCTTCCTATTTCTGCCACCATTAGGGAAGATGATGATGACGAAGATGATAAAGAGAATCCTGGAGCTGGTTCAGCATCATTGCTAACATTTTTCTCTCCCAAAACAGATAAAGGACCAAAACGCAAACGTCACAGATTCTTTACAGAGAGAAATCTGCAATCTGTTTCTAATATATAATGGAAGTAGATGTTTTCATATTCATTTTCTATTGTTATTATTAAACAAATAAAATCATATTAAGTTGTCTTTTATCTATGAATGTCCATTAATATTTAACTGGTTTCAGTCTTCTTGTGCCACCACTGCATCAATGTTTAACGAACCATGACGTTCCACACTGTTCGATCTCGGGAAAGATCTCATACTTCTGCAGCTTTGATGTTGAAATTGTCAAAAAGGACCTCCTTTGACGACCTCTGGTATTGCTTTCCAGGAATTTTTCTGCTAATAGAAAGGTCTTGCAGCATGTCTTTCCTGGTGTCATATCCTAGGAGCATTAGTTGTCTCTTTTTAATAGTGAGAAGTATCGTTCCATCCACACTCTCTTCAAAACCTCTTCATTATTTATTCAGTAGACGTACGAGATCCTGAGTATTCTGTGATAGAAATACATCTCGGTAAACCCGAGGTATAAGTAATAAGTTATTACAATCTCAATTGGATGCTAAATGAACTTCTAAGACTAGGCAGAAAAACAAGAAAAATGAATGCATTTAGGATACATTATCCAAAATCTGATGCAGGAAGATTATATTTTATCATGAATTAGAAAACTATTATAAAATATCTACTGTAGGGCTACAAACATTTCTAGTAATGAAATATGGAAAACTTAGACAATTACCCTTCCCTCAGTTGTTTTCTGTCTCCAAGGAATCCAACAAATGGAAGATAAGAACTAAAATGACAGACAGCTGTAAGGAGAAACAATAGAAATTGTGAAAAAGCTAAAATGTTTTCGCAGCAGAATGCCATGCTAAAGTTTAGGCAGGAGATGCCTCTATATACTGAACATCAGAACAAATTGAACTGCTTCTAAATATACATAAGAAATTCATAACACTGACTCAGCTGAGAAGTGCAGGACTCCAGATTAAGACTAAAGCATTGTTATTTATGACATTGGCAGATATTATAGAGTTAGGGCTTTATACATTGATAGTTGGGATACCATTCTAGAGTTTGGGCTAATGCCTGTACACTGGAAGTTAGGACAGCATTATAAAGTTAGGGCTAATGCCTGTACACTGGAAGTTAGGACAGCATTATAAGGTTAGGGCTAATGCCTGTACACTGGAAGTTAGGTCAGCATTATAAGGTTAGGGCTACTGCCTGTACACTGGAAGTTAGGACAGCATTATAAGGTTAGGGCTACTGCCTGTACACTGGAAGTTAGGACAGCATTATAAGGTTAGGGCTACTGCCTGTACACTGGAAGTTAGGATAGCATTATAAAGTTAGGGCTAATGCCTGTACACTGGAAGTTAGGACAGCATTATAAGGTTAGGGCTACTGCCTGTACACTGGAAGTTAGGACAGCATTATAAGGTTAGGGCTACTGCCTGTACACTGGAAGTTAGGACAGCATTATAAGGTTAGGGCTACTGCCTGTACACTGGAAGTTAGGTCAGCATTATAAAGTTAGGGCTACTGCCTGTACACTGGAAGTTAGGTCAGCATTATAAAGTTAGGGCTAATGCCTGTACACTGGAAGTTAGGACAACATGATGAAATGTCAGCAAAAAACTAGAAAAGGTCTTAGTCTACAGTATGTCCTGTTGTCATTCTCTATGTCAATCCACATAGATAAGAAGATGACGGCTAATTGATTGGGTATTGTTATCAAGAACTAGGAAAGGAAGTCTTATAATCAATCCCAACATGAAATAAATGGAGAAATTAATTGAAATAAAGATGACTCCCTCTTACCTTTAAATATCTGACCAGCTAGGAAGTGTACAAAGTATAAGGGGAGCAGTTATTTCACTTAAGTCCTATCATCTTACATCAAAAAGTGTTCTACAACAACTATTTTATTTATTTAAATAAATGAAACATCCATGTAAAGCTGGTAAGCCGTAACAGACTAAGAAAGGCATCTAAATGCCTCTTATAAGAAAGAAACAAAAACGCGAGAGAGAAAATGGCAAAAATAAGAAAAAGTGAAAAACAAAGAAAGCTTTCTGTTAAATCGTTTCGTAGCCTCCGTGTGTTGGAAGATTTAAAGTTTGGCAGATCCTTGACAATATATTGCACCTCTAATCTTGGTAGTATTTTTTTAAAGACCAGCTTTAAAATGCTCTCTCACTCTCTCTGGTAGTTTATTAGCTTCGATATGCTACTCCACACCAATTCTTTCTTTTGTTTACAAATTATCTATTTCGGTTATACAACAGGTTGTAGGACAATGGTCAGGGATAGACCAGTTGGCGTTATAGGATCTCAATTTTCTCCAACCCATCTCCCTTTATGGGAGAATAAGTATATAAAGGTGAATAACTTTGATGAACTTACCTCACTCATTAAATTGGCAGTGTAGGACATGCTCAGAGTTACGGCCCTTTGCGTTCTGATTTCAAATCCTACCGAGGTTAGCTTTTCCTTTCATCCTTACAGTGTCAATAAAATAAAGTACCAGTAACGCACTAGGGTTAATTTTATCGACTTGCCCCAGCCCTCCAAATTGCTGGCCTGGTGCCTAAATCAGAATCCATTAAAAAATAAAAAACAGTAAGAAATGAAAAGCAGGTTGAAAACGATATGTCCTTTGTCTTTAAATATTGGTTATGGTTTTAACCTTTTCTTTAACGGGCAGCAATGTTTCTAGGTTGTCTCCCTTGATTTATTTTTAAATTAGTTTAGTTTACATATTGTGACCACATCCATCCTATGGGGGGGGGGGGGGGTTTAAAAATACTTACAATCCTTTTAGATAAAGTTTTCTTTGCTTAATTGAGCAATCGATTTGTTTATAATAGTGTGGCGTATCTAAACAAATAATTGTTTCTACTTTAGGCACAAGGCATTATTAGTCGGACGCCATGCTTTCCAGCATAGTTACGTCCCTTTACGATCTGAGTTCAAATCCCGCCGAGGTTGACTTTGCCTTTCATCCTTACGGGGTCGATAAAATAAAGTACCAGTAATGCACTGGGTAATTGCTGGCCTTGTGCCTAAAGTAGAAACAATTATTTGTACTTTGTTTTATCGACCCTGTAAGGATGAAAGGCAAAGTCAACCTCGGCGGGATTTGAACTCAGATCGTAAAGGGACGTAACTATGCTGGAAAGCATGGCGTCCGACTCTCTACCGATACTGCCAAAGACATTCTGAGAGAATTTACATAAGTGGAAACACGTACATGAACTTAATATATTCTTAGTGTGTAAATATTGTAGATGAATAATAATATATAAATTGAGTTTAACAATTAAAATACCTATTATACAAAACAGAAATATATATATATATATATATAGATATTAAAATACAAATATTAATAAAATAGATGTTCTTTTGATCAATTACATTTTATTATACATATTTCGGATGTAAAACAGTACGTCCTCATCAGACAAAATATAATGATACATGACATACCCTGAGATGTTAAATGGTTAAGATTTAATCAAGGTAGTGATTAACCTAAGAGAAAATTTAACATTTATACCCTAATTATGAGAAAATGCGAAAACGTAATAAATTCAATAGAGAATGTGTGAGTAAGAAAAACGTTGCTTAATGTAACAGTTATAGAGATTTAAAAAAAATTTGATACTACAATATATCTAGGAAAACATCTCATGAATCATAACAGCCAGTGATAGCCACTGGAAAAGGATTTATAGAGAGGGAAAGATAAAGGGGGGGGGGGGTGATATATGCAGAAGGAGATTTTTCCCGAAAGTTAAACGGTTAATTTTGAAAATATTTAATTTATAATTTTAGGGTGAAGAATCAAGATTTCGGGATTTTTTTGCTGGTTATTTATATGTTAGTTTTATAAATTCTATAAGTGTATTAACATTTCTGAGTTTTATGAGGGTAACATTTAAAGGATTTAGCTGGCACATCAAGAATGAAATTTATACTGTTGATTATTTTCCTAAATTTAAACTTTAACAATATATATATATATGTAGCGACGTGGTTAGTCAGTCTGGTCACTACTTCTGATCAGATCCGAGAATAGCCCTTAGAAGGACTGTTATCGCATACGGTCTGATCAGATCTGAAGATAGCCCTTAAAAGAACTGTTGAGTATAGACATACGAAAGCACAAGTTGAAAGGACGAAGCAAGGCGAGATGTAAATTCGATCAGCTATTTATTTTCACATGAAGCGACGATACGAGGTATAAGGCGTGTGTGAGTGAGAGAGTAAAGGAACACCGATGTGTTAGCTGACTCTGCCAAAAGTCGACTGTCGAAGTGTTTGTATCCACTCTATTTATACAGAAATAATCGTTTGATGTTTAGCCGTTGTGTAGGCGTTTATTCTGCTAGTTTCTAAGGGTTCTTTTGTTTCACGGTGGGGTAGCTAGCTAACAGTTAGATGGCGCTGTATATTTCACGGATGTTATTTCTGGTGGCTGTACATATATATATAAACTTTTGTCAACTTATTTAGAACACTGGTTTAGCCGCTTTACTTCCCTCCGAAGAAGAGATATTATCTCGAAAATTAAGGACATTTAAATAAATTTAAGGTAAAAGACTAATTGTCAACTATATCTTTTGCATTTGCATTTTTATTCTATGTCCATACCTACATTGTTTTCGCTTTACAAATACAAACGTTTATACCTCATTACACAATGCTTCAAGTGAACTATAACTTCCTCTCTCTATATATATATATTCTTCATACTCGCCAAGAAACAGTTGTTTACGCTGCCACAATAACCTAGATTTATTTTCTTCATTTGAAATGTCCTTAAGATATATTTCTCGTATTTTCTCAGATATATTGCTAGTTGTTATTTACGATATTTTATTTCCTAATGAGATTGTTCGGTACATGTATATGAAGGCACATAAGTAAGGTTGAGCGCCATTGTTGTGTCTGAGCAAAACAGTTTATTTCACGTCACTTCAGTCTACTCAGCGCTTTTTAAATCGACCCAAGTGTGTAACTGGTATTTTATTTTATCAACCCCGTAAAGATAAAAAGCAAAGCTAACTTCGGCGGGATTTGAACACAGAACATAAAGGGACATAACTCAATGGTCCGCCCCTGTAATACCCTGCTTTGTCTGTTGCCTCATCTATTTGGTTTTCTCACCATTTCTGATCACGTGTTCAGACACAATGGTTCCTGTCTGTAACAGTAAAACAACATACAATAAAAAATAGAAATAAAATCAAGCGTTCTCAGTCGTTTAGATGACAATTGTGAAAATTGGATAATTTTCTTCCAAAACGGAAATGTTGCGAACTTAATCTATCGTCTGCCTGTTCCAGTTTTATTTCATTTTGTACTTTTTTGACACAAAATCATTTAGTTCTCATTTAAAAAAATGTATATAGATATTACCATACGGACACATACATATACATACGTACATGCACACATACACTCTCTCTCACACACACATGCACCCCTACACACATTTAAACATATACATGCATACACACTTTCACACACACATGGATGCGGCCTAGCCGAATGGTTAACTGTTTGACCATGCCACGTCTATGCAACTATTAGATCGTGGCATTTTGGGAAAGTATCATTTCCCATAGCCTTGGAATTGCACCACATACACAGAGACCTTTCTTTTAGCAGAAGCTTCAAGAGGCAAATCTTCCCTCCCAATGGGTTCCAATCCATAACACATTCGGGCAGACGGAGACGTGTGAGTATGTCCACTCTCGCTTGTGTAATCTTTTCTGGCACCACTCCTGAAGAGTGGAGTTTTCATCCTCTATCCAAATCTACATACCAGAGCCACAGATTTTGCATCGTTAGACTGCAATATATTTTTCGAGCAGACCTCTTTACTTAAAACCTGAACGCGTTTCTTCTTATCCCGCGTGAAAGATTATGCGGTATGAATGCCTTTATTGCATCTAACTATATTGCAATGTTTTTATGTATGTGTATGTGTGTGTGTACAGACACCCAAAACATCAATCCCTTGCCGTCCTCCGGGTAAACACCTTCTCCATTCTGTCCACCGGAGCTGTGGGGAGGCCACCAATATGATTGACTGACTTGTCATTTTATCAGTCAGGTGTTTATATATATATATCGCTGAAATGTCAATAATTCTACAATAACTGTGACAATCCTACCAGGTTGTCTAGTAAGGTGTCATAGCTATCTGTTCAGCCAGTTCCATAGAGTTGTATGTATATTTTAACAAAAGTGAACAAATTTGGGTGTCTGAATATAAAAGAAAAAACAAGTAAATTAGTGTATGAGGTGTCCTTCCTGTGCCTTAGAGTAATTGATAAGTAGATTTCTTTATCAAGAAGTGAATTAGTATTAAAATATAAATGCTTTGCTCTTTAGTCAAGTGTTAGATTAGGCAAACTTAACTTAAACTTTCTAACTATCACCTTTGATTCTTACACGCTGAAATTATATTCTTTTCTCGTTTTTTTCCCTATCTCTTTGAAAGATTTGTATAGGATTAAATCTCTGCCGTGTGTGCACACCTGACTGTCTTGACATCCTCTGGTCAGACTGCCTTCTTACCCCTTCCCCTTTGTTTTTCAGGCTTGTTTAGGCCCCTCGCCGCTGTGAAGGTATTGAACTAATACACGACATCCCAGATCATTGATCACTCCCAATGACCGACAAGAAAAATAACTAACTTTTAGGATTTCTGTTCTTAGATATTTTTGCTTTTTTGCTTTGACTGCATGCCCATATATGAACTATATCCCTTGATAAGTTCAGCTAGATGCTCGCCGTTCTAATACTGGTGACTTAGTTCGGATCTAGCTGTCGAGACGGTCGGAGCTCAGTCGTCAGGGTCCTGAATCTTTTCCTACTAACAGAGAACACGGACAGAAATATGAACTCTCCCCTCTAAATATGCATGTAAAAACTAATAATTTTTCTTCCCCTTTTTATTATTCGTATAAATATGCAACATAACTACACCATGCATATCCGCAGTTGAAAAAGCATATAATGCTGAAACCGGTACCATTATTAAATGCGGAAATATCCACTTTATAAATAAATATATTTGATATTATACTGAAAGAATCTCTTCAGCATTTTCTACTGAAAAAATCCCTTTTCTCTCTACTATTTGTATATATATATATATATATATATATATATATATATATATATATATATATATATATATATATATATATATATATATAACCAAAATTAGATTAAGGATATCATGTCTCACGTCTGAGAAACATGCGCCATACCCTCTGTAGAATAAGCTCAAAGATTCTAAGGGATAGATCCGAGCATTTATTAGCATTCAATTAAAAATCGATTGAAATATATATATATAAAAGAAAAGAAACACATTAATCAGGATTGTTTGATGTGTTTGTTTTATTATATATATATATATATATATATATATATATATATATATATATATATATATATATATATATATATAGTAATAATAATAATATATATATATATATATATATAGGTTAGTTGATTTTTAATTATATATATAGGTTAGTTGGTTCAACGCTGGATAGAACTGGTCATTCCGTGTAGTCAACCTTGATGTAATATTAGGAAAAGCACTCGACGTAATGCAACTCATCCATCTTCGTTTGTGTTGAATCTGTCCAGCCTCCTGTCATTTTACTCAATATATATATACATACATACACACACACATATTTAGTGTAATTAAAATTTCATTCACTTAACATGTTTGCGCGACCTTATACTAAATAAGCTCTCTTGAGCATTGTTTTCTTTGGCTTTTTATCTGCGGATATCCTGCATATATATATATATAATATATTATTTAGTATAAGGGCGGTGGATTGGCAGTATTGGTAGAGGGTCGGACGCCATGTTAGGGCGGTAGATTGGCAGTATCGGTAGAGGGTCGGACGCCATGCTTTCCAGCATAGTTACGTCCCTTTACGATCTGAGTTCAAATCCCGCCGAGGTTGACTTTGCCTTTCATCCTTACGGGGTCGATAAAATAAAGTACCAGTAATGCACTGGGTAATTGCTGGCCTTGTGCCTAAAGTAGAAACAATTATTTGTACTTTGTTTTATCGACCCTGTAAGGATGAAAGGCAAAGTCAACCTCGGCGGGATTTGAACTCAGATCGTAAAGGGACGTAACTATGCTGGAAAGCATGGCGTCCGACTCTCTACCGATACTGCCAAAGACATTCTGAGAGAATTTACATAAGTGGAAACACGTACATGAACTTAATATATTCTTAGTGTGTAAATATTGTAGATGAATAATAATATATAAATTGAGTTTAACAATTAAAATACCTATTATACAAAACAGAAATATATATATATATATATATAGATATTAAAATACAAATATTAATAAAATAGATGTTCTTTTGATCAATTACATTTTATTATACATATTTCGGATGTAAAACAGTACGTCCTCATCAGACAAAATATAATGATACATGACATACCCTGAGATGTTAAATGGTTAAGATTTAATCAAGGTAGTGATTAACCTAAGAGAAAATTTAACATTTATACCCTAATTATGAGAAAATGCGAAAACGTAATAAATTCAATAGAGAATGTGTGAGTAAGAAAAACGTTGCTTAATGTAACAGTTATAGAGATTTAAAAAAAATTTGATACTACAATATATCTAGGAAAACATCTCATGAATCATAACAGCCAGTGATAGCCACTGGAAAAGGATTTATAGAGAGGGAAAGATAAAGGGGGGGGGGGGGGTGATATATGCAGAAGGAGATTTTTCCCGAAAGTTAAACGGTTAATTTTGAAAATATTTAATTTATAATTTTAGGGTGAAGAATCAAGATTTCGGGATTTTTTTGCTGGTTATTTATATGTTAGTTTTATAAATTCTATAAGTGTATTAACATTTCTGAGTTTTATGAGGGTAACATTTAAAGGATTTAGCTGGCACATCAAGAATGAAATTTATACTGTTGATTATTTTCCTAAATTTAAACTTTAACAATATATATATATATGTAGCGACGTGGTTAGTCAGTCTGGTCACTACTTCTGATCAGATCCGAGAATAGCCCTTAGAAGGACTGTTATCGCATACGGTCTGATCAGATCTGAAGATAGCCCTTAAAAGAACTGTTGAGTATAGACATACGAAAGCACAAGTTGAAAGGACGAAGCAAGGCGAGATGTAAATTCGATCAGCTATTTATTTTCACATGAAGCGACGATACGAGGTATAAGGCGTGTGTGAGTGAGAGAGTAAAGGAACACCGATGTGTTAGCTGACTCTGCCAAAAGTCGACTGTCGAAGTGTTTGTATCCACTCTATTTATACAGAAATAATCGTTTGATGTTTAGCCGTTGTGTAGGCGTTTATTCTGCTAGTTTCTAAGGGTTCTTTTGTTTCACGGTGGGGTAGCTAGCTAACAGTTAGATGGCGCTGTATATTTCACGGATGTTATTTCTGGTGGCTGTACATATATATATAAACTTTTGTCAACTTATTTAGAACACTGGTTTAGCCGCTTTACTTCCCTCCGAAGAAGAGATATTATCTCGAAAATTAAGGACATTTAAATAAATTTAAGGTAAAAGACTAATTGTCAACTATATCTTTTGCATTTGCATTTTTATTCTATGTCCATACCTACATTGTTTTCGCTTTACAAATACAAACGTTTATACCTCATTACACAATGCTTCAAGTGAACTATAACTTCCTCTCTCTATATATATATATTCTTCATACTCGCCAAGAAACAGTTGTTTACGCTGCCACAATAACCTAGATTTATTTTCTTCATTTGAAATGTCCTTAAGATATATTTCTCGTATTTTCTCAGATATATTGCTAGTTGTTATTTACGATATTTTATTTCCTAATGAGATTGTTCGGTACATGTATATGAAGGCACATAAGTAAGGTTGAGCGCCATTGTTGTGTCTGAGCAAAACAGTTTATTTCACGTCACTTCAGTCTACTCAGCGCTTTTTAAATCGACCCAAGTGTGTAACTGGTATTTTATTTTATCAACCCCGTAAAGATAAAAAGCAAAGCTAACTTCGGCGGGATTTGAACACAGAACATAAAGGGACATAACTCAATGGTCCGCCCCTGTAATACCCTGCTTTGTCTGTTGCCTCATCTATTTGGTTTTCTCACCATTTCTGATCACGTGTTCAGACACAATGGTTCCTGTCTGTAACAGTAAAACAACATACAATAAAAAATAGAAATAAAATCAAGCGTTCTCAGTCGTTTAGATGACAATTGTGAAAATTGGATAATTTTCTTCCAAAACGGAAATGTTGCGAACTTAATCTATCGTCTGCCTGTTCCAGTTTTATTTCATTTTGTACTTTTTTGACACAAAATCATTTAGTTCTCATTTAAAAAAATGTATATAGATATTACCATACGGACACATACATATACATACGTACATGCACACATACACTCTCTCTCACACACACATGCACCCCTACACACATTTAAACATATACATGCATACACACTTTCACACACACATGGATGCGGCCTAGCCGAATGGTTAACTGTTTGACCATGCCACGTCTATGCAACTATTAGATCGTGGCATTTTGGGAAAGTATCATTTCCCATAGCCTTGGAATTGCACCACATACACAGAGACCTTTCTTTTAGCAGAAGCTTCAAGAGGCAAATCTTCCCTCCCAATGGGTTCCAATCCATAACACATTCGGGCAGACGGAGACGTGTGAGTATGTCCACTCTCGCTTGTGTAATCTTTTCTGGCACCACTCCTGAAGAGTGGAGTTTTCATCCTCTATCCAAATCTACATACCAGAGCCACAGATTTTGCATCGTTAGACTGCAATATATTTTTCGAGCAGACCTCTTTACTTAAAACCTGAACGCGTTTCTTCTTATCCCGCGTGAAAGATTATGCGGTATGAATGCCTTTATTGCATCTAACTATATTGCAATGTTTTTATGTATGTGTATGTGTGTGTGTACAGACACCCAAAACATCAATCCCTTGCCGTCCTCCGGGTAAACACCTTCTCCATTCTGTCCACCGGAGCTGTGGGGAGGCCACCAATATGATTGACTGACTTGTCATTTTATCAGTCAGGTGTTTATATATATATATCGCTGAAATGTCAATAATTCTACAATAACTGTGACAATCCTACCAGGTTGTCTAGTAAGGTGTCATAGCTATCTGTTCAGCCAGTTCCATAGAGTTGTATGTATATTTTAACAAAAGTGAACAAATTTGGGTGTCTGAATATAAAAGAAAAAACAAGTAAATTAGTGTATGAGGTGTCCTTCCTGTGCCTTAGAGTAATTGATAAGTAGATTTCTTTATCAAGAAGTGAATTAGTATTAAAATATAAATGCTTTGCTCTTTAGTCAAGTGTTAGATTAGGCAAACTTAACTTAAACTTTCTAACTATCACCTTTGATTCTTACACGCTGAAATTATATTCTTTTCTCGTTTTTTTCCCTATCTCTTTGAAAGATTTGTATAGGATTAAATCTCTGCCGTGTGTGCACACCTGACTGTCTTGACATCCTCTGGTCAGACTGCCTTCTTACCCCTTCCCCTTTGTTTTTCAGGCTTGTTTAGGCCCCTCGCCGCTGTGAAGGTATTGAACTAATACACGACATCCCAGATCATTGATCACTCCCAATGACCGACAAGAAAAATAACTAACTTTTAGGATTTCTGTTCTTAGATATTTTTGCTTTTTTGCTTTGACTGCATGCCCATATATGAACTATATCCCTTGATAAGTTCAGCTAGATGCTCGCCGTTCTAATACTGGTGACTTAGTTCGGATCTAGCTGTCGAGACGGTCGGAGCTCAGTCGTCAGGGTCCTGAATCTTTTCCTACTAACAGAGAACACGGACAGAAATATGAACTCTCCCCTCTAAATATGCATGTAAAAACTAATAATTTTTCTTCCCCTTTTTATTATTCGTATAAATATGCAACATAACTACACCATGCATATCCGCAGTTGAAAAAGCATATAATGCTGAAACCGGTACCATTATTAAATGCGGAAATATCCACTTTATAAATAAATATATTTGATATTATACTGAAAGAATCTCTTCAGCATTTTCTACTGAAAAAATCCCTTTTCTCTCTACTATTTGTATATATATATATATATATATATATATATATATATATATATATATATATATATATATATATATATATAACCAAAATTAGATTAAGGATATCATGTCTCACGTCTGAGAAACATGCGCCATACCCTCTGTAGAATAAGCTCAAAGATTCTAAGGGATAGATCCGAGCATTTATTAGCATTCAATTAAAAATCGATTGAAATATATATATATAAAAGAAAAGAAACACATTAATCAGGATTGTTTGATGTGTTTGTTTTATTATATATATATATATATATATATATATATATATATATATATATATATATATAGTAATAATAATAATATATATATATATATATATATAGGTTAGTTGATTTTTAATTATATATATAGGTTAGTTGGTTCAACGCTGGATAGAACTGGTCATTCCGTGTAGTCAACCTTGATGTAATATTAGGAAAAGCACTCGACGTAATGCAACTCATCCATCTTCGTTTGTGTTGAATCTGTCCAGCCTCCTGTCATTTTACTCAATATATATATACATACATACACACACACATATTTAGTGTAATTAAAATTTCATTCACTTAACATGTTTGCGCGACCTTATACTAAATAAGCTCTCTTGAGCATTGTTTTCTTTGGCTTTTTATCTGCGGATATCCTGCATATATATATATATAATATATTATTTAGTATAAGGGCGGTGGATTGGCAGTATTGGTAGAGGGTCGGACGCCATGTTAGGGCGGTAGATTGGCAGTATCGGTAGAGGGTCGGACGCCATGCTTTCCAGCATAGTTACGTCCCTTTACGATCTGAGTTCAAATCCCGCCGAGGTTGACTTTGCCTTTCATCCTTACGGGGTCGATAAAATAAAGTACCAGTAATGCACTGAATAATTGCTGGCCTTGTGCCTAAAGTAGAAACAATTATTTAGTATAACATGTTAAGTGAATGAAATTTTAATTATAGTAAATATGCGTGTTCGTATATATATAAAAAAAAAATATATATATATACGCACACACAGAGGGTGTCCCCAAAAATGTATACACATATTTATTAGAATGCTGTTGAAGTGTGTATATATTTGGGGGGACACCCTGTATATGTGTGTGTGTGTGTGTGTGTGTGTGTGTGTGTGTGTGTGTGTGTGTGTGTGTGTGTAAGCCGACTGCTGCTGAAGCCACGACTGTCACTGTATTAGGGTACATGGTTGTGTACGCGTGAGAAACACACATGCTATACACGCCGTGTAAGATTTCCGACTGTTTTCAATTAGATAAATTCGGTGAAAAATAATCTGTAAACTTGTGATTACAGAGGTTGTCAAACTATTACATTCATTTTTTTAGCTGTTATCAAAAAGCAGACGATTAATTCTATCTCAACTTCCAACGCGATACGTGGCATCAGCTCAAGTAAGTCCTGTTTCTTTGCATAATCACATTCTCAACACACACACACACACACACACACACACACACACACACACACACACACACACACACACACACACACACACACACACACACTCATACTCACACACAGATATTCACATATTTCTATCTATATCTATCTATCTATATAATAGGTTGACGGAACTAGCATGGGTATCACTGCTAGGACTGGTTGCATCTCAGCGTACTCAATAGGTAATGCTAAATAAAGTTCCAGAGTATACACACAGTTACTCGCTTCAATACAACACATGTAAACGGGTACCTCTCGCCTAATAGAGGTAACTGGCGAATCTCGCGAGGGCGCTTGGTTGTTCTCGCGCATTAGCCTCGCTATCACCCGAGGCAACGCTGCGAGTGTGCTGGCTTGCCTAAAAAATTATTAGAGAGGTTGCTCGGTACTCCTGGCGGTGCTGCTCTGGTGTTGGCTCGGTTGTTCACTCCTTCCTTTGCATTTTCTTTAATATTGCAACATTAAAAGAATATGTCCTTCTGAAAGAATCGCGAGCAATTTATAATGTTATCTAAACATTTGTAATGTTATTTATGTATATATTTAAAACATATTTGTTATGTTATTCTACTGTAAATTTATTTATATGCTTTGTATAATAAATGTGAAAATATTAAAAAAAAAACTTCAATTATTCCCGAACTCGAGTTTCAGCCACATTTAATGCAGCAGTAGAGTGCACAGCACCATCTGTCTGCATATTATGCAACAAGGCACAAGCGGTTCATGTGACTTCATCAGCGGGTTTCGCCTAATCAATAACCAATCGATCGACAGAATTCGATTCCAGTCCGTGCCGGCTATGAGGACATGAAACAATAAAATAGTTGTACTAAATATATAGTTTTATTTCGTAGTTTTTTAAAAATGTTGTCTTACAGAGCAATACACTTTTCACATTTATTATACAAAGCATATAAATAAATTTACAGTAGAATAACATAACAAATATGTTTTAAATATATACATAAATAACATTATAAATCCTTAGATAACATTATAAATATATCCTTTTAATGTTGCGATATTGAAGAAAATGTAAAGGAAAGGGGTGAACAACGGAGCCAACACCAGAGCAAACGACAGCAGCGCCGCGAGAAGTACCGGGCAACCTCTCTTGAATTATATAAACATACAGAAACAGAAAGCAGTATTAGAAAGGACTAATAATGCCATAAATGAGAAGAAATGGAGGGAAGAATTTGTAATTTAAAAAAAAGGGCCAGCCTTGTGCCACACTGAATCTCCCTGAGAATTAGATTATGGGTACACGTGTCTGTGGATTGGTCAGCCTCTTGTACGTTAATTTCACAAACAGACTGTTCGATTCTTCGAACAACTGGAAGACACTCGTCGTAACCGATGGAGATCCCGCCAAATATCAACAGCCGCTGATGTCACTTATTTTGGTGTTTATGTCGCTAAACTAAAGTTCTGCTTTGATTCTATTGCTCCTTCTTCCTCTGTTTCAACTTTATCTAAACATTTATAAGTTTTCCTTAGCTTCTAGGTTATTGTATATATCAAATATCACACACACACACACACGTACATACATGCATGCATGTATGTATATATATATATATATATATATATATATGTATATATATATATATATATATATATATATACATATATATATATATATATACATACATGCATGCATGTATGTACCTGTGTGTATGTTTATATGATTGTATGTGCGTCTATGTATGTGTGTGTCTGTGTATGTTTGTATGTACGTGTCTGTGTGTGTGTGCTTCTATGTGTGTGTGTGTATGTTTGTATGTACGTGTGTGTGTGTGTGTTATATTTGATATATATATATATATATATATGTATGAGTGAGTGGTGCATGTCTCTGAGTATATGTATTTATACATTTTATTTACACGTGTGTAAGCACACATGGGAGAAATAGATATACTCTTATTGTAATATTTGCAAATCTGAGTTCAAATCCTGCCGAGGTTAACTTTGCCTTTCATCCTTACGGGGTCGATAAAATAAAGTACCAGTCACGCACTGGCGTCGATTTAATCGACTTTCCCCTCCCCAAAAATTGATGGCCTTGAGCTTATATAAAAAAGCAATATTTGCAAACGGCGACCATCTTTTTGTTGACTTGTTAGTTAAACTTGAGGATGTATATAGTTCTGAAGAATAGAAATGTTTATTGTGTACAAAGAGTCTATAAATATAATTGTTTCTACTTTTGGCACAAGGCCAGCAATTAACCCAGTGTATTACTGGTACTTTATTTTATCGACCCCGTAAGGATGAAAGGCAAAGTTAACCTCGGCGGGATTTGAACTCAGAATGGCAAGGGCCGTAAGTCTACGCGTCAAAGCATGGCGTCCGACTCTCTACCGATACTGCCAATCCATCAAATATAATTGTTTCTACTTTAGGCACAAGGCCAGCAATTACCCAGTGCATTACTGGTACTTTATTTTATCGACCCCGTAAGGATGAAAGGCAAAGTTAACCTCGGCGGGATTTGAACTCAGAATGGCAAGGGCCGTAAGTCTACGCGTCAAAGCATGGCGTCCGACTCTCTACCGATACTGCCAATCCATCAAATATAATTGTTTCTACTTTAGGCACAAGGCCAGCAATTACCCAGTGCATTACTGGTACTTTATTTTATCGACCCCGTAAGGATGAAAGGCAAAGTCAACCTCGGCGGGATTTGAACTCAGATCGTAAAGGGACGTAACTCTGCTGGAAAGCATGGCGTCCGACCCTATAATGTTCCGTTTTTGTTGTACGAGAGAAGAAATGAGTCGGGGAAAAAACTGAATCTGATGGGTTAATTTGGTAGAAAGCGGATGCCTAAGAAGAGTGGTGTAAACATTTGAGAAGAAAGGTGAGGTGAAGATGTTGAACTAGTATATAGATATATTTCTTTATTAGCCACAGGGGCACAAAAGAAGGGGACAAATACAAAGGGGGAAGTTTACATACAATAAAAACGTGTAAAATGTTATCACAGATGGAATTTAAAAGTTAGTCGATTTTCCCCAATAGAGGGAGACAGTTTATATGGGTAACACAGACCCCCGAAAAAAATGTGCAACCCTCATCTCCAGGAGTACGAAGAGCTTGTACTCCTTTCCTCTCCTCCTCCTTTTCCTCAACCTACAGGCTGATATAGAGAGAAGGCCCATTCACTCGGGCCATTCTCGCCACTTTCACCCACCTTTCATAAAACTTGCTGGGGTACAGCACCTCTCTCTCCATCCTGATTCTTCTTCCAAAGTGGTATTTGAAAAAAAGAATCAGTTGTTGGCCGGAGAGAAAGGTGTCTGACCTCAGCCCTTTCAACCTTGTCCACCATACAACCTCTTTCGCCATAGCTATCACACAAAGGAAAACCGCCTCTCCTTCGTTTTTGAAGGAGGGTGGCGGTTTGATCATGACAATGGACTCGGTGGTCAACTGGATTGGTCCCACCCGCGACAATAGTCGTTCCACATAGCCCCACAGGTCAGTGACGCCCGGGCAGTGTATGAATGCGTGCGCGACGGTTTCTTCGTCTCGCACGCACCTCGGACAGATCTTTTTTGCAGGGTCCCTGCCCGGGCGCCCATGTCTGTAGAGCTTGTCTCGAACTGGTAGAGCTCCTCGGTAGCACTGCCAGGCCAGGGACTTTTGGAAGTTGTCCATCGGTCCCGGGCGGAAGGTCCTACCGAACAGACTGGCCAGTTCATCTTCCTCCACGCCCAGAGTTTCACCGAGCGCGTCGTCGCACTTGCTGCGGACCAACCCTCTATAGAATGACGAAGTGGAGTCTCCACTGATCGCCGGGTCCGCCTGCCAGAGGGCTGTGAGCGCCTGAGCACATTCGATGTGCCAGTCGCCCATTTTCCTCGGTCTCTGCTTGACCCAGGACTGCAGCTCGGTCAGCGAGACGAGTCGTGGGAAGGCTCGCCTCACGAACGGGGCCCACACCGGTTGTCCGGTGAGGAATACGTAGAGATGCCGCAGCCTGAGCGCGTGTTTGCGCATCGTCAACCACGGCATCCCCAGCCCTCCGTTAGAAGGGTGTTGGCAGCAGATGGATCTTCTTAGTATATAGATAGCTAGATAGATAGATAGAGAGAGAGAGCGGGGAATATATCTAGATAGATGATATATATTTAATATAGAAATGGCTTCTACAGGACTAGAACTGTTTCATTCGGGAGAAATCATAGATAATATATATATTAAAGGATCGATCGACTTTCGTCAAATCGGACCGAGGGAACAATGTTTCCGTTGGTCTTTCCAATTGCTAGTACTATCTATCGGTCGCAACTCCAGGTAGAAGGAGCAACGTGAAATAAAGTGTCTTGCTCAAAGACATAACGCATCGCCCGGTCCAGGAATCTAACTCACAATCTCAAGATTGTGAATCCAATTCTCTAACCACTCAGCCACACCCCTTCACTATATATATATGCAAAATGCATATATATCTATGACTTTATTTATATATATGTAAACCTTTATATGTAATAATCTCCCGTTAGGTTCAGATACAATTTGGCTGTATTGGGCTGCGCTTTCTAGCAATAAACCTACCAGCCGTAAGCAACTAATCACATCCTTTCTAACTTGACCGCTGCCACGTCACGATTCTTAGCTATTTTTGAATGTATTGTTGGCGCGATCACTTTGGAAAATTAATTGTCTAAATTTGAGCTAACTCCTGATGAATCCGAAGCTCTAGATGTCCCCTGTTATCGGATGTCTTAAAATACGAACGAAACCATGGTAGAGGTAATTAAATATGTACACATTTCTTCCAAGTTTATTTTACACCGAATTATGTTTAGTTGACTGTATCTGGTCGATTTATACATGGTGTCGAAATGTTCGATAAATACTCCGTCGTAACCGCCGCGAAGGGGCTGCTTTCGGTTATTTGTCGGAGATTTCTTCATAGGAGCCTTTATTCTTATAGCTTGGTCTAATTGATTTTTTATATGGTTAATTATGCTAATTGGGAGAGGAAACGGTATATATTTTATCTAGTGATTCTATAGACATGTTTTATGATATATATATATATATATATGTGTGTGAGTTAGTTATGTGACTTTGCAGATATAAACTCGTATATCTGACGAGATGTCGAAGAACTGCCGGGCCTCTGCCACTTTGATTGTATTCTGAGCTGAAAGTTTGTACATATGCTGCAACACTGGTTTCGATCCTACTCTCTCTCTCTCTCTCTCTCTCTCTCTCTCTATATATATATATATATATATATATATATATATATATATATATATATATATATATATATATATATATACAGAGAGGGGGGAGGGAGAATCATTGACTATTTATTTATCATTATCTCAAGCTGAGTAGATTGGAACAATGTTAAATAAAATGTCTTGCTCGAGGACACAACGCACGACCATTAGCTGAACACCCTAACCACTAAGCCACAACACAGAAGTATTCTACTGAATGTGGCTCTTTATTTATTCCTTTCACAATTTATTAACACAGGAGCTCACCAGAGTAGTCCATATATGTGAATCAATATAGCAACACCCCGAAGGACACAATACGTCATCAAGTGCAATTGTTGAGCTCAAGACTTTACATTAGGCCATAATATAATAATAGAACAAGGTTTTTCAAACTGCGGGTCCCAGAACATTTCATATTTCTTTAGTCCCGTAACTCATGAGGGAGTCGTAGGAGCATCGTATTGACATAGTGTTTCTGGGGTTTTTTAAACCTGGCAGATCACATCTCTTCTCCAGGTTTGAATAAAGACGGTTTCTTCTTCTTCTTCTTCTTCTTCTTCTTCTTCTTCTTCGAGAGAGAGAGAGAGAGAGAGAGAGAGAGAGAGAGAGAGAGAGAGAGAGAGAGAGAGATTCGAAGAAGAATCGACCCCAGTATAGATTCATACTTTTTTTTATCGCGCTTGAATGGATGAATATCAAAGTTGACCTCGGTGGGATTTGGTCTCAGAGCCAGAACTAACATCGTTAGACATTCTATCAGACGTTCTAACGACTCTGCCAATTCGCCGCCATTGAAGACCATTAGTGGATCGCAAAATAAATAAAATGGATCGCTATATTAAAAAAAAAGTATTAAAATAGAATTTTTTAAAGAGATTTTATAAGCACATTGAGCCGCAATACAAAGTGCATCTCTTGCTGTGGTTCACAGTAAGAAAAGTTTGAAGAGCTGATACGGAACAAGTCTGCTTTCTCATCGTGAGTTTGGAGAAAAAGCTAAAACCTGAGTAAAGGTTAGATGTGATATTAATAGACATACTTATCTATCAGATTTGAGACGTCTTGAAAACAAAACAGTTTTCATGAATCTTATAGTTTATTTCGCAAATGTCTGCTTGTTGTGTACTGTGTGTGAGTGTGCTGTGCATGTGATGTGTGTGCTGTGCGTGGTGTGTGTGTGTGAATGTGTGTATATATGTTTGCGTGTGTCCCGTCAACAGCGTTGTTTACCAGACGAAGATAAAGATTTGATAAATTGTTTATTGGCCTCTCTCTCTCTCTCCTCTCGTCGTGTGTGTGTTTGTTATGAGGAAAAAGCATGTGGCTTTGTGGTTAGGGAACTCGGCTCATGATCGTAAGGTCGTGAGTTCGATTCCTAGCGGCGCGTTGTGTCCTTGAGCAAGACACTTTATTTCACGTTGCTCCAGTCCATTCAGTTGGCAAAAATGAGTTGTACTTCTAATTCGAAAGCCCAGCCTTGTCACATACTGTGTCACGCCGAATCTCCCCGAGAACTACATTAAGGGTACACGTGTTTGTGGAATGCTCAGCCACTTGCACGTTAATTTCACGAGCTGGCTGATCGGATCAACTGGAACACTCGTCGTCGTAACCGACGGAATACCTTCCTATGAGGAAAAGTTGGTACAGAGGCATAACTATTTATGGTGAGTGAAATGACTTTCTAATTGAATTATTTGAACCAATAGGTGGATTAGCAGTATCGGTAGAGGGTCGGACGCCATGCTTTGCAGCATGGAGTTACGGCCCTTTATTATCTGAGTTCAAATCCCGCCGAGGTTAACTTTGCCTTTCATCCTTACAGGGTCGATAAATAAAGTACCAGTCACGCACTGGAGTCGATTTAATCGACTTTCCCCTCCCCCAAAGTTGCTGGCCTTGTGCCTATATAAGAAACCATTATTTGAACCAGCAACTTTTACATCTATCAATCCATTGATTCTTCGACTCAATCATTGAATTTCTAATTATAAATATTTTAAATTTATTTTTTTCTCCAGAATGTCGAATCCAACAGAAGAGTGTATCAACTTTAACCTAGTCAACTATAAACCTATGAAAATGACTAAAAATAATATTTCACATTTGCTCAAACAACTTTATGGAATAGAACTGATTGATTTTTCCGAACTAATCAGTTATGATGATCGTAATTACTTTGTTCATGTCACTGAAGAACACACCAATCCTTACATAAAAGAAATTGACCCGGAGGGATATCTGCTGAAAATTTTCAATGCAGAACTCTCGAAAGATGAAAATTATTTTGGTAAAATTCTTGATACAGTCAAATTCCGTTATAACGAAATTCACAGGGTACAAAAAAATTTGTTGTAATGAAAAAATCTTTATAATGAGATCGACCTAACACATTAAGCGTTTGGCTGGGGATTGAAAAAAATTTCGTTATACTGAAAAATTCGTTATAATGGAATTTTACATGTATGAACTATTTATATATCTGCACTTTTTATTTTTTTAATAAATTGTTGGCTGTCTATAATAATTCAGAGATGTCTGTTGTTTTAGTGTTAATGTATTTAATGCAGGGAACATTGAAAATGGCTGACAAGAAATGAATATAATAAATAGTAGGATCCTAGGAAACTAGTGCTGGTTTAAAATAATAGTAATAGTGAAAATTATTGTGTACAGTGCTCAGGTGCACTACAACTCATTAAAGGTGCATGTATAGTACATAGAATAATGTACAAAAATCAAGAAAGTTAATGCTTATTAATATATAACATCAGGCTCTTTATGTTTTGAGTTCAGATCAACTTTACCTTTCGACCTTCTGGGGTCGATAAAATTAAGTACCAGTGAAGTACTGGGGCTGATTTAATCAACTTTGCCCTCTTCTCCAAAATTTGCTGGCCTTGTGCCTAAATTAGAAATCAATACTAAATATATAACAAGAATAAGACCAAACCTTTCTTTACATAGTCTAAATAACATTGATGATTCTTTTGTATTGGCAGATGGTTTATACACGTTAAGTGACTATGTTTGCAAGAGAGGAGTACCAACCCCAAAACGTATACATAACTTAAATGGCAAGTTAATGTCACTGGAAAAAATATCAACAGGTATTTATCAGGATAATTATTAACCTTTTCATTACCATATTTTTTAATAGACGCGAATTGTCAGTCGTTAGACTGTCGAATAGAATGCTTTGTAGTATTTGTTTCAACTCTCTGCTGTCTCACCAAGGTCAGTTTTGTCTTTCTTCCATTCAAGATCAATAAAAAAAAAAGTACCAGTCAAATACTGGGGTTGATTCTTCTTCTATATCCCTTTCTCACTCTCTCCATCCTTTTCTGGAAGAAATCTGCTGTATTCAAACCTGGAAAGGAAATAGGTTCTTCCAGGTTTAAAATAATGAAACGCCGTATGTCAATACAACACCCCCACAATTCCCTCAAGAATTATGGGACCATAAATACATACTTTTTATATGTTGATGAAGCCTAACAACATTTTTACATACTAAAGGAAGACAACTAAAGTTTCTTTATATATATTTTATCAAATGTTATTTCACTTTTAGTTCATTTATACCAACAAGATCATTTTGCTTTTTTTCAGTGAAGGAATAATCCATTGTAGGTATCTGGTAAAAAAAAAAAATCTGCAAAAATAAGAAAATAAGGTTTATGAAAAAAAACAAAACAACTATACCTTTATTGTGTAAAAATGTTGTTGGCCTTAATCTAGAAATAACAAGAGTATGAGCTTTATATGGTCTACTCTATAGTACTCATTATCAAATTTTATATTGTAGATACGAACAGCTTTGGAAAGAGTGAAACCTTACAACACATGGTTATACTTCAAACTTTTCTTCCCGGAGTGGTGATTAGTAAAGCTCCATTAGTACCATCTCTTCTTTATGAATTTGGGAAGGTAATCGGTTCCATGCATGAATCTTTGAAGGTATGTTTCTTTACATTAAAATATATACTTACTCATGTATCTGCACCAAGTGTAACAAGGACTGTCACTCACATATCGGTCTGTACAGTCACAACAGACGATCCCTGTGACTAGACATAACTCCAGGCACATTAAATAGGGTCTTCTGAGACTGAGCTGCCAATGATGATGATGATATATTTACTCATGTAAAAGTTAAGCCATTTTTATAGGTTAAATTTATAGGGTCAGTTATTACATGGATATACACAGCACACTCTGTGAAGCGTTTGGTGATAGGGGGGGCATCCAGCCATAAAAAACCTGCCAAACAAAGGGTTTGGAGGACTCTTCAGCTGCATTAAGGGCAGTGCTACACTTACCTATAAACTAAATAAGCTATAGTTTAGAATCACACTCATCATCACTGTCTATTTTATCATTAGTTTTTAACACTAAATCATCAAAAATGTATTATATATATTTATATATTATTTGTTCTTTATCATTCAAATTAATATAAAAAATAGTTATTATGTAAAATTATTATAATTTTTTTTATCAAATTTTTTTTTTAGAGAAGGGCCTCAAGCCACAAATTTCATATAGCTTTAGGGCCTCAAGAGTCCAACCCTGAACAAAGATAAGACAACCTCCCTAGTTCTGGTGTCACAATAAAATACACTTGGTAGTGCGAGGGATTGTGTGTAAGTGATGACGGCATAAAGTTACAGCCCTTTACGTTCTGAATTCAAATCCCGCTGATGTTAGGTTTGCCTTACGGGGTCGATAACATAAAGTACTATAAAGTACAAGGGTCAATTTAACGTTCAGCATTCTGAATTGTTTTATGAATTGCGTCCCTTGACACTGCATTATAAATCAAGGGGATATTACTCTATTGTCGCCGACTATTTTAACCCTTTAGCGTTTACATTACTCTATATATACTATTATATTTTCACGGTAAACACTTTATCCCACATAATTATCTCATATAATATCGAATCTACGAGATTTTGATGTTATTCATTTGGAGAGCAATACCTTAACATCACTATGAGCAACCAGTTACAGCCGGATACGGACGGTTTAAATGCTGAAGCGTTAAAGGTTAATTGACTATCCCCTCCCTCAAATTTGTTGGCTTTGTGTCTAAATCAGAACCCATTAAGAGAGGTTGTTTACTTCAAAGTGTTGCCAATACTGGATTCTCTCATTTCGAGAAGTCAGTATTGACAAAACTTCAAACTAAACAGTCAGAATATTTCTGTTCCTAGGGTTTTCATCATTCATTCTTCAATGAAGTCTCTACCAGCAGTTGGAGTTTAAATACTGTTCCAAGAGTCAAACAATATGCTGCTGTCATTGAAGACGAAAGTAACCGAAATCTGATTGAAGATGTTGTTGATGCATTCATTGAAGAAATCATTCCTGCCATGCCAGACTTTCAAAGGGGTAAAATTACCAAATATTTCTTTACTTTTTAGCAGGTCAGTCAAATAAATGAGTGACAATCCCCCAAAACATTTTAAAAGGCTTTCTAAGTCTGTAGAGATTGATATAGTTGACTCATTGGGAAAGCAAATGGAACCTTTAAGTAGCTTTCTTCCTGCTCCTGCAAACTTTCTCACCTCTTAAATTACACGTTTGTGGAATGCTCAGCCACTTACACATTAATTTCATGAGCAGGCTGTTCCATTGATTGAATCCTTAAAATACTCATCATTGAAACTGATGAAGGTCCATTGTACAGTAAGCTATGTATCGTAGTTTCTTCCTCTTTAACCTCTCCAGTTTTGGAAGTCCCTAAAAGACTGATGGCTGCTGCACCTCCTCCTCTTTCTAAACCATAAACAACAGTGAAATGGCAGAGTTGTTAGGGCATCAAATTAAATTCCTCCATGTTTTGGTTCCTTGCACACTAATTCAAATTCTGAGGTAAACTTTGCTTCTCATCCTTTTGGATTTGATAAAAAAAATAGCAATCCAGGGGTGGTGGAATTATTAAGTCATTATCTGAGCTATCCCTATGCATTCTGAGTTCAAATCCTTCTTTTTTCTGCCATAATATCTGATAAACATATTTATATTATTAGCAATGGAAGGGTGGTGGATTGACAGTATTGGTAGAGCGTCGGACGCCATGCTTCGTGGCATAGTTTTGGCCCTTTGCGTTCTGAGTTCAAATCCTGCAGAGGTTAGCTTTGCCTTTCATCCTTACAGGGGTCGATAAAATAAAACACCAGTAATGCACTGGGGTCGATTTAATCGACTTTCCCCTCTCCCTAAATTACTGGCCTTGTGTCTAAAGTAGAAATCATTATCAGCAATGAAAGGACTAAAGGAACCATTCTTTTGTTTAGTCTAATCTGAATGGACCAGCTCCTTTCCTTTCTATTTCAAATTTTGTTCTTTTGTTAATGTTAAAATACAAGCTAACATCCAATTATTTCTTACAGGTCAAATCCATGGTGACCTCAATGATTTCAATGTTTTAGTTAAGGAACGCACTCCAACTGCTGAACCAAGTTCCGATCATCAGTATATAACTGCACAGAAGACAAAGTCAGACTTTGTTATATCAGGAATCATTGATTTTGCTGATGCCAGTTGTTCATATTTTATTTTTGATGTTGCTATAGCCATATGTTACATGATGATTAAGGACAAATTAGTTGATCCAATAGATGTAGGTGGATATATTTTATCTGGGTATTTATCAGAATTTCACATGAATGCAGCAGAACGTAATGCTTTGCATGTGTTAATATGTAGTCGCATTTCCCAGTCTTTAGCAATTGGCTGGTACACCTATCTAAAAGACCGCACAAATGATTACCCACTGGACACAGCTGCCACTGGTTGGCCTCTTCTTCACAGGATTTGGAGGAAACCAAGAGATGAAATTGAAAAAAGATGGGATTCCATTATTAAATCTTATAAAGAACACTGATATGGCAGACTTGGAAGAGCGTAGGATGAAATTCCTAGCAGTATTTTGTTACGTCCTTATTATGTTCCACATATATACATACTAGCTGACCCAGTGGAAATTTCACTAAGAAATGATGACCAATCTATATGACATGTTACAATTTATTAATAACCAATGGAAATGCAACTGAGATGATTTTCTTATATGTATAATAAATGATAGCATTTATACATAAAAGTGCCAGAAATGATTTAATATCTATATTTTTATTGCATGTGCCTGGAAATTGAGCATATGATCCTTACAACTAGCTGTTTTATCCTGTCACCAACACTTGAGAAGTTTGTTGTGCACTTCACAAAATTGGAAAATCCCCTTCACTCTTTCTTTGGCAAATTGTCTATAGCTGGATGCCCTTCCCATTGTAAACCACCTTACAGGGTGTATTGGGTACAATTTCTGCGGCCCCATGAATTCTTGTAGATTTATTTTCCAAGATGTACACAGGATTTCACTTCAGCTATGGCTTGTTTCACTGTTAATCAACACTAACATTTATTTGAAAATATATATAGTCTCTCCCTTTCAAATCTCACACTTGGGAAAAGAAGAGAAAAATGTAACCTAATACATATAATATGTTTCTTCAGCTTCTGACAACTTTTAGGATGATTTTTGAAAACTTTCAACTTAGTCCGTCCAACCCTTAACCAACAAGAAGAAAAAAAACCCTATCTTATGATGATTTCTTGAAAGTATTTTAAGACTGAAAATTTTGAATAAATCAGTTTTAATTCCTTATACACATTGTTTGGGCTTTCAATTATTTATAATTTTTTACAACAAAAGCATGTATTTTTACAGACTTCTTTTTACAAACAAGAAGAGTGTCTGAATAAAAAAGTGTGAAGTGAAACAGAAAATGCTGGAAACTTCTGCATCAACTGTGATGGTTGCCAAGACGGATGGATCTGACAAGATATTTTTTGTTTTCTTATTTCTAACTCCAATGGTCTTCATGAGTTGTTTTGCTACGCGAGTGCTGGTTGCTTTGCTTTACAATGTCTTGCTTGCTACGGCTCGGAGCCCTTCCTAACAAAAACCACTTTACAGCATGTACTTGGAACATTTTTCGTGACTCCAGCACCACCACAATACAGGGTGGACTTGGTGCTTTTCTTCAGAGCACCAGCACTACCATTTTACAGACTAGGCTGGGTGTATCATGGCACCATCTCTGGCCATTGAGAGTGTGAGTTGCATCTGGCAGTGTATTGGGAAGCTTTCCATGCCGGCATGGGTTAGATTAGGGAAGAGGGGGTTAAACTTTGGATGTGTGTATTTTCCATACAAGCATGGAAAATAGAAATTAATCAGTGATGAGGATAATAATGAGGTAATTTGAAAACATTCTTTTATTAAAAATATCACTGTATAAAGTTATCTTACTAATGTAGATAAAGTTGAAACTATATAGGATACAGTAATATATTTCTTGAGTGAATAAATCATGCTATACAAGAGATTTTTTTCTGGAGAATGTATTTTGTCATTAATGTAGCCACTTTTCTGTATGAATACATACATGTATACTTAAGTGAACTTTTTGAGAGAATGATTCAGCACAGATATCACAGTGATATGGTTTCTCTTCTGTGTGAATATGTTTGTGTTTAATCAAGCTACTTCCTTTGGAAAAAGATTTACTAGATATCAGAGTGATAGGTTTTTCTCTCCTGTATGGGTACATTTATGAGTATTTAAGTGACCTTCTACAGAAAATGATTTACCACAGATATCGCAGTGAAATAGTTTCTCTCCTGTATGAATTTGTTTGTGGCTAGTTAGGTGACAAATTTTAGAGAATGATTTACCACAGATATCACACTCATATAGTTTCTTTCCTATATGAATACGTTTGTGAGCATATAAAGTACCTCTTCGAGAGAAAGATTTACCACATATTTCACACTGATACGGTTCCTCTCCTGTATGAGTACGTCTGTGATCAGTTAAGCAACTTTTCTGAGAATATGATATCCCACAGATATCACAGTGATAGGGTTTCTCTCCTGAATGGGTACGTTTGTGAGAAGTTAAGTTATTTCCTCTAGAGAAAGATTTGCCACAAATATCACACTGATATGGTTTCTCTCCTGTATGAGTAAGTTTGTGATTCGTTAAGCTACTTCCTTCGAGGAAAGATTTACCACAAATATTACAGTGATATGGTTTCTCTCCTGTATGGGTACGTTTGTGTTTTGTTAAGCTACTTACTTCAGAGAAAGATTTACCACAGATGTCACAGTGATATGGTTTCTCTCCTGTATGGGTACGTTTGTGTTTTGTTAAGCTACTTTTTTCAGAGAAAGATTTACCACAGATGTCACAGTGATATGGTTTCTCTCCTGTATGAATACGTTTATGATTATTTAAGGTACCTCTTCGAGTGAATGATCTACCACAGATATCACAGTTATAAGGTTTCTCTCCTGTATGAGCACGTTTGTGTCTTATTAAACTAATTCCTACAGAGAAAGATTTATCACAAATATCACAGTGATATGGTTTCTCTCCTGTATGAGTACGTTTGTGTTTTGTTAAGCTACTTCCTCCAAGGAAAGATTTACCACAAATATCACAGTGAAATGGTTTCTCTCCTGTATGGGTACGTTCATGAGTAATGAGGTTACATTGGTGTGAAAATGATTTACCACAAATATCACAGTGATATGGTTTCTCTCCTGTATGAGTACGTTTGTGTTTTGTTAAGCTACTTCCTCCAAGGAAAGATTTACCACAAATATCACAGTGAAATGGTTTCTCTCCTGTATGGGTACGTTCATGAGTAATGAGGTTACATTGGTGTGAAAATGATTTACCACAAATATCACAGTGATATGGTTTCTCTACTGTATGGGTAGATTTATGAGTATTTAAGTGACCTTCTACAGAAAATGATTTACCACAGATATCACAGTGAAATAGTTTCTCTCCTGTATGAATTTGTTTGTGGCTATTTAGACGATAAATTTTAGAGAATGATTTACCACAGATATCACACTCATAGAGTTTCTTTCCTATATGAATACGTTTGTGAACATATAAAGTACCTCTTCGAGAGAAAGATTTACCACATATTTCACAGTGATAGGGTTCCTCTCCGGTATGAGTACGTCTGTGATCAGTTAAGCAACTTTTCTGAGAATATGATATCCCACAGATATCACAGTGATAGGGTTTCTCTCCTGAATGGGTACGTTTGTGAGAAGTTAAGTTATTTCCTCTAGAGAAAGATTTGCCACAAATATCACACTGATATGGTTTCTCTCCTGTATGAGTAAGTTTGTGATTTGTTAAGCTACTTTTTTCAGTGAAAGGTTTACCACAAATATTACAGTGATATGGTTTTTCTCCTGTATGGGAACGTTTGTGTTTTGCTACGTTACTTCTTTCAGTGAAAGATTTACCACAGATATCACAGTGATATGGTTTCTCTCCTGTATGGGTACGTCTGTGTTTTGATAAGCTACTTATTTCAGAGAAAGATTTACCACAAATATCACAGTGGTATGGTTTCTCTCCTGTATGAATACGTTTATGATTATTTAAAGTACTTCTTTGAGTGAATGATCTACCACAGATATCACAGTTATAAGGTTTCTCTCCTGTATGAGTATGTTTGTGTCTTATTAAACTAATTCCTACAGAGAAAGGTTTACCACAAATATCACAGTGATATGGTTTCTCTCCTGTATGGGTATGCTCATGAGTAGTCAGGTCACAGTGTTGCATGATTCTTTTCCTTTCTCAATACATGTTCTCAAGAAATGTTGCTCTAAATCTCAGTTCATAAGAAATATTTCTCAATAATTTTACTTGATTTATATAAAACCAGGTTATATTTGTTGTGTACAACATCTTCCTGTAGTCTTTAAAAGATGACAAATATTGATGATATATCTGATGTAAAACATTCCCTCATGTCATGTTATATTCTGAAATAGTAAAGAAACAGTATAAGATATAGAGGATAGTTAAAAAGTAGAGATTTAACAGTGGATATTATACTCCATTTTTTATACTGATAAACTGTATGAGATTGGTGTGGCAAGAGGACCTGTTGATTCCATAAAGTGGTCAAATACGTCATCTAATCAAAGGAGACTTATGAAGCTTAGCTAGGAAATAAGTCCTTCTTCTTGCACTTATGGTACAAGCAATAATGTGTTCTGGCAGACCATCTGCTAACTTCATAAGAAGTCCTCCTCTTAGGCGACTATAGCCCTCCCATCAACTCCTTGACTTTTTTATGTTTAGGGTTACGGTTTCTTTTGTCCTGGAATAAAGTCGACTCCAAGAATCAAAGAGGTCCAGAAACCCCACAAATAAATAAATAAATAAATAAAACAAATAAACAAACAAAACAAGGAAAGACAATTATTTCCCACCTAACGCAAGGGATGTGTAGATTAAATATGCTATATTAAACTGCATAAATTTTGTCCGCTAAAACATGTGGATTGGCAGTATCGGTAGAGGGTCGGACGCCATGCTTTGACACATAGAGTTACGGCCCTTGCCATTCTGAGTTCAAATCCCGCCGAGGTTAACTTTGCCTTTCATCCTTACGGGGTCGATAAAATAAAGTACCAGTAATGCGCTGGGCTTGTGTCAAAAGGTAAAAACAATTATTATCATCATCACCGTTTTACGTCCATTCTTCCAGGCTAGCATGGGTTAGACGGGTTGTCCTGTTGTGGGCAATGCCAGGTCGGGTGACCATATATATATATATATAGGAAACCGTAACTCCTGATAGGGCGGTAGGGCCATCGTACACCCACTCTTGAGCACGTGGTGGGGCCAATCTCCAGCCCCAGGTCTGAATATAGCCGATATCTTCTAGAGGAGAGAAAAGAATATATAGGAAGAATATTCCCCCCAGGACTGCTACTTTTGGCGATATCCAATTTTACCGCCCAAATTGCTGCTGTTGATGCTTACGTGCTGTAGTTGCTGCTTACTTGGTGACTTGCTGCTTGTTGCTTAACTTGTGCTACTTACCTACTTCACTGTATGAGGCTATTCCAACAAATTTACATTCCCTTTTTTTTAGCCATTAAAAGAAATATAGATTTATTTATTTGCAACGTTTTTATTAGTTTCTTGGTTTTTTTTTTTTTTTGCGATTTATTTGCCACTGGGGCATAGATTTCTTTATTTGACACGTTTTTTTTTTTTTTTTGGGGGCGATTTATTTGCCACTGGGGCATTAGGCGGGGGAAGTTTTTACAAAAATCAAGTACAAACATTTAATGAGTGATTAAAAAGGAATATAAAAAATTAAGTCCTCAATAGAGAGGCAGCCTTTTGGGGTCACACACACCCCCGTAGAAAGTGTGCGACCTTTCTGCCAGGGAGCACAGAGAGAGGGGGTGCTCCCTTCTTCTCTTACCTGTACAAGCCGATATAGAGAGATGGCCCACTTACACGGGCCATTATTGCTACTTTCACCCATCTTTCATGGAATTGGCTGGGACTGAGTGCCTTTCTCTCCACTTTGATCCTTCTTTCGAAGTGGTATCTGAAGAAGAGGATTAATTTGTTGGCCAGCGACATATCCCCACAGATTGGCAATGCCAGGACATTGTACTAATGCGTGCTTAACGGTTTCCTCGTTGCAAACGCATCTGGGACATTTCTTTTCCAAGGGGTTTCCGTCCCGGAATCCGTGTCTGTAGAGCCTTTCCCGAACGGGCAGGGCCCCTCGGTAGAACTGCCAGGCCAAGGACCCCTGGAAGTTGTCCATGGGTCCCGGGCCAAATGTCCTACCGAACAGGCTGGCCAGTTCATTTTCCTCCATGCCTAGGGAATCGCCAAGAGTGTCGTCGCTCCTGCTAGCCACCAGCCCTCTGTAGAATATATGTCACAAACATTGCTCTCCGACGCTCTACCGATAATAGTAAGTATTAGTGGTTGTAATAAAAATGCAATCAAAATATAATAAATACCTTCACTGATTTCTTTCCTTATATTATCAACAGAAGTTGGTATGTCACCCAAAGTTCGCTTTGTATGTTCCCGAATAGCAGTGAATTTTGATAAAACTGTTTCTAATTCCTTCTCCACAGCAAGACAAATATCCATGTGTAGTTGAAGAGGATAAGTATGAAAGAACAGTCATTTAAATTTACAGATGGACAGATGTGGTGTTTGGCAGGGTTTGAGATATATAGAAAAATAATTATTTACAGAAAAAGAAAATAATAATAAAGAATTATTATAATTTTTTTAAAGATTTATATCTTTTTGAACTTTTGGAAGCAAATTTTAAACTATATCGCAACAATAAAAAAGAAAAAAAATATTTCTTTAAACAATATATTGTTCCGATATACAGTTTAAAATCTTTGAGAAACATCTACCGCCTCCACTCATAAAGCTGTCATTTCACCACCGCCACATCAATTCATTCAAATATGACTGAAACATGGGTCGGCTAGTGCCATTTATTTATTTTTGGCATGAGACCAGAGTCCTTCAATGTGTTGGGTATGCGTTCCTGATACCGGATCAACAAAATTTAGTGAATGATTACCACGCATATGTCGTATGCGATTGTACGCACGCCATCGGTCCGTATGTATCATGGATCCACTCAGCACATGGTTTTCAATAATGGGTAGCAGGGTCTCAGCAGTGCGGTCTGGGACTTCTTCAAGAATAATTTTTCTGGGATTATTGGTATCGATCCCACCAATGACACAATGGCCTCCATGCCAGGTCTCACGAGCGTACTTTCGATGAAAGTATTTACTTTCATCGATTTGTACAACTATTGGGACCCCGGCATCATCCATTCCACCGAGTATTGATGGGTTTCGCTCCACCCATTCACTGCACACGTCCCGTCCCGTAAAAAGTTGCACCAGTCAGTAATGGTGTTTTCACTACACCGAATCTCGTCAGCAATAAGAATATTTTCGGACCCAATTGACCAGAAGTAAATCATATAACTCATTTGATGTAAATCTAAGTGGCTTCAAAAAAAAAATGACCCAGAACGGACAGATTTGGTAAAACTGCATACCTTACATTTCCATCGAAATTGGTCGATTGCTTCTTTGTAACTTACAAACGAACAGGAAATATTACATGAAGGACAGTTCATAGTGTTTGAAACTAATCGGTTCCGAGCCATAAATTCAATAATACTGAGTTTGTTTGCAGTTAAAATCGCCAGTTCCGTCATTTTCAAATCCATATTTAACGTCTGCTGTGATGAATTAACATTTTCAACAATGAAAATTGGTGCAGGTGGACGTCCAGGCATTTTCTTTATTCAGTAATTCCAAAACAAGGTTGTAATTTATAACAGCAATCTGGTTGGTGGTACAGTGTTCAATGAATGTTTTCGAACGAATGAATTTCAGTTTAAAATCAATTATAAGATAACAGAACTATGTTATTTCACCTTTAATAATATCTGCATTGAAATGACCGGCAGGGAGCTAGTTACGCCAATTCGTTGAAAATACCCAAAGATTATGTATATTAATATAAGTTTCACTTTATTGTGGAAAATAACCCAAAATTATAAGTATCACTTTCTCACTTATATTAGTCCTCTGTCGGTGATTATCTTATAATTGATTTTAAACTGAAATTCATAAAGTGAAACTTATATTAATATACATAATCTTTGGGTATTTTACACGAATTGGCATAACTAGCTCCCTGCCGGTCATTTCAATGCAGATATTATTAAAGGTGAAATAACATAAGCAACAAGCAGCAAGTCACCAAGTAAGCAGCATCAGCAGCAAATCAGGCGGTAAAATTGGATATCGCCCTACCTTTTTTTATTGATCTCGAAAGGAGGAAAGGTAAGACTAACCTCGCTAGCATTTGAACCAATACTGCAAAGCATTCTATTCGGCGTTGTAACGATAAGTCGCCGCCTCCCGTTTAAAACATTAAGCATTTCTTTAAAAAAACATTTATAGGTAACGATACTGCAAATAAATTTATTTTAGAAGTAGGAGTATTACAAAACAATTAAATATTTAGTTAATTTACATGTATCTATAATAAAATGAAACTTATTTGTTTTTTACATGCTCCATCATCGTAAATCATTTAAAGTAGGCACATAATGGACAAGATTGCCTGTTCTCCTACGTTGATTTTTTAAAAATTCCTATATTATCACTATATTGTCCAAGTGGGGTATAATTCTATTATTTACTTACATTATAACAAATTTAAAGTAAATCTTTATCAACTCACCTAAGTCTCATGTAAAACGTAAAGCAACTAGATAAATTGATGATAAAGTTGTTCCCCTTTATTTTTTATTGTTTAGTGATTTATCCAATAGAGGGCCGGATGGGGAGAGATAATTGTTGTATTATAAATAGTTAGGTTATTCATATCACTAAATTCCAGGAGCCTTGCCCCTTCTTTATTTCTGAAGCTATATCAATAGTCAGCATGTTCCTCAAAGAAATGGTTCTTTTGTTCTTTACTTAGTCCTGATTGTGGTGCATAATTAGAGATAACAATTGTCATTCATTTGCTTATGACTCTTCAGAGCTTGATTTTTCTATCATTTACTCTAACTACCTTAATTATTTTATTTATCCACTTCTAAACAAGTAAAATCCCTACTCCACCTGTCCGACGCCATGCTTTGACGCATATAGTTACGGCCCTTGCCATTCTGAGTTCAAATCCCGCCAAGGTTAACTTTGCCTTTCATCCTTACGGGGGTCGATAAAATAAAGTACCAGTAATGCACTGAGATAATTGTTGGCCTTGTGCCAAAAGTAGAAACAATTATTTCCTAACCAGAAGAACTTATATCTATGCTGTTTGCTAGTGAGGTGTCTAGCTGAGGTCACCTTAAATCTCCTTGGGTACAACATACATCCACTCGTCTTCACAATTTCCCCGAATTTGTTTTACAGAGTGCCTATGTTAAGAGTGGCAGTTCCAAGATATGTTACTTGACAGTGATGATGAGTTAGTCTATTGGTGACTACTTTCTGTACCCAAGAGGGGAACTGGATGTGCAGCCACTTGATGATGGTTGATGGCTTCTTGCACCCCACTACTGTGTGCAGCACTAACATAATTAGTTTTCGTCCTGTATACACAATTAAATATTCCTAGGTTTGACCTTAATTCTTGAATATTCCTCTATTACACCTACCTATCAATATCAACTCAGAATGCACCATCCATTTACAAGCAAATAACATCCTTCAAGACAAATGAATAATCATAATTTTACAGGTTTTAAAGATTAATTTTATTCATAGTGAAAAAATTCTCAAATATATTTCTCAAAATACTTTTATAAAAATAATGAAAAAAATGTTTTCTTCCTAATACAACAGACATCTTAATATACAAGAAAATGGTTTCATGTAGTTGCTTACAAAAGAGACTTCCAACATGTACTTTCTACAAAATATGGAATGTGTTAGAAAAATGCTGCAACAGAAATTGTAGGTCATTTGATAAAATAAAAAGTGTTTTCAAGCAGTTAATTTGAATCTCAGGAATTTTATCAACATTTAATGTCCATTTGACCCTGTATAAAACACATACAACTCTCTCCATGATTCACTGTCTTGTTGACCATACATTACTACTTCACATTTCACCTCCCTTTTTTTACTGTTTACCCAAGAAGAGAAGGGCAGTCCCCATGACTCTTCTGTGAAGGAGCGAGAAAGATATCATCAAACCAGAAACCTGTCAGAAATGCTTGCACCTAAGAGTCAGATGGTGGTGTTAAACTACATGATGGATTAAGTCTACCACCTAAAATTAAGTAATTTAGTAGTAAGAAAACACTAACAAGTGTACAAATTTGCAAAATCTATTCCACTCTAACTTGTAGGGAAATAAGATAATTAATAGTAAAAAAAAAATTAATCTAAGTCAACCAGTCTGAAAGACTGTGAAAGTCCTGCAGGCACAGGCTCTGTGAAGGCCCTTCAGACAGGCTCTGTGAAAGGAAAAACATAAAAATGTCCATCTCATATACATCAAGAAAATCAATGTCAACAATATTGTGATATTTAATCAATTAAGTAGTTGTTACAAAAATAATTTTACCAAAAAAGTTTTCTGTATAAATCATACAAGGCACATCATATATATATATATATATATATATATATATACACACACACACACACACAAATATATATACATACACATACGTAATGCCAGTCACTCTGCAGCATTATAAACCATGCCAGAAATGGAGTCTGAACAAAATGTGATTTTCTGACCCATCCTGTCTTGGACTGTCACAACCCATCCAATTCACACCAGCATAGAAAACAGATATAAAATGAAACAACCATTTCCAACTGATCTGGCTGGATCCCCAAGCAAGACCAACCGAGCTCATGGATGTTATCCAACCATCTTGCTCAGGGGTCTTCCCTTGGATCTCCTGCCAGTTGGTTTTGCCCATAAAATCTATCCAGTGATTCTCACCTGAGACATTCTAAGCACATGCCCATCATCATCACCATCGTTTAACGTCTATCTTAGACATAATGATTGAAAATTACCATAGCAATTTATTATTCCCCAAATCTTTCAGATTAACAATCCATTATCAAGGAGAGGGGTGGAGCCATAGGGAGAGCTTCTGAGAAAAAAATAAAACAAGATTTTTCTTCTTAGTGGCCGTTTATAAATTACCTTGGCATTGACACAGTTTTCTATACACACAGACTTTTCAGTTTCAGACTCCACAACACTACAAGCAAACTATCAAACCTTATATATATATATATATATGTATGTGTGTGTGTTTGTGTATGTATGTGTGTGTGTGCGCGTGTATAGAGAGTTAAATTAAAGAATATTGGTTAGAATGTAATTCCCATAAATCTAAATACCCAAGCTCGTTTACTTGGCATCTGATTCACCTCAATACTTGGCAACAATAACATGATCCCTGATTGCATCTCTTTAATTTGGATGATTCCCTTATAACCCAATAAAGAGACACTAATAGATGGTGAATGCTGAATTGCCCCAAGCTGGATAAAACGTTGCTTTGGTTTCTCAAGGACTATAGCATAAACAGCTGTGCCATTCTTCACTTTGTTTGTTGTGTACCTACAGAAGACAGGTAAAGGATTTTAACTGATGTTAAGAAAACATTTAGAGTAGAAAGAAATAAGAAACAGTGTATTTAATCAGAAATATGGTAATAAAGGGTTAATGAAATCCTTTAGCAGACTTAATACGTAACCATGTGACAAGGGTGGACCTTCCAGTTACAGCTATAATCTATACCAGTTACAGCTATAATTTATACCAGTTACAGCTATAATTTATACCAGTTACAGCTATAATTTATATCAGTTACATCTACAATCTATACCAGTTACAGCTATAATTTATATCAGTTACATCTATAATTTATACCAGTTACAGCTATAATTTATATCAGTTACAGTTACAATCTATACCAGTTACAGCTATAATTCATATCAGTTACAGTTACAATCTATACCAGTTACAGCTATAATTTATATCAGTTACAGTTACAATCTATACCAGTTACAGCTATAATTTATATCAGTTACAGCTATAATTTATACCAGTTACAGCTATAATCTATATCAGTTACAGCTATAATCTATATCAGTTACAACTATAATCTATATCAGTTACAGCTATAATCTATATCAGTTACAGCTATAATCTATATCAGTTACAGCTATAATCTATATCAGTTACAACTATAATCTATATCAGTTACAGCTATAATCTATATCAGTTACAGCTATAATTTATATCAGTTACATCTATAATTTATACCAGTTACAGCTATAATCTATATCAGTTACAGCTATAATCTATATCAGTTACAACTATAATTCATATCAGTTACAGTTACAATCTATACCAGTTACAACTATAATTCATACCAGTTACAGCTATAATTTATATGAGTTACAGCTATAATTTATATCAGTTACATCTATAATTTATACCAGTTACAGCTATAATTTATATCAGTTACAGTTACAATCTATACCAGTTACAGCTATAATTCATATCAGTTACAGTTACAATCTATACCAGTTACAGCTATAATTTATATCAGTTACAGTTACAATCTATACCAGTTACAGCTATAATTTATATAAGTTACATCTACAATTTATACCAGTTACATCTATAATTTATACCAGTTACAGCTATGATTTATATAAGTTACATCTACAATTTATACCAGTTACATCTACAATTTATATCAGTTACATCTATAATTTATACCAGTTACAGCTATAATTCATACCAGTTACAGCTATAATTTATGAGTTACAGCTATAATTTATATCAGTTACATCTACAATTTATACCAGTTACATCTATAATTTATATCAGTTACAGCTATAATCTATACCAGTTACAGCTATAATTTATATAAGTTACAGCTATAATTTATATCAGTTACATCTACAATTTATATCAGTTACAGCTACAATTTATATCAGTTACAGCTATAATCTATATCAGTTACAGCTATAATTTATATCAGTTACAGCTATAATCTATATCAGTTACAGCTACAATTTATATCAGTTACAGCTACAATTTATATCAGTTACAGCTATAATCTATATCAGTTACAGCTATAATCTATATCAGTTAGATCTACAATTTATATCAGTTAAGGCCTCATAGTATAGCAATGCTTATAGCATAGTATATATGACTTATTCTGAATTCCTGAGCCACACCCCATCAAAATATTGTCACACCTCATCAAAATATTGTCACACCCCATCTGCTTCCCGAAATTCGCCAACACTAACCTGATATTCCCCCTTCATACACATGCATGTCTCTGTGTATATCATGACTCATACACTGTTCACTTTCCTGACATTTGTACATTATTCTATGTAGTGGTGGATTGGCAGTATCAGTAGAGGGTCGGACGCCATGCTTTGCAGAATAGAATTACGCCCCTTTATGATCTGAGTTCAAATCCCGCTGAGGTTAACTTTGCCTTTTATCCTTACAGGGTCGATAAAATAAAGTACCAGTAATGTACTAAGATAGTTGCTGGCCTTGTGCCAAAAGTAGAAACAATTATTCTATGTACTATACATGCACCTTTGATGAGTTGTAGTGCACTTGAGCACTGTACACAATAATTTCATTATATCATGACTCATACACTGTTCACTTTCCTGACATTTGTACATTATTCTATGAACTATACATGCACCTTTGATGAGTTGTAGTGCACCTGAGCACTGTACACAATAATTTCATTATTATTATTATAAAATATTGCCATGGCTCATCTTGAGAAACACTGATCTACATGTTTTAATGCAATGAAAGAACTAGCTGTTTTAACGTACCAGACTTTTGGAGTAATTGTATCATTTTGATGACTCCAGGGTTTGGAAGCATAAATTGCTTCTCCATTAAGTTTTAACCATTGTCCAAACTGTAAGAGGCGCTCCTCAAAAATTGGTGGAATACGGCCATCGTGAGTTGGTCCAACATTTACAAGCAAATTGCCACCACAACTGCAAAGAAATAAATGAAATAAAAAAAAACATCTCTTTAAATTTATTTACTATTAGTATAAGATTATTCAAAGAATATATCTATATAATAAAACACAAGTGTTAACGGAAAACCAATTTGCGCAAGATTTCTTTAGGAAATGGTAATTTGATATCTCCCTCCCTCTCTCAGTGTTGACAAAATGGTTATTAGTCAAGCAGCTGTCAACTATAGCTATCTTACTCTCTTCGGACAATAAAACTATCTATCTACATACCAACCTATTTGTCTCTCTCTCTCTCTCTCTCTCTCTCTCTCTCTCTCTATATATATATATATATATCACTGCTCTACATCAGGACACTGCACAGAACACAGCGTGCCCTACCATTATGCACAATAACACTGCACACACTGTGCATCACGACAACACTGCAGTCAACAATATTGTGCACCACGACACCACTGCACAGATTATACAACCCAACAACATTGTGCACCATGTTGGCTCTGCACACCAGAATGCATCCATTTCTGCTAACATCTGTGCACTGGATCGCGAAGAAATCTTCAGAGAGTTTGAGAAGGCATTTGAAATGGATACAACCGTTTCTGGTTCAAACCTAGAAAGATCTTTGTTGCCAGAACCTCAACGGAGAGCAGATGAGGGCAATACCAACCCTGGCCCACCACTACCACTGCTGCCATCTGGTGATGGTGTTGTTGGTGGACCTCTACAGCTGGAAGACTGGAGCAGAGGAAAAGTTGCCACACTAAATGGAAATATACTACAGGTAATTTGGTTTGCTTGGAGGTGAGTGGTGATTTTAGGGACCCTTCTTGTATGTGTTTGTGCTGGTGTTTGGTGCAAATGTTCACAAAAATCTGTTCTCTAGTAAAGATACTATAAATATTTTGAATTAATGAATACAAAGTAAAAACCTACTACAGTCAGTAGGCATCTCTATCAAAACACACCCCCGTCCCACCACCTCCACCCCACCCACACCGCCCCTTTCAATGTAAAGTTATGTTGGGCCCACACCATCCAGGCCGAAACAAATGAGATCGTGTAGGTGTCACGACAAAAAAACACACAGTCCACGCTGTAAATGTGGCCGTGTAGGCAACACGGTAAAAACCTCCCAGACCCACACTGTAAATGTGGTTGGTGTTAGGAAGGGCATCCAGCTGTAGAAAACCCGCCAGACAGTCCACGCTGTAAATGTGGCCGTGTAGGCAACACGGTAAAAACCTCCCAGCCCCACACTGTAAATGTGGTTGGTGTTAGGAAGGGCATCCAACTGTAGAAAACCCGCCAGACAGTCCACGCTGTAATGTGGCCGTGTAGGCAACACGGTAAAAACCTCCCAGCCCCACACTGTAAATGTGGTTGGTGTTAGGAAGGGCATCCAACTGTAGAAAACCCGCCAGACAGTCCACGCTGTAATGTGGCCGTGTAGGCAACACGGTAAAAACCTCCCAGCCCCACACTGTAAATGTGGTTGGTGTTAGGAAGGGCATCCAACTGTAGAAAACCCGCCAGACAGTCCACGCTGTAATGTGGCCGTGTAGGCAACACAGTAAAAAGCTCCCAGCCCCACACTGTAAATGTGGTTGGTGTTAGGAAGGGCATCCAGCTGTAGAAAACCCGCCAGACAGTCCACGCTGTAAATGTGGCCGTGTAGGCAACACGGTAAAAACCTCCCAGCCCCACACTGTAAATGTGGTTGGTGTTAGGAAGGGCATCCAGCTGTAGAAAACCCGCCAGACAGTCCACGCTGTAAATGTGGCCGTGTAGGCAACACGGTAAAAACCTCCCAGCCCCACACTGTAAATGTGGTTGGTGTTAGGAAGGGCATCCAGCTGTAGAAAACCCGCCAGACAGTCCACGCTGTAATGTGGCCGTGTAGGCAACACGGTAAAAACCTCCCAGCCCCACACTGTAAATGTGGTTGGTGTTAGGAAGGGCATCCAGCTGTAGAAAACCAGCCAGACAGTCCACGCTGTAATGTGGCCGTGTAGGCAACACGGTAAAAACCTCCCAGCCCCACACTGTAAATGTGGTTGGTGTTAGGAAGGGCATCCAGCTGTAGAAAACCCGCCAGACAGTCCACGCTGTAAATGTGGCCGTGTAGGCAACACGGTAAAAACCTCCCAGCCCCACACTGTAAATGTGGTTGGTGTTAGGAAGGGCATCCAGCTGTAGAAAACCCGCCAGACAGTCCTATGCGAGCAAGACAACCACTCTTGCCTCAAGTGGGAAAACCCCCGTCCAAACCCATGCAAGCGTGGAACACGGACGCTAAACCTGATGATGATGATGATATATATATGTGTGTGTGTGTGTGTGTATAAATATATATTTCATGTAGAGACTAATATATTTATTTTATGTAGAATCTCACACCAACTTCAACCAATTCCACAAATTTTACCAACCTGACTGTTTGTGCAAGTTCCTCAATGAGTTGATCAACGCTGAGTAAATCTTGGAGCGCCATGTTGCGTCTATAACCCCAAGAATATCTGTCAATGGTCATAGCATTTTCCCACTTCTTCTTTTGAAGAACACCTACAAAAAATGCAGAATATCAATGAGGATCTTATAAAATATAAAACCAGTTATTTTCCTTGTTTAAATCTAAATCAGACAAAACCTTTGATAACAACCTACCTCTAACTGCCCTTGGTTCTATGATACAATACTATATTTTAAAGATTTATCATCATCATCATTTTACATCCACCTTCCATACTAGCATAGGTTGGTTGGACAGATGATTAGGGTCCATAACTAGATGGGTCAGAGAACGACATCTTGCTCATATGGACTATATTTTTGCAGGGTTTCTACAAGTAGAGGCTCTCCCTAATGCTATCAACTTTACAGTGTGTAATAGATGCACCAGCTCTATTTATATTTATCTAAAAAAAACCTTCTATCATAATTTTATGAAAGAACTTTTGTTAAGCTAATTTCCAATTACAAGATTAATAATGAGAAAATTAATTATATTAATTAACTTCTCTGAATTCTTAATTATTTTCAAATAATTGTTTCTACTTTAGGCACAAGGCCAGCAATTACCCAGTGTATTACTGGTACTTTATTTTATCGACCCCGTAAGGATGAAAGGCAAAGTCAACCTCGGCGGGATTTGAACTCAGATCGTAAAGGGACGTAACTATGCTGGAAAGCATGGCGTCCGACCCTCTACCGATACTGCCAATCCACCGCCCAATTATTTTCAAATAATGGTGTCCAAAGTTGCCCATGGGAGGACTTTGGGGTTAAGATCGAATCCACCGACTTCGTAATAAGAAGTCCTCCTCCATACCTGTTATCAGGAATGCATCTTCGGAGAGGTGTATCCTCACAAGGTGGTGGTAGTGCTAGTGTCACAATAAAATGCACCCAATACACTATGTAAAGTGATCGGCATTCTACAAAAGCCCGACCCATTCCAGGAAGGTAAAACTTTCTAGTGTATTCCAAAGAATTATGAACTACAAACTTAAATATTTCAGTGGTTAAGGTGCTGGATTACTTACAGCATTCTATAAAATTCCCACCCACTAATACAATCATTTTTATGCTAAAGGTGGAAAAAGATCAAAGACTACATGGAATGGTCCCCTTCAGCCAGCAGGGAATGGGACAACTCCCAATGACACAATGAAATGTAAAGTAGTGAGTAAATAGATAGAAACAACACAGAGTAGATGGCGTAGTCAAGTACCTGATAATCTCTCTAGCATTGGTGTCACAATAAAATGCACCCAATACACTCTATAAAAGTGTCTCGAAAAAATATACCCAGTATTCTCTGTAAGGTGGTTGGTGTTAGCAAGGGCATTCTGCCATAGAAACCATGCCAAATGTGGAACATATGAGCAAGAGGTTTCTGTGACTTGTTTAGTCCTGGACCATGACAACCTACATATGTTATTCCAGCATGGAAAGCAGATGTAAATTGATGATTATGTGGATTAGGACTACTACTATTCCATAAATACTGTCTTACCTGGATTGTACCTGTCATTACAGTTGAGAAATCCACCATGTTTGCATCGAATATTTTTACCCCATCGGTCATTCACACACACAGTATCTTTTACAGGACTGAAAAACAAAGATGAATATTCTTATTTAACTAAGGTAAATTTTATGCAAATATAATTACAACTAATACACCTCCATATGAAAATGTAAACAGACGTAAAATGATGTTGATGATTATCAACATCATTATATATCATCATATATATTCTAGAGCCAGAGGCATCAATTCACATTCATAAGGTTGGGACCCTTATTAAAATACTTAACCTTTTAGCATTTAAACCAACTGTATCTGGCCAGAATTCTCTCACCTCTTCCTGTTCAAACCGGCCTCTCATACCGATGTTAAGGTATTGTTCTCAAAATAAATAATATCAAAATCTAATTGATTCGATATTATGTGAGATAAAGCCTTTACCATGAAAATATAATGGTATATATAGAATAATTGTTTTTACTTTTGGCACAAGGCCAGCAATTATCCCAGTGTATTACTGGTGCTTTATTTTATTGACTTCGTAAGGATGAAAGGCAAAGTTAACCTCAACGGGATTTGAACTCAGACCATAAAGGGTCGTAACTCTTTGCTGCAAAGCATGACGTTAGACCCTCTACCGCTACTGCCAATCCACCGCCCTATACATAGAATAATGTAAATGTTAAAGGGTTAAGAAATCTTCAAGTCATTAATGTCATGGTTAACTGTTAAACTGGTTCTTGATTTAGTCGTGTCCTGTTAAACTAGTTCAGAAGAAAATGAAACCAACCTTTCATTATACAACCAAGCTAAGAATTGTGTAGCATTCCAGTAAGTGTCATCACATTCCCAATCACCATCAGACCAGATCACTTCTGGATGGTATTGATTCACAATTTCATGCAATTCTGGCATTGCTTTTGTCTGTCAAATAAAATTAATAGCTTCTGTATATCAATTCAAATTACAATAGAAAGAGATTTATGTATTTTTACAGTACGTTAGTTTATCTCAATCATTAGATTATACTAAATTAGAAGAGAAAATGCTAGTGTTTCCCTCTAAACTATTTTTGAGGCAAGTCAAGATGACAACAAATCTAAGGTGATGGAATAGCTAAACATTTCCACAAGTATCAACTGATACTTTTTTTAAAGGTGGGGCACACTCAGCTGGTGATAAAATGCCAATACAGGATTGAAACTTGTGAGAGCTGTTCTCAAATCACTGAAACTCAGAGAGGATGATGAAGGAACTCAACGAGTGGAGAGATGCTAAGCTGAGAAAAACCCACCCAACCCACGCAAGCGTGGAAAAACGGATATAATGATGGTGATGATGATGATGATATATTGTATATAGTCTGACTATCTATTGTATATAAAGACAAGTTGTTTACATCTGTATATTACATAGGGTTGGCTGAACTATACAGAAACAGATGTAAAATGAGGATGATGATATGCTCTGTAGTGTAGTATAGCTTTGTTGAGTCAATAGTTGAATTGTACCTTTAGTGAGAGAGAGAGAAATAATTAATAATCTAAGTAAATACCTTGAAATTCTTCATTAATTAATTAAAATAGAGTGTATTTTATTAGAAATGCAGTCATTAAAGGGTTAAATATTAAAAAGTTTACTATAATACTGCAAATTGTCACAACAATCTGTCCAGTTGTAAAGATGCTATAAATATTTGACTTAACAAACATGACTGCTAAATTGTTATAAGATGTTAAGAGTTAAATAAAGGAGTTAATAAAGTATCTATCCTTAAGTACCTGGGCAAATTTATGTGTTGTAAAGTTGGCAGCTTTATCCTGCAGGTAGAGTGGGTGAAACCATTCTAATAAGGAATGGTATAATCCAAAATGAATGGAAGTTTCTTTGATAGCTGCTGCAAATTCACCTAAAATTCAAAATCAAGTTATAAGACATTCTATTATATGAAAAAAAAAAAAAAATACTGTTATTTGCACAAAGGTTTTTGACAGTAACAACTGTGAAATATATGTATATATCACTGTGAAATATATGTATATATCACTGTGAAATATATGTATATATTACTGTGTAATATATGTATATATCACTGTGAAATATATGTATATATCACTGTGAAATATAAGTATATATCACTGTGAAATATATGTATATACCACTGTGAAATATATGTATATACCACTGTGAAATATAAGTATATATATATCACTGTGAAATATATGTATATATCACTGTGAAATATAAGTATATATCACTGTGAAATATATGTATATACCACTGTGAAATATAAGTATATATCACTGTGAAATGTAAGTATATATCACTGTGAAATATAAGTATATATCACTGTGAAATATATGTATATATCACTGTGAAATATATGTATATACCACTGTGAAATATAAGTATATATATATCACTGTGAAATATATGTATATATCACTGTGAAATATATGTATATACCACTGTGAAATATAAGTATATATATATCACTGTGAAATATAAGTATATATCACTGTGAAATATAAGTATATATCACTGTGAACTATATGTATATACCACTGTGAAATATATGTATATATCACTGTGAAATATAAGTATATATCACTGTGAAATATATGTATATACCACTGTGAAATATAAGTATATATCACTGTGAAATATATGTATATACCACTGTGAAATATAAGTATATATCACTGTGAAATATATGTATATACCACTGTGAAATATAAGTATATATCACTGTGAAATATAAGTATATATCACTGTGAAATGTAAGTATATATCACTGTGAAATATAAGTATATACCACTGTGAAATATAAGTATATATCACTGTGAAATATATGTATATATCACTGTGAAATATAAGTATATACCACTGTGAAATATATGTATATATCACTGTGAAATATATGTATATACCACTGTGAAATGTAAGTATATATCACTGTGAAATATATGTATATACCACTGTGAAATATAAGTATATATCACTGTGAAATATATGTATATACCACTGTGAAATATAAGTATATATCACTGTGAAATATAAGTATATATCACTGTGAAATGTAAGTATATATCACTGTGAAATATAAGTATATACCACTGTGAAATATAAGTATATATCACTGTGAAATATATGTATATATCACTGTGAAATATAAGTATATACCACTGTGAAATATATGTATATATCACTGTGAAATATATGTATATACCACTGTGAAATGTAAGTATATATCACTGTGTAATATATGTATACACCACTGTGTAATGTGGTTGGTTGTGGATGTAACATGTTCAATCCTATTGTGTGACTGCCATTTACCTTAAACTTGGGTCAACCCATCCTATGTGAGTAAAACTGGGAAGGTGGAAACTTTGGAAACCTATCTGATCTGCATATTGCATATGGATTCTGTTACCCCTGTTAACAACAAAAGGTTTCTCTCTATGAACGAAAGGTTAGCTGTTTGATGCCTGTATGCAAAGTACCATGCTGCATGGTAATGAGACATGGGCAGTGAATGCAGTGTGCAAGAGAGAAGACTGCATTGGTATGAGCCTGTGATGTGTATGGAAGATGACAGCTGTATAATGCGGTGCAGAGAAATCTCAGAGGATGGGACTCATGGATAAGTCAGACCCAGGGAAACATAGGATGAAGTGAAGAATGAAAGGCATACCTACAAAAACACAACAAACATGTTACATATACAATATTAAACCTATATTACATACCTACAAGATCTCTGTGAGGTCCAACATCCATTGAATTCCAGTTCCAGGATACCTTTGATGGCCAATTTGTGTAACCTTCATGATGTTTGCTTGTTAATACTACATATCTGTAAAATAATATTAACCCTTTTGACACAAAACCAACAGAAAACGCCCTTGGTTCTTCGGTACAAAACTGTTTGTTTTAAGATATTCACATTTATTTAAAAAACTTCCATCATAATTTTATGTTAGAAGCTTCATTAACAGCTTAATATTTGTTTCTACTTTAGGCACAAGGCCAGCAATAACCCAGTTCATTACTGGTACTTTATTTTATTGACTCCGTAAGGATGAAAGGTAAAGTGAATCTCGGCGGGATTTGAACTCAGATCGTAAAGGGATGTAAGTATGCTGGAAAGCATGGCGTCCGACCCTCTACCGATACTGCCAATCCACCGCTTAATATTGGTCACACACTTGGTCACATCCAGGTCATGACTACTGAGAGCCCTTCTGCTGAAATTTCCATTCGGAAATTGGAAACTTTCTGCGTATTTAAACCGTAGATATATAAATAGAATGGGTAAAAACAAAAGACCTAACACGGATGTGATTAAAAATGGCTTTGTCGACCTGAAAAACACCATAAAACAAACAAATAGACTAACAACTATGTCAACTGTAATATGAGACAATAATATAGACTTTGGTAATCAACAAACGATAAACACCTAAAATTGATAAAATTTCTAGTATAAAGTTTCAAACTTTGTTAGTTATTTGAAATTAGTTTCAACTTTTAAAGTGAAATATAATTTCTTTTTTACAGTGACACCATAAATAGTCAAGGCGTGTTTAGATTAGAAAATTATAATTACTATAATATAACAAATATATAAGATTAAATAGAAGTACATGTACATAATCAATTAATTATTGCTAGGGACCTTATAAATGTAATACACAAAAATATACAATCAAAACGAGAAAAATAAAAAGCCCATCAATTCAACACTAAGTCAGTCAGTCACACAGCACAAGGGTCATTGGAGATTGTTGAGGTAATCCGTCACGCTCGTATAGCATTACTGCAGATGATGGCGAGAGTAAGGTGCTGCCCACCAGAAATATTACACCATCACTTGATTTACTAGAAATAGCAGCCAAATTACCCAATCACCAGTCCTAGATATTCCTAAAAAAACGGGATGATCATAGATGGAACGACTTTCATTATAAACATGTTCAATTAGAACCAGCGCCGGGTTAAACAATAACAATAATTAATGAATTAGTAATGTGTGAATTAAACCATCTGTTATATTGTTTCTAAATACTGACTATGATTTTCAAATAATTTTGAACATAATCAAGAATTTAGAGGGGATAACTAACTTTCTTATTATTAAACTGGTATTTGGTGTATAACATAACAAACGTCCTTACGTAAGATTATGATGGAAGGTTTTTGGATGAATACAAACACTTAAAAACAAAGTTTTGTATCGTAGAACCAAGGGCGATCTAGATCCATGACAAAAACTCTCACGGGACAAAATCTCCACCCTACCAAACGAAAACCCACTTAATAAAGATAACACAAAATTTGAATATATAATTATCTTCTTTATTATTTATCAGGTAAATTCTGTTCCATAATGTTAACTATTAAAAACAATAAATAGATTTTGATTATATTTTACTGTGTGAAATTGTTGATCTGTAGGTGTGAGGATTTTGTCTGAGGGGGTTGTCTGGATCCCTGGAGGTTTGGTGCCAAAGCTGATTATCGACAGATACAATTAGAATGACTTTTATTATCCAACTTGTTTAAACTTTATAAAACTTGTGTCTTCGCGTGACTGTGTGTAGCGAAGATCGAAGTCAAATGACATCGATTTTTATTCAGTTATTTTACGACGATAAAAAGATGTAAACAAAGGAGTTGAAATTATAATGAACGAATACATTAGAGAGGTTTTAAATTCTCATATAAACACAATTTATACATTACACAAAAGAGTTAGATTATATAGATTGTTAAAATATTAACATTTTGCAGAAGAAAATTTAAGAAAGAAAACAAAAGTATTTTTCTCTGGTTAATAGTTTGATAATTTATGTAAATAAAATTATTCTTTTGTGTAATACTATATAATATTATGTACAGAATAGACAAATCTATATAATAATCTATAATTAATCAGAGAAAAGGGGGAAAACGGGAGAAGAACTGTCCCCACAATTATACACAACAGGTGATACTGGTGAGGGTGCTTGGCTAATATCCACAGCAATGCTGTGAGTGACTGGACTTTCCCACCCACCGAAAAACTTTTTAGGGTGAAACACAAACATTCTCTGTTGTAGTGTTTAACCGAGGGGCCTAATATCCTCTGTGGCAATGTCGAGAGTGTCTGGGCTCTCCTCAAAGAGTTGACATTTAGAGGGAAACACCAGCATATGTTGTAGTGTGTGATTGCGGGAGGTGAATAAAAAAAAAAATAATGGAGTTCTTTTAAATCAGTGTTTCTCAACTTTTTTTGCCGCACATCCTACTTCGATTTTCAGAAAACCTGTGCGCTTTACCATGATCGGACAAAGTTAGGATATACCATACGCCCCATTCTGAAGTCCCACACCCCATCTCAAGAAACACTGTTTTAAAAAAAATTGCGGAGAAAATAAAGAAATTACTTGGCTCCAGCAGCTTCAAATATGTTGGCCCATTCCTTTGCATTGAAAAATTCCGTGGTAAATTGCGACGCAAAATCTGGATAAGTAAAATCTGGCGGATAATTCTTCTTCATAAAATCTACATAGTAAGGATTTTTACTACCTTTCCAATAGTACCAGAACCACTCTGAGCCGTAACTAGGTACAGAGAAAACGCCCCAATGAAGGAATATACCGAATTTCGCCTCATCGTACCATGAAGGCAGAATTCTTTTGTCTAAAGATTCCCAGTTCGGTTGATATTTGGCATCAGTTCCGAGTAAGAGAGGAGATAAAAGACACAACAAATAAAGGCCAAACAAAGACACCATCGTTGCAGACACCATTAAGTCATAAGATCAACAATTCGGAGTAACCTCCCTTGAGCAAATAGTTTCAATTTTCTTTTGCTTTAGTTGTTTTAATTGTGAATTTATTTTATTTATTTTTTATTTTATATCTTAATTTGAAATTTAATCAATATCAATGTGTGTTTTTTAAAGAAACTTTATAAACAAACAGTTATTCTAGTAATTCTATTTTAATAATCCCTGCTCTGGAGGATGAAATTCGACCCGAGATGTTAAAAGCCTTAAATTAGAGAAGGTATTCTCTGACTGACTTGTGTGGGCTGGGTTGCCAGGATCTTAGGAAAGGCACACAAGCAATGGCAATCGGGGGTGATAATCCCAATTTTTAAAGAGGAAGACAAGAAAGATTCTTCCAATTACAGAGGGATCTCCTTGTTAAGCCCCCCCCCCCCGTAGTCTATGCTAAGTGTCTGGCAAAGAGATGTAGGGAGATTGTCGAGTATAAACTAGCTGATGAACAGAGCGGTTTTCGCCCTGAACGCAGCACAGTCGACCAAATATTCACACCCGGTAAAAAAACAGCAAAAGCTATCCCTGATTCTATGAAAGAAAAGCACCCATTTCAAATGATTTCTATATAAATTTATATTTTCCAACATGATATTATACAAGAATCATATTTTAAGTTATTAAATTATCGGTAGAGGGTCGGACGCCATGCTTTGCAGCACAGTTACGTGCCTTTACGGTCTGAGTTCAAATCTCGTCAAGGTTAACTTTGCCTTTCATCCTTACGGGGTCGATAAAATAAAGTACCAGTAATGCACTGGGATAATTGCTAGCCTTGTGCCAATAGTAGAAACAATTAAATTAGGATTGAAATAATTAATCATTTGAGTAGATCCTTCAAAATTCTGCATTAATTAATTGAAAGAGAGTATATTTCATTATAAATATGGTCACAAAAGGGTTAAATGTGAATCATGCAAACAACATCTCAGAATTAAATTCTAAATGATTTTATTGATCAGTAAACCTTTCTTTGTAAATACTTAATCTGTAAGCCTTTCTCTGTAAAGAGCTTTTCTGCTTTTTCTTTTGCATATCTTCTGGAAACATATCTTCTGGAAGCACTGCAACTGATGCAACTGACCATTATCACATGCTGAGCAGAGATATTTACAGTTGTTGAAGAAGGATGAAATTGAGTGGGTGAATGGAATCATGGAAAATAATGTGGAGGGAAGTAAGAGAAGAAGAAAACACAGAAAGTCATGGCTAAATATGTAGGAGGAAAAAAAATGAAAGCCAGGCGGTTGGGGAGGAGAAATGCAGTTGAGAAGGCAAAACAGATGTTGTACTATCACTGTGGTGGTTATGATACCTACCTCTTAACATCTGTGTACACCTAACTTAAGATTTTGTTAATGTTGTAGTATTGTTGTTGTGGTTATAATAATAATAATAATAATAATAATAATAATGAAATGATAATAATAATGCTGAAAATGATTGTGTACAGTGCTCAGGTGCACTACAACTCATCAAAGGTTCATGTATAGTACATAGAATAATGTACAAATGTCAGGAAAGTGAACAGTGTATGAGTCATGACATACACACAGACACATGCGTGCGTTGTACTATTATTGTTGTGGTTATGATACTTAACTCTCAACAATTGTGATCACCTAACTTATGCCTTTGTTAACATAAACAGTTAAACATAAAATGGATTATTTTGAATTTGTTGTTGCCGCAAATTTCTAAATGTTCTCTTAGTGTGATTTTCTTTAGTTTCAGTTTTCGTATCGTATTTGTACGACCTGCTAACACAACGAGTTACTTATCTAACCAATATGATTTTTTTTATCGGCGAGAGAGAGATGGATAACCATAGACGTTTGAACCTCATATAGAAAACAACAACAAATATATATTAAACGGACTGTTGATTTGCCTAAAACATTATTAGATGGAATTTCCAGAGACCCTTGCTATGATTGTTGTGTGTCTCTCTCTCTCATATCCCCCCAGCCGCCACTTTTTAAAATACAATTTGTGTTTATTTGTATTAATCCTAATAATTGTTTCTACTTTTAGCACAAGGCCAGCAATTACCCAGTGCATTACTGGTACTTTATTTTATCGACCGCGTAAGGATGAAAGGCAAAATTAACCTCGGCGGGATTTGAACTCAGATCATACAGGGAGGTAACTCTGGCACAAGGCCAGCAATTGAGGGGTGGGTGGTAAAGTCGATTAAATCGAACCAGTCCAATACTGGTACCTTAATTTATCAACCCCGTAAGGATGAAAGGCAAAGCTAACCTCGACGGGATTTGAACTCAGAGCGTAAAGGGCCGTAACTCTATGCCGCGAAGCATGTTGTCCGACGCTCTACTGATACTACCAATAGGATATTTCCGGCCTGTGACGTCCGAAACGTTTGATGGAGTTGGGCCGCCGACAGCGAAGTTCTAGTCATTGCTGGCGGCTCGCTTTACTGAGGTGTCAGGCGATGCCCATGAGGGCGCCTGGTTATTTCAGCGCCATAATCTCGCCATCACCCGTGGTAATGCTGCCATCGTGTTGGTTTGCTTCAAAATATTCCTTTGACCTTTGTGATGTGATGCGTGGCCGATTGTCACACTTGGTGGTGAATTGATGGTCGTTTTTTATTTTATTTCTCCCTTTTTTTCTTTCTCTCGCTTTGATAATGTATTTCGTGTGTTGTATTTGTAAGGTTCCTAACAATAGTTAATTGTATTTATTAAATATGTTTCTAGTTTCATTCTAAAAGAATTGTGGTCAATTTATAATTTTATTTATGTATATTTCAAATAAAAAAAATATAAACCATGTTTTATAAAGTACACCGTGCCTCTATAAATATAGTTAGTAGCTATCTTGTTACAAAAACAAAGGATTTCGCCAATATTCATAAATAACATAATCACGACGTAAAATAAACTGAAAATAACTACAATTGTGGAATATTATAAATATAAATATCTACGCTGCTGGGTTGGTTTAAATTGTCAAATCTTCTTACGCTACGGGAATTCCGCTTATGATTAGGATGTATTTATAAACACCTTGGTGGGCGATATAAAGTATTTCCCATATAGAATTGCACTGCCTCACAGATTATATCTGTCACACGGCATCAGCTCTTTCTTTGAGATAACTATAAGCTGTAGACGAGAAGACTTTCTTATATAAACCTCACATCTTTACAGAGGAAATATTTCTCGAAACACCGGTTCATTCTATATCGTTTGGAAAACCTTATATTTGTAGTCTTATTACTCCTGACCGCGTTCCACTTCAGAGAACCGAAATAATATCAGACGAAATTTACTCATAACTCTTCTGATGTCCAGATTTATTGCTGTGGCCTTACGTTCAGCATGTCGTCGTCTCCTGACTTCTTCTCGACCCTTGACCTGCAAACATGACACACGCTACACTAGTGTTAGGAATTTTCTTGTAACACAATCGAAAACCAAGGACAAGTAAGTAATAACAACTGTGTAGGTTGTATATAGCAAAGTTGCCCTCCCCACCCTACACAAACACAAAAAAAAACGCCCTAAAAAAAACATAGAACAAACCCACAAAATCAACACACACACACATATATGCATTTTTCTTGAAATATATATAAACACTAAATTTCATTTAAGGACTACCAAATAACCTATTTCGTTGTTCAAATCCCGTCGAGGTTAGCTTTGCCTTTAATCTTTACGGGGTCGATAAAATAAAGTACCAGTAATGCACTGGAGTTGATTTAATCGAGTTCCTCTCCCCTAAAATTGTTGGCCTTGTCCCTAAATCAGAAACCCTTATTATCATAGATAGATCGATATGATCAATTGTTTAAGCTTAACCGTAGGGCATATCTATTTTATAATAATATTCACACTCTACTATCGTTAAAGTGCGGGGCATTAAGTCGAATAACGGTATTGTTAATTTCAATTAGTCATATCCACATGTGCGTAACTCAACAAGTGGACCTATCCCTTCAAATACCCAACTTCAACATTTTCCACTGCCACTTTAAATCGTGCTCTCCAACTTTGCTAAAATATTTTAAACAGGTTGTATACAGAATCATTTACATCTTTCTCTAACGAGCACTTACTTTTTCTTTTACTTCTCTTTCTCTCTTTGTAAATGAACAATAAGAAAAAAGTATTCAATACAAAATAGTGAAGTGGTATATGATTATTATCATTATTAGATATATTTTTGTTGGTCTTGTGTCTAAATTAGAAACTGTTATAGTTACAACGTTTTACCGTTCGACCTTCGCATTCCTATCATATTCAGTAATGTTCCTGGTATATCTAACCGACCAGTTTATCGATACCATACCCGGGAAATCCTCGTATTAGTTATTTGTTTCGTCATGTACTTGTTCCGCTTTACAGCTCCGATTTATACTATATATATATATATATATATATATATAAAACTAGGTGTCGTTTCTGGTTCTATGATATAAAATTTGTTTATTTTAAACTGAGTTTTTTAAGCTACAAACATGTGAAAGCGTGTCGGACTCCCATACATAAAGTCTTATGTTCGATTTCTGGACCGGACGGTGTGTTGTATTCTTGAGCAAGGCTCTTGGAAGCTGTTGCTATGCTTGCATGGTAGTTGTTACTCTGAGGGGTCTTTCTAATCGTGATTATCTTATGGTGATATATGCATGGATCGTTTAATAATGGTCATCTATTATTGGTATGTGACTGGCTTGAGGATTATGAGTTTTGAAAACAACACTTGAAAATAAGATAAAACTTAGGTTTAACCCTTGTTACAATATTTTATGATGTTCAAATAATTTTGAAAATAATCAATAATTTTAGGGATTTAGTAATATAAATAATTTTCTCGTTGTTAACGTGGTGTTTTAAATATAACTTAAATGTTTTAACATAAACTCATAATGGAAGGGTTTTTTTTTCCAGATAAATATAAATACTTCAAAATAAACAGTTTTGTATTATAGAACCAGAGGGAAGTTTATTATCGAAAAGGTTAAAGCTCCTAATTTCCATTATATCCCATGAAACAATAACATAGGTGATATAATCATAAACTATCTGTTGGTTGTTAGTTAAATCTCTCGGTTAGTATATCTGAATACATATACTCTAGTTGAAGTAGAATAAACCAGAAACATCATAAGTGTTTTAATGGTATTTTCTCTGCAAAAGCTAGCTTCTCCAGTTTGTTGTTCTATCGGCTGCATCCCCTCTCATTAGCCCCCAATTTTCATTTCTTCCTCCATCATCTTTAACTATATCTTTCTCGGTCTTCCTTTTCCTTTACTTCGTTCCACATTCATTTCCGTCACTCCTCTCATCCAGTTACTTTCATCTTTCCTCAACACATGACCTAACTATCTCATTCCATGTCTCTCCACAACATTCGTCACTGGTTCTATTACCACCCTCGTCTGTCAGTAACATCACATTTAATTAATTAACTATTATGAGGATATTGTACAATGAAATAGGAATAGGAACAATCCTTGAAGAGAGAGATAGCTGTGTCAGCTTTTATTTCATGTCGCCTTTTAAGTTGTCTCCCTTCCTAATGTTTATATTTTTCTAGTAGTAAATTGGAGTGAATATTTACTGAGCTTTTTTCTTTGTTGGACATCTTGCTTCAGTGTTACAATCTGGGTCTCCTATCATGTTGGACATCTTGCTTCAGTGTTACAATCTGGGTCTCTTGTAATCTGTCTATATTGCAATTGTTATTGAAATTCCCAGTAAAACTGAGCAGTTTCTGAGTTCTTACATCCATCTCACTAAGATCTTGTAGTGACCAGCAAGATAGCTCGACGATCTGAACCGATGCTTCACCCCACAAAGCGCAGATATGACCAGAGATAGGAAGCAGTGGAGGTCAACCAGGGAGGGGTCCTCGAACAGAAGTGAGAGGGATCTGGATTTGGATGGAGAGGGGATGAAAAGTGATGGTGTAAATGTGTCATTATACATATTTCCTTGAAGACTGAAAGAATTATGAGCATTCTTAACCCTTTTGATGCTCCTAGTTATGAAACCGTTTAAAGTGTTTATATTTATCTAAAAACTTTCCTTCATAATTTTATGTAAAAAACCTTTGTTATGGTCCAAACAGCAGCTTAACTCTTAACATCCTGTGCCACATGAAACCACATTAACAAAACACCCTTGAAGAGTACAAAACAGCTCTGTGAGCATTTGGCAGTATCAGTAGAGGGTCAGGCCCCATGCTTTCCAGTATAGAGTTACGTCCCTTACGGTCTGAGTTCAAATCCCGCCGAGGTTAACTTTGCCTTTCATCCTTACAAGGTCGTTAAAATAAAGTACCAGTAATGCATTGGGATAATTGGCGGCATTGTGCCAAAAGTAGAAACAATTATTTATAACGATCGACCATTGTTATTCAAATCTGTGAACTGGGACTCACAGATTTGAATATATATATATATATATGTGTGTATACTGTTATATATATATATATATATATGTGTGTGTATATACTGTTATTATATATATATATATATATATGTGTGTATATACTGTTATTATATATATATATATATATATGTGTGTATATACTGTTATATATATATATATATACTGTTATATATATATATATATATACTGTTATATATATATATATATATATGTATATACTGTTATTTAATATTTATTTTCATTGCTAATTCCATTAACTCTTAGGATTACAATATATTTCATTGATCGAGATGGAGACCGAATTGCTGTCACTGCCACTGATGAAGACAGTCTTCTCGATGTTGCTCTCAGGAATGATATTGATCTTGAAGGTATTTATTTTCTAATTTGAAACAGAAACTATTTTTGTGTCCTCCCTTGTGTGTTTCAGGGTAACCATATATTTTGTGACCAGTGACGGCAACAAAATAGCAACTGAGGCCAAAGTTAATAGCACTTTGTTGGACTCTGTTATTGACAACGATCTTGACTTTGATGGTTTTGGTTAGTTCATTTTCTATTTCTCTGTAGGAATATTCTATCTTATCTTTCTCCTCTCACATCCCTTCTCATCTTTATCTCACATTCATCGTCATATGTCTACTTTCCATACCAGAATAGGTTGCACGAGTCAAGTACTTTACCAAGTACTTATAGCTTTGAATATTTGTTCAGTAGCATGTTTACCTCCTACAACCACTAGTCCACTCCAACCTTCACTCCACTCACCACTTTCTACAACCACCGGTCCACTCCAACCTTCACTCCACTCACCACTTTCTACAACCACTGGCCGACCCTAACCTTCACTTCATTTACCCGAGACCATTAGAGCTATGACAAGTCTTAATATATATTTAAAAAAAGAAATTCTAGACAGAAGTGACATGGACGCTACAGTAGAGTGGAGTGTTATTGAGAAAGCCAAGCCATATAATTGTGGGCAAAACAGATGTAATGTATGTAGTCATCATCATATGTAAAATAGAAACCTTACTGGCCAATTTTTTAAACAGGAGATGAGATGTTCTTCACATGCTTACATTACTCTCAGGTCCCAAATAATGGGGTGTGGTGGGTCAGTAATTTTTCTAGGTTGTCTCAGTTGATTAAAAAAAACAAACAGAATTAGTTGTTTAGTTTACATATTGACACCTCCAACCCATTAATGTATGGGATTTCTAGTAATGTACTTTTTTTAATCATGTATAATGTTTCTTAATGTCTAAAGAAAATTAATTGTCACAGGAATGTTACCACATACAACAGGACAGATAATCACGTCCTGTTCCTACATTCCATTTTGGTTTCTATGGCAGAATTCCTTTCCTAATGTCATCCCCTTTACAGAATGTACTGGATGCATTTTATCATAGCATTAGTGCTGCCACTTTATAGTGTGGGTTGGGTGTATATACACATATGTGTGTGTATATACATACATATATATATATATATATATGGGTAACTTAATTAGCAGCAGAAGAGGGTGTTCTGAGAGTATAATAGCTAGAATAAGGATAGAATAGAAGTTTAGAGTGCTACTCTCACTGTTGACAACGAAAGGTGTCTCCCTACATACAAAAGGATGACTGTATGACGCCTGTGTGTGAAGTGTGATGCTGCATGGTAGTGAAACATGCAGTGACTGAAGAGGATATGTAGACTAGAAAGAAATGAAGCAACCATGCGTCATTAGATGTGCAATGTCAATGTGAGAGAAAAGCAGAGCTTGGATGAACTGAGGGAGAAACTGGGTTTAAGAGGAATCCGAAGTGGTGTGGAAGAGAGAAGACTGCATTGGTACAGACATGTGATATATTTGGGTTATAGTCGCTGGTTGAAGAGATGCCAGCAGATCCCAGTGGACGGAAGCCACAGAAGAGGTAGACCAAGAAAGACCTGGGCAGAGGTGGTAAGAACTGATCTCAAATCGCTAAGACTCACAGAGATGACGATTAAACGTGGCGAGTGGAGAGATGCTATGCTGTAAAGGACTCATCCAACCTGTGCAATCATAGAAAAACGGGCATGATGATGATATACACACACACACACACGTCCTCAATAATTTCTACTAATACTTGTTTCTGCATTAAACTTAGCCTAGTTTTGTAAGGGAGCTAAATCATAGCAACATCCTAAATGTACCTATAAATTTTATTATCAAACGTGTTTGTCTTTGAAATTTTTTTCTTCTTTAATCTGGTAGTCTTAATGCCATAATCAAATGCACGTGGTACACTCTGTAGAGTGTGTAAATGCTAATGTCACAATAGAATGCACTCAGCACACTCTGTAAAGTGGTAGTGTTTGTGTCAATAAAACACTCCCAGTACTCACTCTGAAGTGGTAATGTTGGTACCATGATAAAACACACCCAGTACACTCTGTAAAGTTGTTGGCATTAGGCAAGGCATCCAACTATAGAAACCATGCCAAAATAGGGAACATATGAGCAAGATATGGTTCCTCTGGTCTGTTTAGTCTCAGATTTTGATAGCCCATGCTGACATGGAATGTAGATGTAAAATAATGATGATATTTTGTTTGTTTTTTATATCTGGTTTAGAATAGGTCCACTGTCGCATAAGGGGACTAAAAGGGTTGGTGCTAGGAAGGGCACCTGGTCATAAAACAATTGCCTTAAAAAATTGCCTGCAATGCCAACCCCTGATTTAGGAGGGAAAACAGACTTAAAATGCTTGGTGTTGTTATTGTTCTGATATAGTTTTATTGTTTACCAGGAGCTTGTGAAGGTACTATGGCGTGTTCCACTTGTCATGTAATACTACCGAAACATATATACAATGCTGAGGTACCATCAGACGAAGAACAAGATTTATTAGATATGGCCTATGGATTAACAGACACGTAAGTAGTTCTTTGCAATGATTTAATCATATAGTTAATTTTCTCATTATTAAACTGCTGTTTGGAACATAACTTAACAAAGGTTCTTACATAAAATTATGATGAAAGGATTTTAGATAAATATAAATGTAGGTGTCACGAGAAAAAGTTTGGGGCATTACTTAACAAAGAGTTCCTTCATAAAATTGTGATGGAAGGTTTTGATATAAATATGAACTCTTATAATGATATAATATAATAAAAATTATTGTGTATAGTGCTCAGGTGCACTACAACTCATCAAAGGTGCATGTATAGTACATAGGATAATGTACAAATGTCAGGAAAGTGAACAGTGTATAAGTCATGACATACACACAAAGACACATGCATGTGTGAGTATGGAGGGAGAATATCGGGTGTAGAGTTGGCGAATTTCGGGAAGCATGGAAGGTTTGAAGGATGCATTGTCCCGACAGCTAACAACTGATGCAGGTAGTTTGTTTCATGCTTCAGCAAATCAGAGCATGAAAAAATGTTTCCGAAAGTCATGGGAGCTGTACTGTTTTCTGATTTTGTAAGCACATCCACGGGTGTTAGACACATGAAATTCAAAATGGTGCTCATGGTTGTGTAGTTTTGTTTCATAAAACCAGGGGTTGGTTGGTATTAAAGGGGTCAAATAAATGATTTCCTATCAACTGGTTAACATGTTTTTCCTCCTTATTTTGTAGATCTCGCCTCGGTTGTCAAGTTTATGTCACAGAGGAAATGGATGGGGTTGAGATAAAAATTCCAACAGAAACAAATGATATACGAGGATTTTCTTAGAAGTTTTTGGTTGTTTAAATTTTTATACATCCTTTGAAATAGTTATAAGAAAATAAATTTTTAAAATTACTCTAAAATATGCTTAAATTCTTTTTAATGTAGAATATTGTTTTGTTTGCCCCTTTCCCCAAAGTGATTGGTGTTAGGAAGGGTCTCCATCCATCCCCTTCCCCAACTCACAAAGTAATTGGTGTTAGGAAGGGTCTCCATCCATCCCCTTCCCCAACTCACAATGTAATTGGTGTTAGGAAGGGTCTCTATCCATAGAAAACTTGCCAATCATAGAGTCAGGAGGGCTCATCAGTTATGTAATGGACACGGCAACATCCCTAGTGCTGGGATCATGATAAAATGCATCTATTATACTCTGTAAAGTACTGGAATATATGGAATTGCGATGCTGTCTGAGCGGTCAGTAGCTTTGATTAATTACTGACAGTCTGGGATGACCAGTCAAACCCATGCCAGCATGGATAAACACGTTAAATAATGGCGATGATGATGATGATTGAAAACAAATAAATGTTGATATTTTTATGAGCGTATTGGCTATTCATAAACTTATTCCTATTGTTGAGAGAGAGGAAGATAAACAATGACTTGTAGAGGATGATGGGAATAGAAATGGAATGAGATGGTTGGGTCATGTGTTGAGGATGGATGAAAGGGACTGAGTGAGAGGAGTGATGGAAATGAATGTGGAAGGAAGTAGAAGAAGAAGACCAAGAAAGACATGGGTAAAAATGGAGGAAAAAATGAAAGAAGTATTGTTTATAAATATACAACATTTAAAGACATGTATGTTGGATTGTATATTCATGTATATTTATAAATGTTTGTTATGTTGTGTATATATAAACTAGTTTATTGTATTGTGTATATATAAACATGTTTGTTGTGTATATATAAACTATTTTATTGTAGTGTGTGTGTGTATCATTTCATCATCATTTCATTTTACGTCCGCTTTTTCCCTGCTTGCAAGGGTGGGACGGTAACTGATTTTGGCTTGATTTCTACAGCTGGATGCCCTTCCTAACCCAACCTCATTTACAGTGAGTGATGGGTGCTTTTTTGCTGTAGCACCTACACGACCACTTTGCAGCTGAGTAAACTGGAGCAATGTGAAATAAAGTGTCTTACTCAAGGAAACAACACATCACCCGGTCTGAGAATTGAACTCACAACCTTTCAATTGCAAGGCCAATGCTCTAACCACTGAACCATGTGCCTCCATGTGTGTATGTGTGTGTGTGTATATATATATAACATGTTAGATATATATATATATATATAACATGTTATATATATATATATATATATAACATGTTATATATATATATATATATATAACATGTTAGATATATATATATATATATATATATATAACATGTTAGATATATATATATATATATAAATAACATGTTAGATATATATATATATATATATATAAATAACATGTTAGATATATATATATATATATATATATATATAACATGTTAGATATATATATATATATATATATATATATAACATGTTAGATATATATATATATATATATATATATAACATGTTAGATATATATATATATATATATATATATAACATGTTAGATATATATATATATATATATATATAACATGTTAGATATATATATATATATATATATATAACATGTTAGATATATATATATATATATATATATAACATGTTAGAGATATATATATATATATATATATATATATATAACATGTTAGATATATATATATATATATATAACATGTTAGATATATATATATATATATAAATAACATGTTAGATATATATATATATATATAAATAACATGTTAGATATATATATATATATATATATATATATATAACATGTTAGATATATATATAACATGTTAGATATATTTAAGAGTATAAAGGGAACAGGTCTTAGAGTATTAGATTTGGTTAAATGATAAGGGTATCCAGCTGTAGAAATCTAGCCAGAAACAGTTTTGTATGAGCAAGACACGGTCATCTGACCCATGCTAGTGTAGGAAGTGGCCATTAAACAATGATAGGGTACCTTGTGGTGTGTGTGTGTGTATGTAGAAAGGAACAACTACATGTGCATTAAACTAATAGATTAAGTTCTAGCACATTTAATTAGAGAAAGAGTCAAGTTAGATAAGATACAGTTTGGTTTTGAGTCTGGGTTCTTCAGTCAAGTCAACTGTGACAACTGACCTATATGCGTGTGTATGCATGTATATATAGAGATATAGATATATATATATGTGTGTGTATGTTTACTGGTGTCAAGTTGCTTCTCTGATGTGAAAACTATAACAAACATTTACTGGGATGGATGGCTAGGTAGGTAGGTGAGGGGTGGGGGGGTGGGGGGGGGGGGGACAGATAGATGGATAGATAAACAGACAAACAAACCAACAGACATATATATAGATAAACAAACTGATAGATATATAGCTAGACAAACAGATATATAAATAGACAAACAGATATATAGATAGACAAACAGATATATAAATAGACAAACATATATAGATAGACATATATAGACAAACAGATATATAGATATACAGAGAGATATATAGGTAGGGTTGTCAACTTCCTGTAGACACCCAACAAATACTAAATGGTGGGATTAATTTCCTGGAAATTTCTCTAAAAACAAACTTGAAAGATTCCATCTTTTCTATGTATTCTTTTAATCTAAAGTATCAACCATTCTTCTATCACCTCCTTCACTCATTTTCTCTCCTCTCTCTCTCTCTCTTTATATCCTCTCTTCTTTCCTTCAGTTCTTTGCGCTCTCTCTCTCTCTCTCTCTCTCTCTCTCTATATATATATATATATAAAATGGTAGTGTTGGTTGCATGATAAAATGCACCCAGTATATTTTGTTAAGTTGTAGTGCTGGTGGAATGATAAAATGCACCTGGTACACTCTGTAAAGTGGCAGTGCTGGTGTCACAATAAAATGTACTTAGTACATGTTCTAAAATGGTTGTCATTAGGAACGACATCAGCTGTAGAAACCATGCCAAAATTAAATAGCATGGAAGATGGACGTTAAACGAAGATGGTGATGAACAGAACAAGACTTGGTCATCTGACCTGTCTAGTCTCAGAATATGACAACCTATCCGACCCATGCCAGTGTGGAAAACACATAAAACAGTGGTGGTGGTGGTCATATCTGCTAAATGGTCTTTATACTAATATGTAATGTGTCGTGTAGAAAGATCAATATCAATTGTCAGTGCTTAGATTCAGTTTTGGTACACTGAAGTGGTTGGAACACAAATCTCCCCCGAGATAAGAGGTTAATCTATTCATTGTGTATGCTTTCCTTAGAAAACAAAATAAACCTTGTACATATTCCCCAAAGATATATATTTATGAGCTAATATACAATTAAGTGTCCTCCAATAAATTTATACATGACTATGCTGGCTGATGATAATGAGATAATACAAAAGACCTGTTGATCAGTTCAAATACTATGACATTAAAATATAATATGGTAAGTGATTGGAAGTTATGTTGTGGATTGAACAGAGAAAATATAGTCTGACTGAGCATATGACAACCTCTCTAGTGCTGGAGACATGATATAATATGGTAAGTGATTGGAAGCTATATTGGGGATAGAACAAAAAATATATATTCTGATTGAGCATATGACAACCTCTCTAGTGTTGGAGACATGATAAAATGTACCCAGTATCCCAATATACACTGTAATGTGGTTGGCATTAGGAAAGGTGTCCAGCTATAGAAACCATGCTAAGTATAGAATGTATAAGTAAGATAAGGTTGCTCCAACCAATTGGTCTGAGACCATGACAATCCTTCCAATCCATGTCAGTATAGAAAGTTTTCTTGCTCTGTCTACAGGATATCAAAAATCGCCACGATCATGATGGGATTAAAAGCAACTAGGGGCATGGCTTAGTTAGAGAGTTGGATTTGCAATCGTGAGGTTGCAAGTTAAATTGTCAGACTGGGTGATGCGTTGTGTCCCTGAGCAAGACACTTTATTTTACATTGCTCTTTCTGCCAGGAGTTGCGACTGGTAGATAGTATCAGCAATGGAAAGACCAATGGAAACATTGTTTCCTTGGTCTGATTTGATGAGGTCCACCCCACTTGATATGCAAATGAGGTTTGGTGTCTTGTTCATCAATCAGAGTGAGAGGCTCTGGGCTAGAGAACATTTGATGTCTTCAGTACCTGCTCACAAAAAACTTAATGTGCTTTCTAATACACACTCTATTGAGTAACATTACTCCAAAGACCCTTCGAAGGAACCCCATTTCGGTCACTTGTATTCGCTATTGTATTCTTTCGGTCATTACCCAAGATTCATGACCAGGCATCATATATTAAGTTACTTCTCACTAATGAAATGATCAACAATTTTAGTAAATCCTTCAAAATTCTTCATTAATTAATTGTGCATTTTATTAGAAATACATTGACAAAAGGGTTAATACGTTGTCATAGTAACAGTAATAGTGAAAGTGCTGCTGTTGTTGTTGCTTCTGCGACCATTAGGTGTTAGTGACAATGTTAAGTGGAACAAACTAGATAGTTCATTGTCACTTATTGTAAACATTGAGACATTGTAGAGGTATTATTATATTCAGCTGCTATCATTTAGGTTATCAGGTAATGGTGGAATTGTTGTTGGTTTCATTTAATCTCTTATCTTTTACTACTTTCACTCATTTGACTATGCGGGGCCATGCTGGAGCATGGCCTTGGTTTAGTTCAATCATATCGACCCCGCCCTGTAATGTTATTATTTTTTATTTCTTTTATTGGCAGTATCGGTAAAGGTTTGGACCCCATGCTTTGCAACATAGAGTTACGGCCCTTTATGATCTGAGTTCAAATCCCGCCGAGGTTAACTTTGCCTTTCATCCTTACAGAGTTGATAAAATAAAGCACCAGTAATGTACTGGGGTCGATTTAATCGACTTTCCCTTTCCACAAAATTGCTGGCCTTGTGCCTAGATAAGAAACCATCATTATTATTCTTTTTACAGGGTAGTGGATTGGCAGTATCGGTAGAGGGTCGGACGCCATGCTTTGACGCATAGAGTTACGGCCCTTGCCATTCTGAGTTCAAATCCTGCTGCGGTTAACTTTGCCTTTCATCCTTACGGGGTCGATAAAATAAAGTACCAGTGATACGCTGGGATAATTGCTGGCCTTGTACCAAAAAGTAAAAACAATTATTATTCTTTTTATTGGCGGTGGATTGGCAGTATCAGTAGAGGTTTGAACGCCATGCTTTGCAGCATAGAGTAACGGCCCTTTACGGTCTGAGTTCAAGTCCTGCCGAAGTTCACTTTGCTTTTCATCCTTATGGGGCCGATAAAATAAACACTTAGAACATATCATATTTTCTCGACAACATGAGATTCTGAAATTAGATCCTTCAATTGCCATTAATATCATTAAGAGAAGTGTCAATGACTGTTACTTGAAATAAACACTATAAAATCAGAAATTGTCTAAACTAACATCCGGCTAATTGACAGAAAACACTGATCCTTACTGCACAAATAGATGGAGTTTAGTTCACATTTCCTATTACCACAGCAACAAAGCCTAAGCACTTCACTCAATCGTTACCATATTTCTAATAAAAGACACTACATATAATTTTCAAATTATTTTGAAAATAATCAAGAATTTAGAAGGATTTAGTGACGTAACTAACTTTCTCATTATTAAGTTGGTTTTTGGAACATAACTTATCAAAAGTTCGGATCTAGCTGTTGTAACAGCCAGAGCTCAGCCGTCAGGGTCCTGACTCTTTTCCTATGATATTTGTTTTTGAAATGCGCATAATAAAATACTTGGAACTCTTTTAACCATCTTTTGATCTTATATTATTTATACTCCAGTCCTATAAACTGTGGAGTGCTACTTATCCGATATCTGCATTGCTTTATTGTGCTACAATAAAACTCACCTCCTATATTATTATATATACATATATATACTTGAGGTTGGTTGACGCAGATGCAAGTTGCTAAAATACCGGCCGCCCTCTTGTCTCTGATTTAAACACCAAGGATTTTTATCTGATATATTCCTTTGTTATATTTTGAATTACCTGATGATGTCACCGGATTCATACTGAACCCGTCATTGAAATGATCATAGTATAATAAACCTTTCAAGGATTTACACCAGAACATACCTCCTGTTATTTTGTAATATATATATATACATATATATATATATATATACATATATAGGAAAAAGTTTGACCCCAACAGCAGAGCTCAAGCCGTTTTGATGGCTATTTCTGGACTCAGAAATGGCTTGAGCTCTGCCGTCGGGGTCAAACCTTTTCCTATTACCCACTCTACTACCCTCAGTATTGAGTAATCTGGTGCATTATGGTCCATCTGGTTCCTTACCACACCTTCTTCGTTATACATATATATATATATATATATATATATATACAGAAAGATATGGTGGAGAAAGCAAGACATTTAATAACAAAATTTATTTCTTACACAGTGTTTTGTCATTAAATACATTAACAATTCAACAGGTGATACATGACTCTTATTTTGATATATATATATCATCATCATCGTTTTACGTCCGTTCTTCCACGCTAGCATGGGTTAGACGGGTTGTCCTGTTGTGGGCAGTGTCCGGTCGGCTGACCATGTCTTGCTCATACGGGAACTGATTCTGGCTTGATTTCTACAGCTGGATGCCCTTCCTAACACCAACCTCATTTACAGTGAGTGCTGGGTGCTTTTTTTGCCGTGGCACCTCCACGTCCACTTTACAGTGTGGGCTGGGTGCTTTTTTCCGTGGTGCCTACACGTCCACTTTACAGTGTGGGCTGGGTGCTTTTTTCCGTGGTGCCTACACGTCCACTTTACAGTGTGGGCTGGGTGCTTTTTTCCGTGGTGCCTACACGTCCATTTTACAGTGTGGGCTGGGTGCTTTTTTGCCGTGGCACCTCCATGACCACTTTGCAGTGGGAGGGTGTGGGGGCATATTGTCTATATGCTTCAGCTTCGACTTGTTCCTGTGTGTGGGGGGGTCTTCTGTATTACTGCGTGATGCCAGAGGTCACGGTCGTGTGTCATTGCTCTTGAGAGGTGCAATTGGGTAAGGTTGGCTTTTATCACCTCATCCCAGATCTTCCATCGACTTCTAGTGCTCTGCACCTTTTTATGCAGCTGTCATCCTTCATACGCATCACATGTCCATACCAACGTAACCTCCTCTCCTGCACACACACACACACATATATATATATAGAGAGAGAGAGGTAGAACACTGGAAGGTAATATCCGTAGTGGTAGAACACTCAGTCCAAGGGATGAGTTTGGTAGAAGTGGTAACACAACAGTTAGTTCACCATACCGAGGACAATTGTTTCACCTTATGTGGGTCTTCAGCTCGGACGCGAAGATCCGCATAAAGTGAAACAAATGTTCTCAGTATGGTGAACTAACTGTTGTGTTACTACTTATATATATATATATGTGTATATGTATATATATATGTATGTATGTATGTGTGTGTGTATGTAAAAGGCAAACAGAAATAACAAAACTAACAAAACAAGTACATGGAAGAAAAAAAAAAAATATATATATATATATGAGAGAGAGAGAAATAGATATGTTTCTTTATTAGCCACAGGGGCACAAAAGAAGGGGACAAATACAAAGAGGGAAGTTTACATACAATAAAAACGTGTGAAATACTATCACAAATGCAATTTAAGAATTAATCGATTTTCCCCAATAGGAGGAGACATTTCATATGGGTAACACATACCCCCGAAAAAATGTGCAACCCTCATCTCCAGGAGTATGAAGAGTTTGTACCCCTTTCCTCTCTTCCTCTTTTTCCTCAACCTACAGAGAGAGAGAGAGAGAGAGATGGAGAGAGAGAGAGATAGATGGAGAAACAGAGAGAGAGAGAGAGATAGATGGAGAGACAGAGTGAGAGAGAGAGATGGAGAGACAGAGTGAGAGAGAGAGAGATAGATGGAGAGACAGAGTGAGAGAGAGAGAGAGAGATAGATGGAGAGATAGAGTGAAAGAGCAGGATTGAGTGTGTGAGTTTATCAGTCAGAAGGTGTCATTGAGCTTTGCTCTACTGGCCTATAACCATTCTTATCGTACATATTTTATGTTGAACTTTATTCTATAGAAATATTACAAATGTCTGCATAATTACTGAACTAATGTTATCAATAGATTCCTGATTCTATGGTATAGTCATTCCTGATTCTATGGTATAGTCATTCCTGACTTTATTCTCAATTGTTAGAATGTGTGAGAGTGGAAGCCATTTATTGCGATCGTTTTAGGATGGGGCATTTTTTATCACAATAACCAGCTGGTAACATTAAACAAAAGATATAACAATGGCAAATAGAAATATAATTCCGGGAGGAGGGGGGGGGGTCACTTTTTTTTGCTTGGAAAATCGTCCTGTACCACATGAAACCACATTAGTAAGGCATTCTTGAAAATTACAAAACAGCATTATGACTGCATCACATTAAAAATTAAAGTCTTTCAACCTTTTTTGAAATCATATTTCTAATGAAACACATTAGCTGTGATTTTGAAATAATTTTAATAATAATAATAATAATAATGATAATAATGAAATTATTGTGTACGGTGCTCAGGTGCACTACAACTCATCAAAGGTGCATGTATAGTACATAGAATAATGTACAAATGTCAGGAAAATGAACAGTGTATGAGTCATGATATACATGTGTGCGTGTGTATGGAGAGGGGACATCAGGTGTAATATTGGCGAATCTCAGGAAGCATGGAGGTTTTAAAGGATGTAGTGTCTCGACAGCTAATAACTGATGCAGGTAGTTTGTTCCATGGAGGTTTTAAAGGATGCAGTGTCTCGACAGCTAACAACTGATGCAGGTAGTTTGTTCCATGGAGGTTTTAAAGGATGCAGTGTCCCAACAGCTAACAACTGATGCAGGTAGTTTATTCCATGCTTCAGTAACTCTGAGTGTAAAAAACTGTTTCCGAAAGTCATGGGAGCTGTGCTGTTTTAGACACATGGAAATCAAAAGGTGCTCAGGGTTGTTGTTGAAAATAATCAGGAATTTCAAGGAATTTAGTAGTATAACTAACTTTCTGACTATTTAACAGGTGTTTGGAACATAACTTAACAAAGGTTTTTTACATAAAATAAAGATGGAAGGTATTAAGATAAATATAAATACTTTGAAATAAAGAGCTTAGTACTGTAGAAAAGAAAAAGAAAAAAAAATGGAGAAAAATATATATAATTGAGCAAATTAACATAATATATATAGTTAATAAAAAAGGAAAACAAGTGTATACACGTTAGTTCTTTGTAGCCACATATAATAGATTAGAATTGGTGGATGGTGCTGGGAGTAAGCCTGACTCACTAGCTCACCAGCAGTTTAGCCTAAGAGTGTAACATCTATTTCTGTTGTTGCGTTCATCAACACATCCGTTTCATAGACAATCATGACCATCACCATCGCCACCACCACCACCACCACCATCATCATCGCCACCACCATCATCATCACCACCACCACCACCACCACCACCACCACCACCACCACCATCATCACCACCACCACCATCATTACCACCACCACCACCATCATCATCATCACCATCACCACCATCATCACCACCACCACCACCATAATCATCATCACCACCACCACCATCATCATCATCATCGCCATCATTTAACTGCTGCCCCCTCCCCCCTCCTTTATGCTACCATGGGTCGGATATATAGCAAATCCTTGTTGATATCTTATTGTTGTGATTGTTTTATTTTAAAAGATACAGAAAATATCAAAGGTTTAAAAGTGCTGAGTTCATTAATAGATTAATTATAAAAGTTGGGACAAATATAGGTATAGGTTATAACTGTTGTATGTGGGCATATATATATATATATATGAATGTATGTATAGTATATTTGGCACTGGACCGGAAATCGCTCTGTATAATCAGACCTGACCCACCAAGGTTAACTTTGCCTTTCATCCTTATGGGGTTGATAAAATAAAGTACCAGTAATCTACTGGGTTATTGCTGGCCTTGTGCCAAAAGTAGAAACAATTATTACTGGAATTCTATAAGAATCCAGCTTCTATAATTCTCGACTGTCAGCTTCTCTCCCTTCTTTTGCCGAAAAGAAGTGAGTAACATAGTCACTACTTTAAAACTGATAGCGCAAGGTCTTCTAAATGTTTTTAATTAAACATACAGTATATTGAAAACTCTGGTACAAACACTACACCTGTGACAATTATTGACACATAGTGTTGGGCCCATGGTACCATGTGACGACAAGTGCAGAGAGATCTCCAGATATAAAGCAATGCCTGTGCCGTGAAGCTTTTATAGTGAGCAAAGGCACTGCACAAAGCCAGTCCTGATGGTATCCAATGATGTTGACTTGTTCTTCTTTTTGGTAAATATCATCTTGGTTAAGAGACACTAATATATACATACATACATACATATATATACATATATATACATACATATATATATACATATATACATACATATATATATACATATATACATACATATATATATATACATATATACATACATATATATATACATATATACATACATATATATATACATATATACATACATATATACATACATATATATATATATATATATATATATATATACATATATATATACATACATATATATATATATGTCATCATCATTTCATTTTTATGTCCACTTTACCCTGCTTGCAAGGGTGGGACGGGAACTGATTCTGGCTTGATTTCTACAGCTGGATGCCCTTCCTAACACCACCCTCATTTACAGTGAGTGGTGGGTGCTTTTTTTTGCCGTGGCACCTCCATGACCACTTTACAGTGGAATGATAGGGACCCCAGTCCTATCATCTCATTTCTACAGCTGAGTAAACTGGAGCAATGTGAAATAAAGTGTCTTGCTCAAGGAAACAACACATCACCCGGTCTGAGAATTGAACTCACAACCTTTCGATTACAAGGCCAATGCTCTAACTACTAAGCCATGTGCCTTCTATGTACATATATATATATATATGTGTGTGTGTGTATATATATATATATATATATATATATATATATATATGTATATGTATATATATATATATACACACACACATGTATATATATATATATATATATATATATATATATATATATATATATATATATATAGAAGGCACACACACACATATATGAAAAACAAGGAGAGAAGAATACTGCATGGTTGCACATGGATTACATATTATAAAATTAGTCCCTCATCAGTGATTTGCCAACCTTCATTGGTATTTCATCGCATTAAAAATCAGATACCTCGGGTTGGTGCGAGCAATAACTAAAATAAGCTATTGGGACAAGTGAAACGCGTAAAGTGAGTGAGACAAGTAAACAACAGAAGGAAAAGCAAACCGAAGGTTGGAAAAACAGCAAGCAACATGATAGTTATCCGATCAGCATAAGCTGGGTGAATTTCATGAGTGGTCAGAGAAGCAGACCGTACGCCGTGAATGCGGTGTGAGAAAGAAGGAACCCCACTACTAGCGAACGGGAGGAAGTGAGAAGGGGAGAAACAGAGAGTGAGTGAGTGGAAGTGCGAGGAAGAGGTCAGTCGAGAGAAAGTGTTAACTGACAGAGGGGGCGAAAGAAGGTAAGAGAAACAGAGAGAACGGGGGAGCAGTAAGAGAGAAAGAGAGAAACAGATAATCGCAGTTTAGGTAAATATATATGAAAAACAAGGAGAGAAGAATACTACATGGTTGCACATGGATTACATATTATAAAATTAGTCCCTCATCAGTGATTTGCCAACCATCATTGGTATTTCATCGCATTAAAAAAATATATATATATACATGTATATATATATATATATATATATATATATATATACATGTATATATATATATATATATATATATATATATATACATATACATATATACATATATACATATATATATATATATTAAGACAGGGGGGAAGAAAAAAATGGCTTCACTTGTGCTTTCAACAAATTTATTTTCTTCACAAAATCCCAAAAGAATTTTTTTCCGGATTATAAAAAATTTTTAAAAAAAAATTTTTTATAAATTCCAACGACTCAATTTATAAAAATTAAAAAAAAAAAAAATTTTTTCTAATCTGGAAAAAAATTCTTTTGGGATTTTGTGAAGAAAATAAATTTGTTGAAAGCACAAGTGAAGCCATTTTTTTCTTCCCCCCTGTCTTAATATACCTAACTGTACCAAGGATTACACACATTTTCCAATATATATATATATATGTGTACTTCTTGCATCCCCCCTCTCTCTCTCTCTCTCTCTCTCTCTCTCTCTCTCTCTCTCTCTCTCTCTATATATATATATATATATATATATATATATATATATAGAGAGAGAGAGAGAGAGAGAGAGAGAGAGGGAGGTGCAGATATTTACTATATTCATGTGTGCATGTGTACCGCAAAACATTAACCATGACCTCAATGTCCCAAATACCCTTTCTATAAATATCTAAGATACATGGCTATATATAGCACCACTGAAAGAATCTCTTTATTGTAAATTCCTTTCCTAAATTCTCTTCAAGTCTTTATTCATACGTTCAGGACATTAGATTGTTAAATACAGCTTGGAACCGCCTGGATTTGTAGGAAACCATCCCATCGTAACCTTCCCATTTAGCAATAGTAAAGACCTTTATTTTCTGTTTATTACTATTGTATGTGGCATACAGCTGGATGCCCTTTCTCTAGCAAAAACTTGATAAGTTCAGCTGCATACTTTAGTTTTGTTGCTCAACAAACTGAAAATGAGGAAACTAGAAGTAATGGACAGAATAAGTAGGATATAATGTTATTTTAGTAGCCACCAGGTTTTGTTCAGAAACAGGAGAAAAAAATAACAAATAACATAGTTTAATCTCCTTATCTGTGAAAGATTTGGGATGTAGTCTATATCAGGGGTTCTCAAATTTTTTTTCGGTGTGGACCACCAAAATAAGTAATTTTTTCCTGTGGACCACCTACACTTTTAAATCTTTTGTAATAGAACTGCTAGAGACATTCTAACGACATGCCCATAGTATCAGAGCTGTGATCTCAAAATTTTCAAATATAATGGACATGTGTGTAATTAAACAAAATATTATATTAGTTACATTTTTGTGAAATGGCTACAATTTTTTTATGGCTACGAATTCTCTGTGGACCACTAGAAATGCTATGTGGACCACCGGTGGTCCACCTGGACCACGTTGAGAATCACTGGTCTATATCTATGGTGAGTGAGTGTCTGTGAAACATACATATACACCAAGTACAAACACAAAGGAACCAAACTCCCACTGTCGCTGCCTCTATCTCTCCTGTTCTCCCCATCTCTCACTATTATGAGCAAATGGAGGCCCATGCACTGGCCATCCTGTGGCCTCAGTGGACAGAATAGAGGTGTTTCCCCAGAAGATGGTGAGGGAGATGTGCTGGAAGAGCCATTCCAGCTCACACCTGTGGGTAGCCAACTCTGTAATAACCATTACCCTCCCTTTCCTCTCATTTATAGTCTTTCTCAATGCTATTCTCGTTTTCTTTATTTGACTAAATATTAAATTCTTTATTGTTTTCATGTCACTGAAAATTGAGATTTTTCTAATAAAATTTGTTTATTTGTTTTAAAATCTTTTTTACTTTAATATTGTTAGGTGCCAGTTGTCAGTTGTCCACTTGCATAAGTAGGAGGAATTAATGAGTGAGGAGAGGATGGTGATGGGAGGTTTGTAATAAGATACAGTTTAGTTGAAATGTGGGAGGGAGATTGTGAAAGGTTGAAATGGTGAAAGGGTGAGATGAAGTGAAAATATAAGGCAAGTACAAACAAGGTGAGAAGAAAAAGGGATTGGTTGAGAGAATTGACATCAGTAAGGAGTGGTCAAAAATGTAAAAAATTAATACTAAACATCCTACAACTTTGTCTAGTCATAGTCCTCTTGTATTTTACAAGAATGTGTTGTTGATGCAGTTTGATGTGACATAGGATGTTATGAGTCAAATAAGAATCCTATTGTGTACAAATTTCCACTTTACTTTCAAAGGTAACTACTTTCACTTTTTCATTTTGGAAATCTCTCATGTTTCAGTTTATGGAGTCCCAGAAGTGGAAAAATCATTGATTTATTTTTACAGTTTATGTACAAAACCCATCACACAATAATTGAGCTTTATAATTTTTTCATACATCACATCAACATCATCATCATCATTGTTTAATGTCTATCTTCCACGCTAGCATGGGTTGGACGGGAATTGTCCCACTTGAGGCAAGATTGATTGAGTGACCGTGTCTTGCTCGTATAGAACTGTCTTTGGCAGGTTTTCTATGGCTGGATGCGCTTCCTAACACCAACCACATTTACAGTGTAGACTGGGAGCCTTTTTACCATGTCTCCTACACGACCACTTTACAGTGTGGACTGGGTGTTTTTTTTGTCATGACACCTACACAACCTCTTTAGATTGGACTGGATGTTGTGGTATCCCAATGAAAAAAAATGTACACAGCACACAACAGCAAGAACAGTATTTGAGAATGAAAAGGATTGAAGGGGAAAAGCTGAATCAGACAAAGTTGAAGTCTGTGTTAAGGTCGTGCAGGACAGAGGTTAAATTACATTAGAGTCAAAGTGATTGAGAACATCACTGGCTGAGATAAGGTCAGAGGATACTCTGAAAAAGATGGGATGATCATGGCTGGAACAATCCATTAAGAGTGACCTAGAATTAAACAGCAACAACTATAAGACCAACTGATCAATGATCTGACACAGATTCTGTCAAAATTCTGACACAGATATCAAATAAAATCTTCTTTAAAACATTCCTGCATGACACTGCAGGTAAAAAGAAAGGAATTGATCATTAAATCAAACCAAGGAACTGTCTCCATTGGTCTTTCTGTTTCTGATACAATCTGCTGGCTGTAACTCTTGGCAGGAGGAGGTAGAATTTGAACTCAGAACATACAAAGCCAGATCAGATATGGCAAAGTATTCTGTCTGACATATTAACAAATCTACCAACCCACCACCTCTCAACTGGTACTCTATTTATTGAGTCCAATGTTGACCTCGGTGGGGATTTGAACACAAAGACCCAGAACAAATACTGCAAAGAATTTTATATGATGCTCTAACGACTCTGTCAAATCACTGCCTGGATATAAAACAAAGAAAAATGGTCATTTTTTACATTTTCTACCAATCTCCCCTATGTGCTGCCATGGGCAAGTGTCAAGTTCAATCCCACTCTATGGCACCTTGGGCAAGTGTATTCTACTATAGCCTAAGGTTGACCAATGCTTTGTGAATGAAAGTTACTAGGATTTGAACTCAGAGTGAAGAGAGCCAGAATAAATACCAAACCAAGACATATTTTGATGCTCTTATGACTTTGCCAATTCATTAGGCAAGAAACAGTAAGAAAAGTATTGTGGTAAACAAATAGCTCTGATACACATTGGGTATCATTTTAGCATTCAATCTAGCTGGTCATTTTCACTTTAATGTAATTTTTACCTGGTCATTTACACTGTAGTGTATGTGGTCTACCTGGTCATTTACACTTAATGTGAAGTCTACATGGTAATTTGCAGTTTAGTGTGACGTCTACCTGGTCATTTACACTTTAATGTGAGGTCTACCTGGCCATTTACAGAGCAGTGTGTTGCTTACCTGGTCATTTACACTGCATTTATATGCACTGGCATGCATGTATGTGTTGTGTGTGTAGGTTTGTTTATGTAGAGTAAATTAACATTTTACCAAAAAGAAATCGATAAATACAGGTGTAGTAAAAGAATAACAAAAAAAATCTATGAATTAAAAAACAAATCGGTGTATGCGGAAATCTTTGTTTGGTGTAAGTATTTACTGCTACACCGGGTGACGGCTCGACGCCATGTTACACACAGTGCAGTGTGTATTCGTAGATAAGGAAATATTAAAATAGCCGCCCAGTAAAGGTTAGCTTTATTCCTATTGACAGACCGTCTTTCAAGTAAGCATTCTTTAATTATATCCCTCACAGATTTTAGATATTAAAAACAAAAAAAAAATCTAAATCGGAGCCCGATATTGCAACTTTTGTCCCCCGATAAGTGCACCTTGTTTAAAAAGAATAATGTGTGTATATACATACATAAATATATTGTATGTATGTGTGCGTATATATATATATTCTTCTCTGTTTACATTGTTTCATTGCTTACAGTAGCACTACTATTTTTTCATTGTTGTTTATTACTTTTTAAATGGTTTACGATCAGGTGATTATATATAAATATGTACATACATTTCTCCAGAATAGAGCCCTCCCATATAATTAATACAAGACAGACAATATAATCCGAACTAATTTATTCCTAATTAGGGTTAGGGATAATTCAGCCACTCTTCTGAAATTAATTGGCCCCAGATTAACAGTTAATCAAACAGAAAACGTGAATGAACCCCAAACTCAAACCCTAACTTCGAATAAATTATTTTGGAGTATATTATTGTCTTGAATTAATATATCATGGAGAAGCATCTAAACATACACTCAAATGTATATAAATATATGAACGATAAAAACACACAACACACAGCACAAGGCACTTATTGCATGGAGTAGATAGATTTTTTTGAAGTTAAGGTTTCCTTTCCGTATTGCTTGCCAAGCAACTAATATATATATATATATATATATAAATGAAAAGTATAGAAATTGTTGTAGCGAGAAGCTAACAGTATTCCATAATATATGTGACTATAGCGTCAAAATGGGAAAATAGTTAACATAAGATATGGGGAAAATAAATCAAACTCAATTCAAAAATAATCAGGATATAGATTCATCCAACAGAATTTAGAGAAATCCAGGGAAAAATCAATAGAGCCTTAACTCATGATAAAACAAAGTCTAAAGTACTCATCCTTCAATTTGGAACAACTTCAAATGCTCCGTATAGTCTTGAACAGACTATTTCACGAAAACTTTCAGTGGGGATGGTCACGGTTGGATTTCGTGTGCATGCTCATAGATATTACTGTTTGGGCTGCAAATAACAACAAACACTTACTGTTTTGGTGCCCCAGATATGTATACACACATACACTCACACCATTTCTAATGCTGTGTCCCATCGCAACATTATTTTAATCCTTGTTTCACAATCTTCTTCCATAGAAGTTACACTTCCGTTTTGCAAATATAATTTCATTACTTTTAAAAAAAACTTTTTTTTATAACTATTTACTTCTTATATTATTTGATTGTTAACCACTCCCCTATATTTCTCTCTCTCATGTCTTCTCCGACTCTTGGTTGTTGTTATTAGTGTTGTTTAGGCAAAGTTAATCCTGTCGAGATCAATTTTGCCTTTCATCCTTCCATGGGTCGATAAAGTACCAGACACACACCCGATAGACTTAATCGATTTTCTTTCCTCTAAATTATAAACCAGTATTCTAGTTAGTGTGTGTGAACATAATACAACATTGAAATAAAACTATATTTAATCGTATTGGATTATATTGAATATAAATTAAACTTCATTGTATATTCTGTCGCCAAATCTCTGGCTCACGTGTCTAAGTGTTTGTATATATATTATATTATATATACATATACACACACACATAATATGTACATCCTAACCTACAGGTATATTTAGAGAGAGTAACCCAATATAATTCTATATGTCAGCCAGGTAAGCTGTTCAGTAGTCTTGGATTCTGCAGTGTTTAAAGGTGGTTTTTTTTTTTGTTTTGTTGTGGGAACCTTCATGTTTTTTTTTTCCATTTTTTTTTCTTTGTGTAGCATTTAAAAAAAATTGTTTCTGTATTTTAATTGCACTGGTAGCTTTTATTTTAAAACGTTCAGAGTTTGATTTTATATATATATATATATATATAATCATCGTTTAACGTCGGCTTATACTGCTGGCACACACACACACGTGTGTATGTGTGTGTGGAGAGAGAGGAACTCTGCGAAACTGGAGCACCAGAGAGTCTGTATATTGCAGATAGCTGTTTTTATTCAGAGATGTATCAATAATATTACAAATTTGTTCACAATTTTTACAAAATATAGAAAGAATACACTCACACAGCTTTTATAAATCGAAATATAATTTATGGATCAAAACACATGATCAGGGCGAGGGAAAGAAGGGGGAGGGGAAACAAAAATGACCATCAATTAACCACCAAGTGCGACATCGGCCGCACATTTGTATATTAAGTGTTCTTTTATTGACTCCAACATATACACAAACACATACATATATACACACACACACACATATATATATATACATACGCATATATATGTATAAGTTATTTTGCTTAAGTATAATTTATATAATTTTGCCACTTTTATTAGTAAAGTTTTCTATCGATTAATTGTGATATAACAAAGTGCGCTGGCAATATTATTTAGTTGTCTATTTAAAGTTTTTTTTTTAATGTTTATGTAGTTATGTGAATGTTAGTCATTGGTAATATCGTATAGGAACCTGTTACCAACACACTTCAACATTTACGTTGGATGCTTATTCAGCCACCCTTCCTATATATATAATATATAAACAATGAGTTATTTGTTTTGTTGATTATTCAACAAAGTAAATTTATAACATATTAGAAGCACTCAACGAGTTTTTTCCGGAGTATAATTAATATCGAACTTATAACATAAAGTTCATATGAAGATATATCACTATCTTTAAACCAAATATTGTATTTTATCTGACGAAAGCGTACTAAAATATTGGTACCTTTGAAATATGTATAATAAAATAAATAGGGTTTTATAAAGATATTTTCCATTTATTGATATTACGCACACATTGAAATATATTTTAACGGATATATATATATATATATATATAATATATGGAGTACTAAACTGAATTTATAATAAACTTACTAGTCTCCATTAGTAATATTTACCCCCCCCCCCTCTCTTTATATATATATATATATATAGTTTTGAACTAGCTATTGGAACGGCAAGAGCTCAACCATCTGGGTCTCGGCTCTTTTATATATATATATATATATATATATATATATATATATATATATATATATATATATATATGTATAACGAAGGAAATGTGGTAAGGAACCAGATGGACCATTTTAGTCCAGAATTAGCCGTCGAAACGGCTTGAGCTCAGCCGTCGGGGTCCTACTCGTTCCTATATATATATATATATATTATATATATATTGTGTTTGTTCTTCACACATCCACAGATACAAAACTTTGGACACATCATTTACGTGGCATCGTGGAAGTCACTGGCTGTTTCTGGTTCAACAACGTGCAACCTCAAGTCACATTTTTTCACCCATAGTCATGTTAAATGCCCTCTTTGCTGCGGCCGCGTTGTTTTTAGTGACTCTCCTCCTGCTCGCCCCCCATAATGTCCAGAGTTCCCTAGGCTTTGCTCAGAGAACGAACCACACCCGGTCCGTCCTCCAATCGTTTCTACTGACTAACATAAGCTATATTCTGTTAACAACAGCTGACATTTCCCTAGGAAATCTATAACGACAGATTGTTTGGTTTTCTTGCCTGATAGAAATAATTGTTTCTACTGTTCGCACAAGGACAGCAATTAACCAGTATATTACTGGTACTTTATTTTATCGACCCTGTAAGTATGAAAGGAAAAGTTAACCTAGGCGGGTTAACTGATAGAAATAATGGTTTCTACTGTTCGCACAAGGACAGCAATTAACCAGTATATTACTGGTACTTTATTTTATCGACCCTGTAAGTATGAAAGGAAAAGTTAACCTAGGCGGGTTAACTGATAGAAATAATGGTTTCTAATTAATAATAATAATAAATTCCTTAAAGACATTGAAATGAATTATTAGCTAAAAAATATGAAGTTATCCTCTAAACAATTTTCATTTTATATTTTCTCGCTGGAGGTTGCAGAATACTTATCCAAATTTTGGCAGTGTTTCAATTTCCAATGTCATGATGGGAGCCAGATTTGTTTAACGGCTGGCTAAAACTTGTGCTAATTCTATAGAAAGTTTTTTGAAGTACAGTAGCATGGTAATTAGTCAGAATATATCTCATAATTGTTTTATTTGGGTTGTTTTAAAACATCGACATTACTTTTATAAAAGTTAGTTTAAACTATCAAAATTATATTTCTAATGAAAGAAAGTGCCTGTGTAAAGTTTTCAGTAGTAAAAGGACTTCCGTATGTTCGGACGATGAGTGTTCCAGTTGTTCGATCAACGGAACAGCTTGCTTGTGAAATTGACGTGAAACTGGTTGAGTATTCCACCAATACATGCACCATTAACTCTTTCATTACCGTATTTTTAAGGAAAGACACTGCCCATGATTTTCGAATAATTTCGAAAATTATCAAACATTTGAAGAGATTTAGGAACATAACTTAACAAAGGTTCTGAGATAAAATTATGATGGAAAGTTTTTAGATGAATATAATCACTTTAAAATAGTTTATATCATAATACCAGGGGTGATTTGGTATCAAAAGGGCTAAACTTAGTCGGTAAAAATAGAAAATTCTTTGATTATATATTTTCTCCTTTTGGCGCTCGACATAATCCAGTTTTATAATCTCTTGAAACGAAACCGCACCCTTACTCGAACTTTATTTGCCTTTCGAAAAGCTATTACGCATCTCAACTTTCCACATGCTGCTCTCCACTCCCAGGGAATTTGAAACCCTCATGGGTTGATGTGCAAATATGTCAGATCTTTGTAGTATTCAAATTCCCTATTCAACATCGCCTTTCATTCTTCCGTGGTCTATAGTAAAGTACTGGAGCCAATATAATGGACCCGCCCCACTCCTTTAACTAGCCTTGTGCCAATGTTATTAGGTCACTACTGACACAGCGAGATTCTAAATAAAGGCAAATAAACCCATCTATGTATGATATTGTATTTAATTTTTTTAAATATTCTCTTATATCTATCATTTTTTTTTGGTTTCTCAACTGAAAGAAGTACTAGATACTTCCTCTAGTCAGTCATGGCTTACTAGCTCTATACGAACGTTTCAATTGAATAAAAAAAATCAGCCGATCGGATGGACCGGATGTTTTGATTAATTTATTGTAATTAGAGATGTGAATGTAGAAACAATATGTTGTTAACTGTAAATATTAAAGTGAACTTGGTAGAACGTGGAACCATTTCTAAGTGAGATGTGAACCTCCAGGCGGTCTGAGAGGTCAATAGCCCCATTTCAGTACAGTACAGGGTGTGAAGACTCGTCCAACCCTTGCTAGCAGGGGAAGTGGACATTCCATGAGGATGATGATATATATATATATGCGTAATGAAGGCTTAACAAATCGTCCTTGTATTATTATATTTACACTCTGTTTAGCTCTACACCTCGCTATAGACGTGAGCCTAAACATCGAGGGCTTACCTGGGTGAATCTACAGTAACTTCACCTTACACTCCCTATATATACTTATATATGTGTGTGTGAAGAAAAAAAAATTGCTTTCCCACTGAAATGGGTGGGAGTGTCTTCTTATATTGCTCATTATCACGTTGGATGCGATTGTCATTTTCGTCTTATTTTACTTTCATTTCATTGTTAAATATACAAATAGGATTTTGTCTATTTACTTTAGCTGTTGTTATTGTTGTATTGATATTTGTATTGTGATTTGTTGGTTTATAGTAGCGAGTGGAGTAAATTGAAAGTTTTGTTTCGGCAAAAGGCGATCCTTCATTTTAGGTCAACACGATGTAAACATGACAAGTTCCGCTCCTGAAGTGTAACATCGCCTTCGAAGTCACTAGACTGGTTGTGTGTACCTTTATATATATAATTATTGTTTTTTTACACACACATATTTATTTATAATGGGTCGAATCCCGATGTGGGATCAGAAAGCGACCACAGTTAAAAAAGGGTGCTCAGTACTTTTGTAGAGATCTTTAATTTATATAGAAATCTCTTCTACAGGACTAGAACTGTTTCATTCTTATGAAACAGTCCTAGTCCTGTAGAAGACATTTCTATATAAAATAAAGATATGTATATATAATGTTATATCCGTATATCTACAGTATAGAGATAACTGCGACTGCTTAAATGTGTATATAATTGTAAACACACACACACACACACACTATATATATATAGTGAAGGCGCATGGCTTAGTGGTTAGAGAGCATTGGGCTTGCAATCGAAAGGTTGTGAGTTCAAACCTCGGACCGGGTGATGTGTTGTTTCCTTGAGCAAGACACTTTATTTCACGTTGCTCCAGTTTGCTCAGCTGTAGAAATGAGATGAAGAGGTACCCGCCCAGATGGCGTTATCTTATGGCTAAAACAGCATGACGTGCTGTGACCAGTGGCGCCAAATGGACGCCCAACAGACTCGTCGATCAAGGTGATATATATATATATAAATGGCTTCTATAAGACTAGAACTGTTTCATTCGGAAGAAATCATTTGAAACAGTTCTAGTCCTGCAGAAGCCATTTCTATATTAAATATTTATACTCTGCTATGTATTGAGTACTTTACCTACTGTGCTTACCCCCGATTGAACCTGGGATAAACACACACACATATATATATCCAAAATTAAATTAAGGGTGACATGTCCGAGAGACATGCGTCATATCCACTGTAGAATAAGCTCAAAGATTCCAATGAATAGATTCGAGCATTTTATATCAACTAGAAATTGATTGACATATATATATAAAATAAACACATGAAACAATCACGGGATAATTTGTAAAGTATGTAAGCACACACAGCTAGATAGGTAACTAATTAAAGCTTAACTAGAACTTCAAATATAGATACCTTTTAAAATGATTAATCTTCCTTGTATATATTTCATTAGAGAAATATATTTCACCATTAATCCGTAAATCACAGTAGTCAAATCCCAGATTTTCAACAAGGGAGAAGATTTAACTATCTGTGTTTACACAGCAAATGCTGTGATTTACAGATTAATGGTGAAATATATTTCTTTAATGAAATATGTACAAGGAAGATTGTTTCATGTGTTTATTTTATATATATATATGACCTGTTTAGCCACTATGAAAGCGTGAAGAAAATAAACAACTTCCGACAGGGATCTTGTCGAAGTAACTGTTTACATTGTTGTCATTTCCATTTTCTCTTCTCTATAGATTTTAGACATTGTGTTAAAACATATATTACTTATATTTGTTGACATGTGGTTTAGTTCTATTCAGATCGATCCTTTGATTGAGAGGCAAAACTCTCTCCAATGGGTGTGAAGGATGATCTTTTTAACTGGTTGAAGTCCTTCATTCTCAGTCGAAGAGAGGTAGTCACGGTTCTGGGACAGCATTCCTCACCATATGACATGTCATCTGGTGTACCACAGGGATCTGTTCTTGGCCCCCTTTTGTTTGTGGCATATATTAATGACATAGATGCCAACTTAAAGAATGCCACAGTACTAAAGTACGCAGATGACATGAAGCTGTACCTTGAGATAAAAAGGACAGATCCTGAACACTATAGATCTTGCTTGCAGTCTGACCTGGACACAATGCAACAATGGATCTCAGACTGCAACTCAAGCTAGCTGTGGACAAGTGCACCACCATGCATTTTGGGAGTAAAAACCCAGCGTCCACATACTCCCTCCACAGCACTAATATCAAGAAGTCTTCTTGTGAACGTGACCTGGGCATTACGGTCAGCAGCGATTTGCATTGGACGAAGCACGTCTCTAAAATTGTCAAGAGGGCCAAGGGTGTCTTAGCATCACTCAGCAAGACCTTTGTCAGCCGCTCTCCAGCTATCTATTTAAGGCTGTACATGGCTATGGTGCGGCCACACTTAGAATTTGCATCACCAGTCTGGAACCCCTATCTTGCTCAGAACATTGACCGCCTGGAAACTGTTGAGAGACGTGCAACCAAGCGAATGCCCTCCATCAGGCATCTACCATATTCTGAGCGCCTTGCTTCCCTGGGCATGGATACATTGAAGCTCCGACGGCAACTGACTTGGTAAACACCCACAAAATTGTTAACCATGTTGCCAACAACAACCCTGAGTACCTTTTTGATTTCCATGTGTCTAACACACGTGGGCTTGCCCACAAAGTCAGAAAACAGTACAGTTCCCATGACTTTCGGAAACATTTTTTCACACTCAGAGTTGCTGAAGCATGGAACAAACTACCAGCATCAGTTGTTAGTTGTCGAGACACTGCATCCTTTAAGGCCTCCATGCTTCCCGAGATCCGCCAACATTACACCTAATGTTCCCCCTCCATACACATACACACATGTATATCATGACTCATACACTATTCACTTCCCTGACATTTGTGTATTATTCTATGTACTATACATGCACTTTTGATGAGTTGTAGTGCACCTGAGCACTTTACACAATAATTTCATTATTATTATTATTATTACTGTTAAACACTTTATATCGCATATGTTACTATAAATCTCCTTTGGAACGACATGAGCGTTGCTAATTCGATTTTTCTCTTCTTTAAACTCATCCACTATGTTACAGGAAACGAACACTCATAAATTGTGTGTGTGTGTATATATATATATATATACATACATACTTCATTTCATGTTGCTTTTCATGGTACAACTGGGGCCCTTATGATTAAAACACACAAGAAACCTCCTATGGGATGCAACCTCATAAGAGGCCAGCTAAACCTGTGTAAATAAGGACTGACCTCCCCTCCTCTTTTTTTCAGAGTATGATTTGAAGGTGATTTGACTGTTATTACTAGCAGGCTTAGCAACCTCAAAAAAGCTTCTTCTAATTGACTTGTGACTCAGAGTGGCCCTTTACATGCAAACCTATCATCAAAAGTGCTCTGAGCAACCATGACCATCCTGACTGCTATTTCTATTGGATGAATAGTCTGCTTAAAGGCTCCCTTCTTGTGAAGACTTAACTTGTAATCATTAGCTGATAAGCCGTTTTCATTTTAGATAATTAATCTTTTATTGCCAATACCCATTCTTTCTCCAATCTCATTCCTTTGTGTCTATATATATTGGTTGAAGTTCAAGTGTTTTCTTTTTACTTTATAGTACAGATAGCTATCTTGTTTCTATTTCACCAACTAAAATTATTGTAGATCTTTGTCTAGTCAGGAAATATCTGTGAATGTTTCTTGGACAACTACAGCCTAAAGCATAGTTTATCATCATACAAGGTGTGTGAGCTAATGGTTAAGCTGTTGGACTCATAATCATATAGTTGTGGATTCAATACTGACACCTGGCACTATGTTATGTTCTTGAGCAAGACACTTCATTTCATGTTGCTTTTCATGATAGGATTGAGGCTCCTATTATCAAAACACCCGAGATGCAACCTGCAGAGGTGTGAGCAGCATCATACCGGTGTTCTAAAACCATTTTCCCTGTTAAAGCAGTTGCCCATATATGCAAGACTCTCTCCTCTGATATTTGTCTAATAATAATAATAATAATAATGTTTGTACTTTTGGCACAAGGCCAGCAATTATCCCAGTACATTACTGGTACTTTATTTTATCGACCCCGTAAGGATGAAAGGCAAAGTTAACCTCTGCCTGATTTGACCTCAGAACATAAAGGGCCATAACTCTGTGCTGCAAAGCATGGTGTCTGATGCTCTACCGATACTGCCAATCCACCGGCCAATAATAGTAATAATCATTATTATCATCATCACCATCAGTATTATGTTATGTGATAACCATCGTGGTGGTGGTGGTGAGCATCATAATCATTATCATCACCATCAGTATCATGTTATGCCCATTTAGTGGTGTGGGTTGACTAGATCATTATGATATGGATAGCAATTTCCTATGTTAATGTCTTACTCTAAATTATTTCCTTCTCTGCTATATTTTAGTCTTTTCTTGGCTGATGTTATTTAGTCATCAAAGTATAATGGAGTTGGCACAGATAGTAAAGTACCCGAAAACATAAAACATACATAGGATCATCTTTTAATTCTGTTTTCTATTGTTCTCTTGAAATCCCTGTGGGAGGTTGAAATGAAAGTACTTCCTATACTATATATTCAAAGTAAAGTCGACCAGCACCTCTCTTTACACTACTCCCTTCCCAACCCAACCCCTTATCCACACCACTCCCTTACCAACTGCACCTCCTTACAACATTAAAATTGTATTTAAGAAAGAAATAATTTGCTTATTAAATCTTTGAAAGATGCAAACAAGTCATTAACAGTCTATGAAATGAAAGCTAGTAAAATATATTTGCCAAGTTTGAAACATAATTTTGATATCATTCCAAATTGGTTTTACTACAGCATCCGAAGGCATGTAGTATCTTAGTGGTTAGGGTATTTTACTCACGATCTTCCAAATTCTTGATTATTTTCAACATTATACACAGTATCATTCAATAGAAATATGTTAACAAAAACAGGTTAAAACATCTGAGAAACCGGAGGTAAGCTAAACTTGCAAAGGTGTGAACTGTAAATTTCATTTTTTTTGTTTCCAATGAAATGAATTTTACTGCTCACACCTATACAGGTATATTAGTCAAGGTTATATCTTGTAGGAGATTTCATGATTCATTAAGCTATTGTTATGTTAGCTATATTATATAACTTTCTTACTTCAGCAGTAAATTAGCAGTCATTAGGGAATCACGTTAAATATCTCACTATTTGTTCTGAGTTCAAATCCCATCGAGGTCAATAAAGTACCAGTTCAATACTAGGGTTGGTTTCTCTCTCTCTCTCTCTCTCTCTCTCTCTCTCTCTCTCTCTCTCTCTAATCAGGGAAAAGCGGACGTAAAATGATGATGATATATATATATCCCCGGTGGGGTGTGGTAAAAACCAGCTAGACCATAACCCACCAGAGTACTTGATACTTGGGGTAGTAGAGTGGGTAATATGAAAAGATTCAGGACCCTGACGGCTGAATCTTTACAAATATATATATGTATATATATCTTAATTCATCATAGGATATAGAATGTTAGGTGTGAGTTTCATTATTTTTTTCATAGTTTAATCAAGAGAACAGCAGCCTCCATGAGCTTTTTAGGGCTTCTGAGATAGGTGAGGGAGGGGGAAGCCATATTGCCATTCTTAGACTAGAAATTGGCTCAGAATATTTATAACGATGCAGTGCAGCAAGTGTTTTATGGCCATTTCCCCCTTGCTAAAGTAGTGGCTAGGTTCATAATCGTAAGGTTGTGTGTTCAATTCCCGGATTGGTTGATGTGTTGAGTTTTTGAGCAAAGTGCTTCATTTTATGTTGGGTCTGTGGCCCCTATCATTAAAACACCTAAGATACAGCCTGATTGGAAGGAGTTCATCTAAACCTGCATAGGTGTGAGCTGTACATCTGATTTTTCATTTCCTTAGCTTCACAAGTCCCATGGCAGGTTTTAATCATGTTCATCATTGATGCCCACAACCTTTGTCAAATACCTTTGCAGTCATATACTGGGGTCAATTTGATCATTGGTATCCCTTCTCTGAAATCTTTGATCTTGTGGCTATGTTAGAAACACCTTACAGGGTCGATAAAATAAGATACCAGTAACACACCGAGGTTGATTTAATCGACATTCCCTTGTGCCTAAATTAGAAACAATTAATTACTATTTGTAGCATGAACTATAAAGTAAGTTTGTGGTGTTAGCTAACCTGCTTTCTTGTCTAAGTTGGAACCGTGTTAATTTACATAAGAATACCTTCATAATTTTCCAAATATGTCCTGCTTCAATGCTTTTAAACAATCATTGTTGGATAAATTTATTAACAAATGTATTTCAACCATCTTATTTAATCTTATATCTTGATAACAGTCATCTATTTAAAGTCCTGTTCAGTTGAGTTTTGTCTATTTTTAATATCTACTTCTTGTTTGCGGTAAGTATTCATGTAAAAGATCTCATGCTCTCTTTATTTTATAACTTAATTTTGTAAATATATACTTTACTGTTTATTGTTTGTTAAGATACATATTGAGATAAAGACATTCTTGTTTGGGACAGTTTCTACTTTGAATTTCAATTAAAAGATATTACATTTACACTCAGCTCATTCTTTCAATTTCTGGTCTCTAGATCTAGCAGTAATATTAGAGGTATATCTTTAGATATTAACTTATTTTCTTAATAATATATTAACTTAATTACTTTGTTGTTAACATATTTCTAATTTAAAAACAAATGACTATGCATTTCAATTTTGCTTATCCTTTTGGTATTGATAAAATATTGTAGGAGTCCAGGGTAGTGGATTGGTGAAATTATTGGAGACTCAGATAAAATTTTGTAGGATAACATAGGCAGTTTATTTCTTTAGAAATATGGTAACAAATGGGTTCGTTTTTTAAAAATTTTATTTGTCTTCCTAACAAGAAAACTGTTACATATATATAGCCTGTAATACCTCTATATTTACCCCACCCACCTCTGTATTCCTTCCACCCCTGCAGTCCTCCCTCTATCATCTTCACTCCCTCTTCCAACCACAGTTATACTCCTTCCATCCTTTCACCTCTGTAGTCACCCCTCCTTCCACCTCTGAAGTCACCCCTCCTTCCACCTCTGAAGTCACCCCTCCTCACCCCAACCAGGCCACACAGGAACATTGATTATGCTCAACATTCCATTAATAATGGCATAGTAGCAGCCAGGCATTTACATGATATAGTACCACTGATTACTCAGTGGAACAACATAACCGTTTGTTGTGGATAAACTTGCAAAGACTGGCATTTGGAAGAACAAAAATGGATGATAAGCCAAAGACAATATATTTTATTGTTATTGACAGAATAGTGTATTAAATTGACGTCTGCAATTGTCCTGTGTATTTAGACAATGGTATGAGGCTATAACTCAAACCAATCCAGGGTCTCCTGTTGGAAGAACCCCTCTCTGATAGACGGTGCCACCCCTTTTTGTTTGGTTTTGGTCATGTCAGGGGTTGCAGGTTGGTGATGTTATTTAACCCATAGTTGAGGTGGATGGTTGTTGACTCTGAGGAGTTCATCTGCCCTTTTTGTTTGTTTGTTTTTTGTGCTACTGGGGTCCCACTTACCGGCTCCCCAACCAGGCCAGGGTCTTGTGGTGGTGGGGGTAGTCACTGACCCCTCAACCATAAAGTGGGTTGTAGTGGGTTACATGGTATCAGTAGCAGGCAGAAGACTGACTTGACCATGGTAGCAGTAGTAGGCAGAAGACTGACCTGACCAAGGGTTGTACTGGGTTACATGGTAGCAGTAGTAGGCAGAAGACTGACTTGACCAAGGGCTGTACTGGGTTACATGGTAGCAGTAGCAGGCAGAAGACTGACTTGACCAAGGGTTGTACTGGGTTACATGGTAGCAGTATCAGACAGAAGCCTGACTTGACCAAGGGCTGTACTGGGTTACATGGTAGCAGTAGCAGGCAGAAGACTGACTTGACCAAGGGTTGTACTGGGTTACATGGTAGCAGTATCAGACAGAAGCCTGACTTGACCAAGGGCTGTACTGGGTTACATGGTAGCAGTAGCAGGCAGAAGAATAAGGCACTTAAAACTTATAGACTGTTTCATTAGAAATCTGGTAATGAATGGGTTAAAGTAGTGTCTAGTACATTTAGTGGATAATGAGGAATAGAGTTCAAGTTGATGGTAATTAGAATGATACATGTGGGAAATATTGCTAGTAATTAGAATGATACATGTGGGAAATATTGTAATAGTCTGAGACAAAACTCATCAAAGAACCATGTCTTGTCTATACTTAACTTCGTTACTAACATCTTGATGAATTATTTCAAGAAACAGAGAACAGTTATAACCTGTATCAAACATCAAATTGATTGATTTTTTTAAAGAAACTTTTTGTTAGATATTTGGAAATAATTGTTTTAGTTTGTTTTGTTATTACCAATTACTGATTCTATTTTCTTGTTTTGCAGATACCGACCAGTTCTCAAATGGCGTAGTACATGTGTGTCTTGTTAATATTGTTTTGAAGTGTCACTTACACATGTGTCAAAATGGTTTCATTACAAGCGCTGCGCAAAGACAAATATGGATTATATTTATTCAGTTTTATTTTCTTTGTTTATTTTGCAATCATGGATATAATTTTATACATCACACTTCAAAAGTCTGTTCTAAATGAGAAGAAAAATGGCAGTTTTTCCCCGTTTCAGCCACTTACAGTGAAACTATTAATGACAGATCCTGTGGATCACTACATTCTCTCCCCTTTTGCTGAATATTTTGATGAAATCACACAGTTCAGTCATGTCTTTTACTTTATTACTCCAAATATGATTAGTTTTTCCCACGTTTTCATTGCTATTATTGCCGGCAAGCTGATATCGTCGGACTCACTCTACAACCGTCGGATGGGTGTTCTTATATACCAGTTTCGTTGCTTCCTTGATGCCTTTGATGGGGTTGTCTACAGAGCACATGTTGGTGCTGGCCATATCTACAAATCTCACCGTTCATCGTTAGGATACTTGGTGGATTCTGTCTGTGATATAAGTGGTGGTACTGCTTTATGTATAGGAATGGCTGTCTATGTATGTAGATACCCACCTTTGAAAAACCAGCAGGATATACTACCATGGACAAAACCTGTTGAAAACGGGACTGGAAATACTAAAAAAAATGGTCATGTAAGCAGTTGGATGGCTTTTTGGAGAACTTTCAGTTTTGGCATGCTGCTTGCAATGTCTGCATTTTCTTGGGACAAAACTGTTGAAAGGTTCTCAGGTATTCTTCAAGTGCCTATTTCAGATGCTCAGGACAAAGTAAGTTCCATTTTATATACTCTCTTATATATGTCATATACCTACATCTTTATACCTTATGATATATCTACATCTTTTTATTTCATTATACACCTACATCTTTTTATTTCATTATACACCTACATCTTTTTATCTTATTACATACCTACACCTTTTTATCTTATTACATACCTACATCTTTTTATCTTATTACATACCTACATCTTTTTATCTTATTACATACCTACATCTTTTTATCTTATGGCATATCTACATCTTTATATCTTATGGCATATCTACATCTTTTTATCTGACTACACACCTACATCTTTTTGTCTTATGACATATCTATATCATTTTATCTTATTACATACCTATATGACTTATTGTATTACATATCTAAATCTTTATATCTTATGACATCCCTACATGTTTTATAACAGACAAAGAAAATTTATGATATTTAAAAACTTTTATTAATAAAACATTCCCTAAAAATATATAGGTTATTTCATTTAAGAATTATGGAGAAATAGAAGTTTGGTAAAACATTGAAATGTACTGTTTTATACAAGAATACTATATAAACTGTTTGAAATACAGAAAGATGAAGAAACAAAATTACTGGAATGTAGTTTTTAATGTTTTCATTCTATGTTGTATCTAATGAAATGCCATGAAAGTGATTGTGATATAGCTGAAGAAGGTTTTGTATTTATTGTTGTTGTAGTTTACTGAAGAAAACATATCGCTGATTTCTTTCTAGTTAAACTTATGAAAATAATTGTTTTCAAGTTTTAGCCAAATAAATTGAAAGAGTTGCCAAACATCGAATCAATTTATTCAGCTAAAACATTCAACTTCAGTATTCAAAGAACAAGTTTAAACATGTCTGTTTTATTACAAATGGATGGCTGCCAGCATTCAACTAAAATATGCTACAATGCATCTGGACAGCAGTAAAGATTTTATAACAAATATGTATCTTGCTATACATCATGGGTCCTTTTATAGGACAGTGTTTAATAATCAGATGCCCTTTCTGGTGCCAACCATTTTTATCACTTCTTACAACACCTAAGGATTTGAAAATATTTATTTCACTGGTGCTCTTATTACTAACTTTGTGTATCTTCCACATGCAAAGTCTATCTTTTCTGTTGGTCTGGCTACATTCCCACTACACCTCTTCATGTTATAGGAGCTCGGTGGCTCTGATTAACCCTTTAGCATTTACATTACTCTATATTTACTATTATATTTTCTCCGTAAAGGCTTTATCTCACATAATATCAAATCTGAGATTTTGATATCATTTATTTTGAGAACAATACCTTAACATCAGCATGAGCGGCTGGTTATTGGCGGTTTGAACAGAAAGAGATGAGAGAATTCTGGCCGGATACGGCCGGTTTAAATGCTAAAAGTTTAAGTACTGATTTATTTACTGATGACCCATCTAACTCTTGCTAGCAGGGAAAATAGTCATTGAATGATGATGATGATGGTGATTATGATATGTGTTTTCTGTTTTAATTATGATGTTTATGTTGTTACTGTTGCAGACACATCAGACTGAGGCATTGCATTTAACAAGTACCTGGTGCATTATGTGGTTATGGAGGATTGTTGATGGACAAGCACTCATGCAGATGGTGCTAATTGCAATTTTTATAGATAAAATTTGGGTGTGTATATATATAATTTGTTATTTTGTGATCTTATAGTTTGATTTTGTTAAACCTATTTTCTCCAAGCATCAGACTTTCCACTCAGTGGTTCAGGAAAATTAGAAGGAACATTGTCTGTGTCTATGACTAACTGAAAAAGCCTGAATTATCCATCAGTTCCATAGAAACATATATCTGTAGTGTGTGTGTGGGAGTTCCGTTGGTTCTGATGATGAGTGTCCAGTTGATTTGATCAAAGGAACAGCCCTGTCATGTAATTAACATACAAGTGGCTGAGGATTCCACAGGCACATGTCCCATTATTGCAATTCTCAGGGAGATTCAGCGTAGCACTGTATGTGACAAGGCTGGCCATTTGAATTACAGGCACAATTCATTTTGGCCAGCTGGGTAGACCCGAGTAATGTAAAGTAAAGTGTCTTGCTCAAGGACACAATGCACCACAAGGGATTGAACTCACAACTATGATTGTAAGCTGAGTAACCTAAACACTAAGCCACATACCTTCACACATTCATACACACATACACACACACACACACATACATACATTGCAATAACTGTGAGTATATATTTGTTTCAGGAATTTTTGACATTCATGCTGTATGTTGGCTGGGCTGTACTGGTAGGAATGCTCATTCTCAGTGAAATACAAATTCGTTATGTAAGTATTCTTTTTGTTTGCTTTACAGCCAACCATCTATAGGTATGTTGTAGTTAGCCAAGTAATCACATATTTAACCCTTCCCACAGCTTATTTCTAATGAAATACACTGCCGATGGTTTTCAAGGTAATTTTGGAAATAATCTAAAAAAAATTATGAGCAAAACCAACCAGCAGGAAACCCAGGTGTAGACCCAGGCAAGATGGTTGAATGATATCCATGGGTTTGGCTGGTTTCGCTTGGGGATCCAGCCGGATCAGTTGGAAACAATTGCTTCTGACAGGAGCTGCTGGAAGGAGTGTTTGAGGATTCTGTCCCCACGACCCTCTCAGGAATAAGTGGGTGAAGAAGAAGATCAAGAATTTGGAGAGATTTAGTTATATAACTAACTTTCCTTATTTATCTTGTGTTTGGAATATAACATATTATGGTGAAAGGTTTTTAGGTAGATATAAACACTTTAAACTTTTTTGTTACCATATTTCTAATGAAACACGCTGTGTATGATTTTCAAATAAGTTTCAAAATAATCAAGAATTTAGAGGGATTTAGAAATATAACTAACTTTCTCATTATTTATCTGGTGTTTGGAACATAACTTAACAAAGCTTCTTACCTAGAATTATGATGGAAGGCTTTTAGATATATATATAAATACTAGTAACCAAAGAGATTTGTAATGTAGAACCAGGAATGGTTTGAAATTAACCATTTAGCATTTAAACTGGCCATATCCAGCCAGAATTCTTTCACCTTTTTCTGTTCAAACTGGCAGCTCATACTGATGTTAAGGTATTGTTCTCAACATAAAAAATATTAAAATCTCATAGATTCGATATTATGTGAGGTAAAGCCTTTACCATGAAAATATAATAGTAAATATTAGTAATGTAAATGTTAAAGGGTTAAAAAGATTGACCATTTCTTGGTTGTATTCATTCATATTTTTACTTATTTTCTCTTTTCAGCTCCGTGAAAAGGTTCGGATTTAAAGCTGAAGGTGGACCCCCCCCCCCCTCTCTCAAAAAAATAAAATAACCCTATCTCCTGACTTTTGATGGCAGGAAGCTGCCTGTATAATACATACACATACATATATATATATATATATATTTTTCACTCTTCACCTGAACCATTTCCTGGAAGCGTGTTTTTAAACAACAACACCAGAAAATTCTGCTTTTTTTCTGTGCTGTCATTTATTTGTTTGTTTTCTTTTTTTCTGTTTTGTTTTGTTTGTAAAAAAATAAATAAATAAGGGAATTCTTCTTCTTCGCCCACTTATTCCCGAAAGGGTCGCGGGGGCAGGGTCTTCAATCATGCCTCCCAGCAGGGCCTGTCAGAAGCAACCGTTTCCAACTGATGCAACAGTATCCCCCAAGCGAGACCAGCCAAGCTCATGGATGTTATCCAACCATCTTGCTCGGGGTCTACCCCTGGGTCTCCTGGCAGTTGGTTTTGCCCATAAAATCTGTCCAGCGATTCTTTCCTTAGACATTCTGACCAGATCTGTAGTACCAGTCATGTACTGGAGTCAATTTATTGAACTTTCACTTTTCCTCTAAATTGCTGGCCTTGTGCTTAAATTAGACCCTTTATAGGGTGGTTGGTTGGCAGAAGCTGTAGAGCATCAAGTACAATGCTTTGAAGTATTTAGTTATGGCTGTTTAGGTCATGAGTTCAAATCCTGCTGAGGCTGACTTTCTTTTCATCCTTCTAGGGCCGATATCATCAACTTACATTACCCCTTCGCTCCCAAAGAAATTGCTGGCTTTGGGGCTACCTAAATCAGAACCCATTATTATTATTACTATTATTATTTACCCTGTAAGGATGAAAGGCAAAGTTGAGGTTAACTTTGCCTTTCATCCTTACGGGGGTCGATAAAATAAAGTACCAGTAATGCGCTGGGGGTAATTGCTGGCCTTGTGCCAAAAGTAGAAACAATTATTATTATTACTATTATTAATGATTTGCAGTATTATTTTCTAGCTATTTACGTTTCTGAGTTCAAATCCCGTAGACGTCAACTTTTCCTTTCATCCTTTTTGGGTTGATATAAAAGCCTTACTCCCCCCAGCCCTTCAATAGAAACCATTATAAAAATATCCCTTGTTCCTTTTGTTAGTCAATTTAACCCTCTCCCTGACAAATCCTATCCTAAAATGTTTTCTTTGTTGCTGTAACATTGCAGTATCTTTTCATCATCATCATCATCGTTTAACGTCCATCTTCCACGCTAGCATGGGTTTGGACGGGAATTTTCCCACTTGAGGCAAGATTGGTTGTCTTGCTCGTATAGGACTGTCTGGCGGGTTTTCTACGGCTGGATGCCCTCCCTAACACCAACCACGTTTACAGTGTGGAACTGGGAGGTTTTTACCGTCTTACCTACTCGGCCACATTACATATATTTTATATGTATATACTAATGTTATTTTTTTTCTCCCTTATTTGGAAGGTCTGAAGGAAGAGACAGTGCCCGTAACCCTTCACAGACTTACTTAGCAGGGTTTTCTTTTTCTTTTTTTTTTTTTTTTTTTTTCATCAAGATAGACAGAATTCATGGTTGGATTGGTTTAGCATTGTTTTTTTTTTTAAATGTGTTTTACTGTTGTTTTTCCCCCCGTGGAGGATCTTGAGCAAGGGGCTATGTTTATTCACACCCTGCCTGAGACTGTTTTTTTTCTTTTTTTTAAATCCTTGGTTTGTTTAGTTCAACAATGTCTTTTCATTTTATTGTTGCAATCCTTTCCCTCTTTTTTTTTTCTTTTGTTGTTTTTATTTGATAAATCTAGAAGGGTTGCTGCCCAGGGCCTTCATGGTTTGGTTTGTTCAGCAATATCCTTTTTTGTTATTTTACTATTGTTTTACCCCCACCCTTCTCAACATAAATTTTTTTTTTCATTTGGGTGGGCTGGTAATATAACCAAAAACCCTCGGTTGGTTTAACTAACCAGTGTCCCTATTTGTTATTTACTGTTCTCCCTCACTATTTTTTTTTGAGAGGCTTAGATATAGATATGTGTATCCCGAGTTCAAACGGGGGTAACCACAGTAAGGTACTCAATACATAGAAGAATATAAAATTTTAATATAGAAATGACTGCTACTGAAGATTTCCTTTGAATGAAACAGTTCTAGTTCTGTAGAAGCCATTTCTATAATATATATATATATTGGAGAAAAGAGAATTTGATCATGTAAGTTGATATTTAAATTAGTAGCTATGATAAGTTTTTGTGGTGGGAATGAAGGCTTATTTGATGTTGATATATAATATTGAAGACGGCAGAATTGTTAAGATGTTGGATAGAGTACCTTGCTGTATTTTTTCTGGCTCTCTACACTTCGAGTTCAAATCCCACTGAGGTCAACTTTACCTTTCATTCTTTTGAGGTTGTTAAAGTACTGGGGTCGATTTACCCCCCCCCCCCCCCTCCTCCAGAGCCATGGGTTGGCCAGAATTGTTAGAATGTTGAACAAAATGTCTTGAAGTATTTGGTACGACTCTTTAAGTTGTGAGTTCAAATCAGTATAACAATGCCTCGTGGCTCCATCAGGAGTTCAGAGCCCATGGATGGATGATTATGATATTAAGGTGAGATGGGAAGGTGGTTCAGTGATGAGAAGAAAGGAATTAGATTATAGAGAAAAGAAAAAAGGGAGGTAATTGAGAAGGATGGTAAGGAATAGAGGTGGGGATTTAAGATTGTAAAGCCAAATGAAAGCAACATATACCTAACTAACCTCTGTAGACCTTTATAATCTCTGGTTCCTGTTCTACTCTTTATAAATAACAACATTACATAAAATACAGTTTAGTTAATATAGTAAACAGAAACAAACTAAATTAACTTTGTTGATTCCTCCATTTTCTCTCACCAAAAAATAGGGTCTGAAAACATCTCATTCTCTTCCTTACCCTCCTCCACCTGTCCTCCTCCTCTTTGTTATTCACTCTCTATACTATCATCACCTTCCTCCTATCACCTCATCAGTCCTTCTGCCCTCTCACCTCCACCACTTTCTCCCGGTCACCTCTCCTCTCGTCCTTCCTACCTCCGCAGTATTTAATATAAACATTGACAGCTCAGTCAGTGATTAGATGGTTATATCAGGAATTTGATATTTGATTTGTATTACTTTTACTAAGCTTCTGAGTTCAAATCTCACTATGGTTGACTGACTTTTTTTTTTTTTTTGTCCCTTTTTTGGGGGGCTGATATAATCAACTGTACACACCTACCCCAGCCCACTTCATCAAAATTGAGGGTTTGTGCTTATATTAGAAATCAATATGATTAAGTGATCATCATTATGATGATGGTGGTGGTGGTGGTATGTGTTTTTTGGTGGGGATCAGATCTTTATAAAATAACAAAATACAAATCTGTCAGTTGCTTTCCTAATACCAGACCTTTTCAATGTAACCCTATTTTAATTAATTAATTAATCCTTTCATAACCATGTTTCTGAAAAATAATAGCTGTGTATCATTTTCAAATGATTTTGAAAATAATCAAGAATTTGGAGGGATTTCAGAGTAATATAACTAATTTTCTCATATTAAGTTGGTATTTGGAACATAACTTAACAAAGGTTTTTAGATAAGTATAAAATGCTTATAAACAGTTTTTCTTTATAGAATTTAAGGGCAGTTTCAGGTGGTTTTGTATGAAAAGGGTTAACTGCATTTTTGTATCTGTACGTGTTGTGTGTGAACCAAATATAACATCAATCCTGCTGATTGAACCTTTTTCTTCATGTGCTTCCAAAAATTGAGACTATTTTCCAGCAAACCTCAGGCCTCTAGAATTAAACTACTTTTATTTTTACATTTCATTTCCTACTAACCAACACTTCATATTATTTCTATCTTTCTCTCTTTACAATATACAAGTGTTTTAAGATCCCTCCCCCCAATTAATGCAGTGGTTTGTCTTGCAGGTCATGTGACATAGGGTCCTTTTAGAGGCAATATTTTATGGCAAGATGCCCTTCCTGGTGCCAGCTCTATGGGCCACCTCTTACAGCATGCAGGGATACAGTGTACCTATTCAAAACTAGATATGGTGTACCTATTCTAAACTATGTACACACAGTCCCTTCCTTGTTAATTTAGAACACAGGTTCTCAACCCATTTAGGCCAAACACCCCCTTTTGTCCCTCGAAATCACGACCCCCCCCTCCCTATTTTTCCATTTTTCAATATACTACTGATTTTTATATCAGTAGATTACTAAAAAATTGATTAACAATATTCCAAAGATGTGTGTATTATCTGATTATGTGTTGTATGTGGTCCTAGATGTGTGTGCTACTTGCTTCTGTTTTTTCTTTTCTTTTTTTTTTATTTGTAATATTATTTATACAATAGGGAATACAATAGATCTACATAGTGTTAACTCGTTGCAGCTGAGTCAATAATTTCAGACATGAAATACATTGTTATCGGTGAAGGATAGATAAGATTCTAACTGGCTGCGCTCAAAGTGTCTTTGACCCAGTTGACTGTGGGTTTTTCTATTTTTAGGGTCTCAATTACCGGACATGCCTGCACACCTGCTCACAGCTGCGGTCAGACTATAGTTATGCTGTCTGCAAGCTCATTCAAATGCATTCACACTGGCTGTCTCAAAGACATACAAATATGGCTTATAAAACTTACCAAAATAAAGAGCCTTCCAGCGCCCCCTAACCCCCCTCCCCCAGCTCCAAACGCCCCCTTAACGTGACCTTGCTCCGAAACGTCCCCCTGGAGTTCCGAAACGCCCCCCGGGGGTGCATATTGAACCTTTGATTTAGAACATTTACTATTTTTTTTTTCAAATTTAGTTTGATACAACAAACACTACTACTACTACTACTACTACTACTGTCATGGTTAAACCCCAACTGCTGTTAGTATTAAATTTTTGAGCTTTGTAGATTGGAGCAACATGAAATGAAGTGCCTTGCTCAAAGACACACCATACCACTTGGTGCTGGAATCAAACCCTTGACCTTCCAGGGTTGATAAAATAAAGTACCAATCACGCACTACAGTCAATGTAATCAACTTTCCCTTCACTGCTAATTGGTCTTGTGTCTAAATTAGAAACTGTTGTTGTTGTTGTTATTAATCCATTTCATGTGATGTTTGTTGCTTTACATCACTTTGTTGCCACAAAAAAACAAAAAAAAACTACAAAAGCCATCAACCTAAACCTAAAGAAAATATCCCTCTAAACCAGCGGTTCCCAACCTTTTATAATAAATTCCACCTTAATGATATAGCAAAATAGTATGGCCCCCCAAAAAATTAAAATCTTTGATATAATTTTCTTATGCAGAAATAATTTTGGCATGTCTTTTTATTTGTGAAGTAAAATCATAATTAGAAAAGGTAGAAAGTTGATAAAAAGTTGAATATAAAAATTTGAAGCAAGAAAAAGAAAAAATTGTTAGGAAACTACTCTTCTTTTTTATGTATAACATTTTGTGATTTTTAGTTAATTCCCGTGGCTCCCCCAATAACTTGCTATGGCCCCCTGGTTGGGAACCAATGCTCTAAACGAACTCAATAAAAACCATCACCCTAAACTAATCTAACAAAAACCATCACCCCAAAACCAACTGCTGCTTCTACAATTTGAAACTGTGTCTTCCCCTCATCATGCTGAAATCAATTGTTATACACTTCACTTTAAACTGCTGTTTATTCTTATAAGTAGTTATTTCAGTTGGGGTCGTAGATTTTTTTATCAACTATGAAAAGATGAAAGGCAAAGTTGACTTTGCCTTTCATCCTTTCATAGTTGATAAAAAAAAACACCTATCAAGGACTGGGGTTGATTTAACCCTTTAGTATTTACGTTACTCTATATTTACTATTGTATTTTTATGGTAAAGGCTTTATCTCACATAATATCGAATCTACGAGATTTTGATATTATTTATTTTGAGAACAATACCTTAACATCAGTATGAGCAGCCAGTTATGGCCAGTTTGAACAGAAAGTGGTGAGAGAATGTTGCACGGATACAGTCAGTTTAAATGCTAAAGGGTTAATCAACTTTCCTCTTCCTCCTGATATCTACTGGCACTTATTCACCCAACCATCATCCTCCATGTAATCATCATCATCACATGTCCATATAAGCAGTCTTCTTTCTTGCACACTACATTTGATTGCTCTTATACTCTGTTTTTCTCTCAGCCCATCTACTCTTGGTCATTCATGTACACTAACATCACACATACACAGAAACATGCTCACTTTGTTTCTTTCCAGCCTTCACATATCTTCTATATTTACTACCCATGTTACACTCTCATGCAACGCTGCACTTTCCACGCAGGCATCTTTTCATTTGGCGAAAAAATCCCTTTGTTGTCAACTAAGGTAGTAGCTCCCTGAACTTTTTCTAACCTGTCATTATTCTACCTACTATATTTATAAAGTGTTGTTATGTTTATAAAGTGAAATTTAAGTTGTGAACAAAGAATTTAGCCAAATTGAATGAAGTCTTGGCCTAAAGTTAATATAATTTCCCCAGGAGAGTAGCACAGGGTTATTGCTTCAAAATAATGACAGTTGTAATCTTAAGTCCAATGTAGGCTCTCTTGGGCCTCCACCCAGTAGCATGTTGTTAGAGTGCTGGATACCTCCTGCAGAGGGCAAACTGTTGAAATATTGGTTGCTCTTTGATATGTTTGTGGTCAAACCTGTAGCAGTGGTAACTTTGGCATTATTGACCACTCGACCACCATATTCTACTCATCACTACTGGAGCAGAGTTGGCTACAGGTAGGAGCGAGTTGGAATGGCTGTTCAAACTCATCTCTCTCGCCATACTTCAGGGTAGCGCTTTCTCCCTCCTGTTCACTGGAACCACAAGGCAGGAAGTACACATGGACTTCCATACGTAAAAGAATGATTCATGTAATTTAGATAGAAGGAACCAATTGTCAGATCAGACCAAGGGAACTATATTTCCATTTGTCTTTCCATTGACTTACATTTATAATGTTAAAATTCCTAGTTTTTGTAGTTCATTTATAAAACTAGATAGGTAGATTTAATCTGTTTCAATTATTTCTGTTTAACAAGGTTTTTTTTTTTAAGATTATTTTTTCTTGACTGTAATTGTGTGTGTTCATGATTTTATCAGTAAACATCATAATTCTTTAATAGTCTTATTTTTACAAAAACAAAATATATATAGATATGTTTCTTGTATATTTTCCCTTTAACCTCATTATCATTTTAACCCCTATTTTACCAAATTTCTAACAAAAAATGCTGCCTGTGACTTTCAATTAATTTTGAAAGGCTTTCGTAATATAACTAATTTTCTCATAATTAAACTGTGTTTGGAACATAATGTTTCTTACGTAAAATTATGATGGAAGGTTTTTAGATAAATTTAGACACTTTAAAACAAACATTTCTGAATCAGAACCAGAGGCGGTTTCTGACGATTTTCTATCAAAAGGGTTAAATATGACACTTCTTTAATAGTCCTATTTTTACAACAAAAAAAAACTAAATATATATATAGATATATGTTCACTATACCTTGTATATTTTCCTTTAATACAATAGTACATGTAAGTCTTTATTGTCTGTTGTCCCAGTGTGAAAGTTTCCGTAAATTCAAACACATTGAGTATAAAAAATTAAATTAAAAAAAAAAATCCAAAATCCAAATTATTTTGTAACTATAGTTTCTTACAACAACCACCAGCAATTCAAGGCCATTTTCCCTGCTAAAACAGGGCTTGGTCTTATGGGTTCCATGACAGACTTCATACTCATTATGAGGTCCTTTTTGAGACAATGATTTACAGCTGGATGCCTTTCCTGGCGCCAACCCTTTTAGTTTCTTACAATATATTTTTATTGATTTTTTTTTTTTTTTTTACTATAAGAGTAAAAATATTGTCTAATTAACTCTAATGATTGACATCTATGATGCAGGGTTCCAGGATTCCGGTGATTATTATAAAGTTTTAACTCTTTTCATTACCATATTTCTAATGAAAGACTACCTATGATTTTCAAATCACTTTGGAGGGATTAGTAATTAGTAATATAACTAACTTTCTCATTAGTAAGCTGGTGTTTGGAACATAATTTGACAAAAGTTCTTAACATAAAATTATGATGGAAGGTTTTTTAGATAAATAAACCTTTAAAAGAAACAGTTTTGTAACATAAAACCAGGGGTGGTTCAGTTATAGGCCCTCAAATAACATTAGTTCACCTATCATTTTAATATGTTAATGTTTCACTCTTTCATCAACTTTCTAATGAAGTATAAAATACATGTTTAATGTGGATTAGATTAAAAAATAAGCTAGAATTTGGAAGAATTTAGTAAAATAACTGACCGTTTCATTATTATGATAGTATTAAGGTTAGGGTTGTATTATTCATCAGGCTAACGAGGTTGATGTCTAGATACCCTGCAAGGACTAGGGACCCATCAATGCTTTCTGATGCACTTAGATGTGCCCTATGGCTCCAATGATTAAAGAGAGATCCAAATACTTGAAAGACTAGGGTCCCAGCCATTGGTCAATATGGCCCAAGCTAAGATCATATCCTAACAAGGTTTTGTATTATAAAACTCTACAGAGTTTCGGTCTGGTTGGTATCCAAAGCTCATACAACAATGTGTGGCAGCTGCAAAATTAATTTTCAATATGGTTGTATATATTTGGAATCAGATGTAAAAATGACATCTAAATATCCCTTTTTCATTATTGGAAAACTCAATAAAACAGTGACATATTTTTCATTGAATGATTAGGAGAAATTCATGCTGTAATTTATATTTTTCTATAATCTCTTCTTCTCACTGTTCATATTCTATACTTTACAATGTCTTCTTATCCTGTCTGAAAAATATATTTTTTTTGTTTTGTCCTCCAATTAAGGAAGACTTTGTGAGATTAATAGTTATTAGTTCCCAGAAATGAAGTCACATGGCTTAAAGGTTAGAGTGTTCAGTTCATTATCATACCGCTGTAAGTTCAATTTCTAGCAGCATATTTTGTCCTTGAGTAAGGTGCTTTATTTCACATTATTCCACTCAGCTGTTGTAGCTCTAATTGAAAGGACCAACTTTATCTTGTATTGTGTCGTACTGAATCTCTCTCAGAACTATGTTGAAGGTGTACATATCTGTAGAATGCTCAGTAGTTGTACTTTAATTTCACAAGCAGACTGTTCCATTAATTAAATTAATTGGAACACCTTTACCTGGTTCTTGTGTGATATATTTAATCAGTCACCTAGTTTAACATCACTACCTGGTTCTTGTGTGGCTCACCTGTGTGGTAGATTTAATCAGTCACCTGGTTTAACACCTGTTTCTTGAGTACTTTTAGCAGAGTTCATTGTGTTACAAGCACTGAAGCCAGGTCTTCAGTTTGAAGATTCTTCTCTTCAGCATTGGAATCCCTGACAAAAATAAAAGGTTAAGAGCTCTGCCTTTCCCTCTCTGAGAAAATGGTTAAAAACAATCCGTCCATCAATCTATTTTCCTTCTATAACATCACTGCAGAGAAATTAGGATTGCATTGGTTCCATAGAATAAGTTTCTTTTGAAAGGTTATAAAGGTCATGCTATTGTTTTGAAAGGTCACGGTCATTCTAATGTTTTGGAAGGTCAAGGTCACTTTTATTATTTTGGAAGGTCACTAATTTTATTATTTTGGAGTTAGTTTCCATTTCTGCCTCCATTTTATTTTCTATCTAAATCATAATCTATCTCAATATCATCATTTTGTTCTTCAGTCATATACCCCCACTCCCCTTCTCTCTGCCCCACCTCCCCCTCTCAATCTCACCTTCCCCCTCTCTGTCTCAGTCATATCTTCCGTTACAGTCTTTTTGCTTATTTTATATTATTTATGATTTTCTACAAGACACACACTCACTCTCACAGACACACCAGCCATTTCAATAATCAATTACATCTGACCATTGAACCCAAACCTTTACCTAAATCAATGTAATCATACTTAGATAACGACATTTCCCTTCTCCTACATATTTCAACCCTTCTCCCTTCCTTTAGCAAGGGACTTTACTACTAGGCAGTAATCGGTAGAGCGTCAGACACCAAGCTTTGCAGCATAGTGTTATGGCCCTTTACGTTCTGAGTTTAAATCCCGCCGAAGTTAGCTTAGCCTTTCATCCTTACGGGGTCAATAAAATAAAGTACCAGTAATGCGCTGGGTAATTTCTGGCCTTGTGCCAAAAGTAGAAACAATTATTAAGGCCGGTAGATTGGCAGTATCGGTAGAGCGTCGGACACTCTGCTTTGTAGCATAGAGTTACGGCCCTTTACGGTCTGAGTTCAAATCCTGCTGAAAGTAGACATTAAACAGTGATGATGATGATGATATGCTAATATATATGTATGAGTGTATCCATGCCAACACAAAAAAATGGATGTTAAATAATGATGATTGTGTTGCTGCCACAATAAAATGCACCCAGTACACTCTGAATGATCAGTATCATGAGGTGTACACAGATTACTTCATAATCATGCAGTCTGGAGTTCAATTCCACTGTGTAGCGTCTTAGGCAAGTGTCTTTACCATAGCCTTGGGTTGACCCAAGTCATGTGAGGGAAATCTAGTAGATAGGAACTATATTGAAGCCCAATTGTTCTTGTAATTGCCCCTATTGTGTCATTATGGGTATATGTGTCTGTGGTATACTCAACCACTTTACACATTAATTCATGAACCAGACATTCATTTGATCAAAACCAATAGAGAATTCACCATTTTAGAAACTCTGCTCCCTATATCTATTTACAAACCTTTATTTCCCTTATGTTGTTGTTGTTGTTATATATGTCATTGTAATTTCACTTTATTCTTTTACTGGTTTCAGTTATGAGACTGTGGCAATGCTGGGGCACTGCCTTGATTTAGTTTATTATATCAACACCAGTACTTTTTTTTTTTTTTCAAGTCTGGTACCTATTTTATCAATCTCTCTTTTTGTTGAACTGTTAAGTGATGGGATTAAAATACAAATGTAGACACCAATGTAAATAAGGTGTATGTGGCGGGGAATATATATATGTATGTATGATGGGCATTTGTAGTTTCTGTCTACCAAATTCCACTTACAAAGCATTCATCAACCTAAGTAGAAGACACTTGCCCAAGGTGGTATTGCTCAACCCAAGGCTATAAGAATTATCACATGATACTTATAAGAATGCTACCACTTAAAATAAAATTTTGCTGGAGATAGATCAACAAAATTTAATAATCGTGGGTGGGGATGATTATTCGAGACCTGAGAGTATTGCTGGATGACATAACACATTACTAGGAATGGAACTCAAGACCTTACAGTCATAGGCTGAAACACCTTAACCATTAAGCCATGCTCCTTCAAAGCACCATAGTTGCAGGTTTTAGATACAAATGTTCTTTAAGATATAAGATCTCTCTGGGCTGCAGTTTCTTCTCCAGTTTAATTGTTGTTTTTGGACATTTTTCTGCTCCAAACCAGCCTGGTGTTGTTGCTTTTTTTTTGTCTTTCCCTTTCTGTATGTCATCTAGTCAGCCATCCTTACATAGCTTCCTCAATTATATATATATATGGTGTTCAGAGACTGGGATTGGCTTTGTACAAAGCTTCTCCTCACTTAAAAAAAGCTTCAAGCACAGGCATCGCCTGATATGTGGCATTTTTTACGATGCATGGTATTGCTGGCCATAGGCAAGACCCTAGCAGGACTAAAAAGCCACATTCATGATGTTCATGCTTAAGTATCAAGCAATGGCATTACTCGAAATCAAGTTGCAACCATCGTATGTATGTATATGTATGAATGTATATACATAGACATATATATAAATACACACACACACACACTGAGTAGTGATTAAAAGACTAAGCAATCATTGTGGATTGGCAGTATTGGTAGAGGGTCGGGCGCCATGCTTTGAAGCATAGAGTTACCTCCCTTTATGATCTGAGTTCAAATCCCGCTGAGGTTAACTTTGTCTTTCATCCTTACGGGGTCGATAAAATAAAGTACCAGTAATACACTGGGATAATTGCTGGCCTTGTGCCAAAAGTAGAAACAATTATTAAACTCACAGTATTTATTCGCCTGGATAAGTAAGTGCCTTACTAACAAACTTGTATACATATGTATGTGGATGTGTGTGTGTATATATTTATGTATATGTATATATTCACACACCCACATTCAGAAAGGTTATATATATATATATATATATATATATATACACACCAGGTGTCACAATAATGAAATTAACATATTTGATTTATTGAAAACATTTATTTTCTGAGTGGCCCAGGGAAATCAATATTATATATTTACATCTCATGTCTTAGCATCGAGAATTTGAAGGGATTTAGTAATATAATTAATTTTCTTGTTAAGAAGTTTGTATTTGGAACATGATGTAGCAAAATTTCATACATAAAATTATGATACGTTTTTAGATAAATATAAACAATTTAACCCATTTGTTACTATATTTCTAATGAAAGATATTACTTATAATTTTTATTGTTTATTTTAAAAATCAAGTATTTGAAGGCATTTAGTAATATAAATTTTCTCATTATTAAATTGGTGTTTGGAGCACAACTTAACAAAGGTTCTTACATAGAATTATGATGAAAGTGTTTTAGATAAATATAAACAGTTCAGTATCATAGAACCAGGGATAGTTTCAGGTTAGTTTGTTATCAAAAGGGTCAAAGTTTTCAAATCTCAATAGTAATTTGACAAATTCTAGTGACAAACTAACATTTGAATTTCCATATTTTTTTTTGTTCTGTTGAAAGATTGTCAGAGCTGATCTCTACTGCTGATTCTTGGTTCCTCAGTAACAATTGAAACTGCATAAAGATGATCATAGACATAGCATGGCTTGTTATCTCATCGTTTTACATGATTATAAATTCGTGGTATTCTTTTAATTCAAGTGATTCCTGCTGTTGAGAAATATTATGACTGAATAATTATTTTCTAATATTCTTTTCCCCAAATAATGAATTTGTTTACCATTAATTGAAGCTAAAGTTTAATCATTCCATTACCATATTTAAAAAAAAACCCCCAAAAAACTGCCTATGATTTTAAAATTAATTTTGAAAATAACAATTTTAAGGGATTTAATAATATAACTATTTCTCATTGTTAATCTGTCATTTAAAATATAACATAACAAAGGTTCTTACATAAAATTATGATGGACAGTTTTTAGATAAATATAAATGTTTTAAAACCAACAGCTTTGTATCATAGAACTAGGGGTAGTTTCAGACAGTTTGGTATGGAAATGGTTGAAATAGAAAACGAAAATATTATTCAACAGTAAAAAATTATATGGTTTTCTACTGTATTTTTTGTTTATCATGATTACCTGAACCATGAAAATATATTCTCATCTAGTTCTGAAATTATATCTGTTAGCTCAATATGTTCACTTTGTTTCATCTCTCGGCATACTTCACCAACAGGTATATATAGCATCACCTTTTACCTGCTGCCTTTAGCTCAACAAAGGTAAACTAAATTGATTAATATATAAAATTATATGTTCATTATATTATTTGCTTTGCTTTTTTTATTGATTTTATTGTTAGTGTTGAACATAATAGCTTGTGCAACTAAGTTATGGCCCTTTACATTCTGAATTCAACTCCCACTAAGGTCAAATTTGTTCTTCATCTTTCTTTGGATGATAAAATACAGTCGCAGTCAAATAAAGGTTTGATGTAATCAACTTATCACCACCTCAAAATATTGCTCTCCTTGCACCTAAATTGGGAACAATATTATTGGTAGTGGATTGGCAGAATCATTATTAGTCCTAGGTACCTTGTGGTATTATTTACAATCCTTTGTGATCTAAGTGTAAATCACATTGAGGACAACTTTGCCTTTCATCTTTGAGAGGTTGATATCAGTCAAGTACTGGTGATAATAAAGTTTCAGGCAAATATTGAGAGGTTGATAAAATAAAATCCCAGTGAAATACTGGGGATGTTTTAATAATTCTATTCACATCATATGTCTGAATAGAGTTATTAGGCAAAAAAACTCTTCATCCGGTGTTTTTAGGGAATCTAGTGCAGTAGTGACACTAGAAAACTAATTGTAGTTGCAGATCCCAATTGAGATGTCACTTAACTGATTATGTCTCATAAATATTTTCTGTATGAAAGCAAGGCTAAGATGTGACTTTTATGTCTGATATATATTTCTGTATGAAAGCAAGGCTAAGATGTGACTTTTATGTCTGATATATATTTCTGTATGAAAGCAAGGCTAAGATATGACTTTTATGTCTGATATATATTTCTGTATGAAAGCAAGACTAAGATGTGACTTTTATGTCTGATATATATTTCTGTATGAAAGCAAGGCTAAGATATGACTTTTATGTCTGATATATATTTCTGTATGAAAGCAAGGCTAAGATATGACTTTTATGTCTGATATATATTTCTGTATGAAAGCAAGGCTAAGATGTGACTTTTATGTCTGATATATATTTCTGTATGAAAGCAAGGCTAAGATATGACTTTTATGTCTGATATATATTTCTGTATGAAAGCAAGGCTAAGATGTGACTTTTATGTCTCATAAATATATTTCTGTATGAAAGCAAGGCTAAGATGTGACTTTTATGTCTGATATATATTTCTGTATGAAAGCAAGGCTAAGATGTGACTTTTATGTCTGATATATATTTCTGTATAAAAGCAAGGCTAAGATGTGACTTTTATGTCTGATATATATTTCTGTATGAAAGCAAGGCTAAGATGTGACTTTTGTCTGATATATATTTCTGTATGAAAGCAAGGCTAAGATGTGACTTTTATGTCTGATATATATTTCTGTATGAAAGCAAGGCTAAGATGTGACTTTTATGTCTGATATATATTTCTGTATAAAAGCAAGGCTAAGATGTGACTTTTATGTCTGATATATATTTCTGTATGAAAGCAAGGCTAAGATGTGACTTTTATGTCTGATATATATTTCTGTATGAAAGCAAGGCTAAGATGTGACTTTTATGTCTGATATATATTTCTGTATGAAAGCAAGGCTAAGATGTGACTTTTATGTCTCATAAATATATTTCTGTATAAAAGCAAGGCTAAGATGTGACTTTTATGTCTGATATATATTTCTGTATAAAAGCAAGGCTAAGATGTGACTTTTATGTCTGATATATATTTCTGTATGAAAGCAAGGCTAAGATGTGACTTTTATGTCTGATATATATTTCTGTATAAAAGCAAGGCTAAGATGTGACTTTTATGTCTGATATATATTTCTGTATGAAAGCAAGGCTAAGATGTGACTTATGTCTAATATATATTTCTATATGAAAGCAAGGCTAAGGTAACTGCTGTTAGATTCTACTGAATCTGTGACTCCTTTAGACAAACACTGTATTTCTGTATCTGTGCTTCATGTCAGTGAGCTAAGAACCATTAATTACTAACACCTCTTGTGGGGGAGTTAGTAACACCTCATATAGAAGTTAGTAACATTTTGTGGATGTTAGCAATACCTTGTGGGAGTTACTAGTATCACTGTTACATTTCAATCATTCACTTGGTATGTTAAATAATTAAATTAAAAAAAAACTAAAAACAACATTCTACCATCCTCATATACACATTTGCTGTGCATGTGTAAATTTCCTCATATACACATCTACTCATTTGCTGTGCATGTGTAAATTTCCTCATATACACATCTACTCATTTGCTCTGTGCATGTGTAAATTTACACGCATACAGACATATGTATATTTATACCCATACAAACATACAGTTATGTGTATATTTATACTCATATAGACTTCTACAGATGTGTGTATATTTACACTCATACAGACATACACGGATATGTGTATATTTACACATAGACATACAGATATGTGTATATTTACACATATAGACATATGCAGATATGTGTATATTTACACTCATACAGACATACACAGATATGAGTATATTTATACCCATACTGACATACACAGATATGTGTATATTTACACTCAGACATACACACAGATGTGTATTTATAGCCATACACACGTGTATATTTACACATACTGACATACACACACATGTGTATACACTAATTATGTTTGATTTAATTGTTTTCAAATTGCAATCTGTTTCCTGTCATCTTGCTTTTGTTACTCCTATTTTAAAACTTTGTCACCTCTCAAGCCAATACTTATTTTATCCCATTTCATATTCAGTATGAAATTTTCTGAAAACTTATGCACCATACTTCGGTAACAATGGGCTTTTAAGTTTATTTTTTCCCTTTATTTATTAGTTTTTGTTAATTATTATTAACAACCATTTGGTTATATACTCTCAAGTCTCACAGAATTGACTAAAAGACAAAGAAATGCATTAGGTTTATATTAATTATTGATACACATTTTTGAAATTACCTTTTTCTTTTCTTTTTAACAATTCCTAAAAAATTTATTTTTATTTTTGTAGCTTTCTGACTTTAAAACAAATTTACTGTGTATATGTATATATATATATATATACATGAATATATATATATACATGAATGAATATATATATATACATATATAAAATATTTTTTTTTTTTTTTGAGCCATGTGTAATTCCTTATCTGCTTTTTGTGGAATTCTGTCTTTGGCAGTGCCTTGTTGTATCTTTATTTACCAAATTTATAACTGTATCTTTATTTACAAATCTCTGATGATGATAATTGCTGCATCGTGTCTGTAGCAAAGACAACTAGAACTGGTATTATGAAAAGCTGTGGCATTATTGAAGGTATCTAATTAAGATATTCTTCAAATTTACGAGCAAATTGAAACTGAATGAAGATACAAACGATTTTTAATAAAATGTTTTGAAAATTTCTTTTAATTTGGTTTTCTTTGTTCATTTGTGAGTTATAGTTTATTTTGTCTTCTTTACACAGGTTGGACGAATCCCAGAGCTTGTTCCAATATCATGGGTGTTAAGTGACAGCACAACACTTGAGCCTCTGAATGTAACCCTATTCTATTCTCTCTCTCTATACATGAAACAATTCAGGGCTCCGGCCAGACAACTAGATCTGAACTTGAAACGGCCAGAGCTCAGCCGTCGGGGTCCTGAATTTTTTTTCATATTACCCACTCTACTACCCCAAGTATCGAGTACTCTGGAGGGTTATGGTCTAACTGGTTTTTACCTCCTCCAATCTGATATATATATATGTGTATGTGTGTGTGTGTAGCAATATCCATAGATGTGAAGAGGAAAACACACACAACCATCTCTCTTCCTGCAAGTTTCAAAACTTTAAAGCTGTCACGCTCAATGACAGCATGATGAAAGAGAAGTTAGGTGAGTTTGTATAGTCGATGGAGCAAAAGTAAGATGTATGCTGTGTATGTTTACTGAAACCAGTAAACGAGTAGTGCCCCAGCATGGCCACAGTCTAATAACTGAAACCAGTAAAAGAGCAGTGCCACAGCATGGCCGTGGTCTTATGGCTGAAACCAGTAAATAAGTAGTGCCACAGTCTAATGACTGAAACCAGTAAAAGATGCACTGTCGAAAGAGTGTTACAAGTAAATGTGATAGTTATTGATTGAAATAAAATGTTATAAATTAACAGATGTTCTGTCAATAGAAATGTTTTATAGGTTATTAACCTTCTTTCAAGCTGTTTTTCAAATTAATGCAGATGACATATGCATGATATATAATAATGAAATTATTGTGTAAAGTGCTCAGGTGCACCACAACTCGTCAATATAGTACATAGAATAATACACAAATGTCGGGGAAGTACATGTGTGTATGTGTTAGCTGTAGTGTTGGCGGATCTCGGGAAGCATGGAGGCTTTAAAGGATGCAGTGTCTCGACAGCTAACAACTGATGCAGGTAGATGTTCCATGCTTCAGCAACTCTGAGCGTGAAAAAATGTTTCCGAAAGTCATGGGAACTGTGCTGTTTTCTTACTTTGTGGGCATGTCCACGTGTGTTAGACACATGGAAATCAAAAAGGTACTCAGGGTTGTTGTTGGCAACATGGTTAACAATTTTGTGGGTGTTTACCAAGTCAGTTGCCAGGCGTCGGAGCTTCAATGAATCCATGCCCAGGGAAGCAAGGCGCTCAGAGTATGGTAGATGCCTGATGGAGGGTATTCGCTTGGTTGCACATCTCTGAACGGAGATGTCCTGAGCAAGATAGGGGTTCCAGACTGGTGATGCAAATTCTAAGTGTAGTCGCACCATAGCTGTATACAGCCTTAAATAGATATCTGGAGAGCGGCTGACAAAGGTCTTGCTGAGTGATGCTAAGACACCCTCGGCCTTCTTGACAATTTTAGAGACGTGCCTCGTCATATACATGACTCGTGATCAGTTGTGAGCCTGATTGTCAGTGGTGGTCTTTTGTGTCCTTCTGCAAGACACTACACAACACATCTTTCTCTTTATAGACCAAGATTATCTCACTGAATAGTTTATTTTAGAAAATAGCAAATGAATAGGATAGTAATACACTGTCTGTGTTAATATGATGGTATATAATGCTGTAATGGCAGTGAGTTGGCCAAGTTGTTAGGACATTGGACAGAATGCTTTGCTGTGTTGGCTCTGATTCTCTGTTCAACTTTGCCTTTCATCCATTCAAGGTCGATAAAAAAAGTTCCAGCCTAGTACTGGGGTGGATTCTTCTATATTTCTCTGGAAGAAATCTGCTATACTCAGGTGTGGGGAGGTCTAAACATGATATTGTGACGGTCCATGGTTTAGTGCTTAGTGTTTTGCTCACAACCTTAACCCTTTAGCATTTACATTATATATATATACTATTGTATTATCACAGTAATGGCTTTATCTCACATAAGATTGAATCTATGAGATTTTGATAACAATACCTTAACATCAGTATGAGTGGCTAGTTATGTTCGATTTGAACAGAAAGGTGAGAGAATTCTGGCCAGTTTCAATGCTAAAAGGATAAGGTTGTGAGTTTGAACCCTAGTAGTGCATTGTGTCCTTGAGCAAGAAACTTTATTTCACATTACTGTAGTTAATTCAGTTCATAAAATAGGAGTTATACCTGTAATTCAAGGAGCCAACCATATTACAAATTGTGTCACATTGAATCTCGTGATCAGTTGCACATGTGTACACAATTTTACATGCAGGCTGTTGATCAAATGAAATGGAACCCTCATTTGCCCAACACATATACAAATATCTTCAAAAGTCAATATTTAAATACTTTAAATTATTCCTGACAAAATTTCAATCAATGATGTATTATATATCAGTAAAACTGTGAAATGACAGAGTTGTTAAAATGTCAGAATTCTTTGATCTGCAAACAGAGTTCAAATCATACTGAAGTGAATTCACTTTCATTCTTTCGATGATATATATATTATATTATATATATAAGTATATATTTAATGAGTTTAATTTAGTTGTAAAACAAAAGCTAGATTGTTTAGGAAAACATTAAAACAATAGTTTATATTTCTTTTATTGGTTGACACTGATATCACACTGACAGAGAAATGTTTGTGAAAGGAAATAGATCATAGCCAGCAACAACCATAATGTAATACATCGTAGCCAGCAACATGTTAATGTAATACATCGTAGCCAGCAACACAATGTAATACATCATAGCCAGCAACACCATAATGTAATACATCGTAGTCAGCAATACGTTAATGTAATACATCATAGCCAGCAACACCTTAATGCAATACATCGTAGCCAGCAACACCATAATGTAATACATCGTAGCCAGCAACACCTTAATGTAATACATTGTAGCAACAATACATGTGTAATACATCGTAGCCATCGACACTTTAGTGCAATACATTGTAGCCAGCAAGACAATAGTGCAGAAACGAGAAACAAGAAGACATCAGCAGATTATAGAAGAAAACTTATTGACAGAGATAAACTGAAAAACAGAGTTACATGAGAGAATCTATCAGCATCATTCATGTGTTTGTGTAAAATTGGAATATTTGTGTTGCTAATGTGTGACATTTAGACTGCAGAGTATCTCGGATATTTACAGATGAATCAAATATAGCATTCAGTTGTTTAGAAATGGTATTACATTCTTCAAAGAATTGCTGGCAATCTTTGGGTAGTAACATTTTCTGAAGATAAAACAATGCCAGTAATAGTTTGTAGGTATCTAAACAATCTGTCTGATGAGAGACGATATCAAAAAGTGGGCCAGTTGTAGTCTGACATTTTATTTGGGAAAGTCGGTTAATTAGTAATTTTGAGGTCAAGCTGAATTCTTCTTTGATACGGTCAATGGAGGATTCGTTTATGTCTTCTGGTTTTATGCATGGCAACTTTGGTAATGGTGGGCTGTAGTTGCTGGTATTTCTAAGTTGACTCTCGGGAGAAAGTAGCTGACAATTAGAGGTGAGGGAGTCACTGGACAATACACAATCTAGATACGCAGCTACTGTCTCTACAAAGCTCATTTCATCTCGATATGTGTTCATCTCTCCACGGTCAAAGAGCCTTTCTTCTGTGTCCTGTCAAATATAAACAATAATAGCTTGAAATAATTTACCAGGAAATATCTAAAAACAGGTTTGTTAATTCAAATGTTTGTAGTATCTTTACTAATGAACAGATCATTGAGAAGATTTGGAGTGGTGGAATAAAGACTTTAATTTATAACTAGCTGACCCAGGTGGAAATTCCATGGTTTAACCCTTTAGCATTTAAACGGCTGTATCCGGCCAGAATTCTCTCACCTCTCTTTTAACTACTACATCTAACATGTCAAGTATCTAGTAAAGTGTACTAGTAGACTATTTGATAAGTGACTTACATTACTACTATATCTAGCATGTCAAGTGACCATGTAGTGGCTCCTATAGCCACTATAGGTGTATGTAGTAAAATATACTAGTTGACTAATTGATAAGTGACTTACATTATTTGACTGGGTAATATTCCGTATCCAAGATATCGCAGTAAGTATGGCTGAGATATCAACACTGTTGTCTTGCTGTAGAAGTAATTCTTTCAAAAGGCTGGCAATTGATAAAGCTGGATGTTCAGAAACTAAGACAACAAAAGCAAAACATAGCATTAAAATACCACAAAATTAAAACTGTGTATATGTATGTGTATATATATATATATATATATATATATATATATATACACACACACACATATACATATATATCATTTTTTTTAATATAGAAATGGCTTCTACAGGACTAGACCTGCTTCATTTGAAAGAAATCATCAAGAAAGCTTTGACGATTTCTTTCGAATGAAACAGTTTTAAGGTCTTCAGAGAAGAAACCCCTCCTCACACAAATGTTTCGGTCCTTAACTTAAAGGATTAATAAAGAAATTCTTCATTATTTTCAAAATATATTGGCGGTGGATTGGCAGTATCAGTAGAGAGTCGGACGCCATGCTTTCCAGCATAGTTACGTCCCTTTACGGTCTGAGTTCAAATCCCGCCGAGGTTAACTTTGCCTTTCATCCTTACGGGGTCGATAAAATAAAGTACCAGTAATGTACTGGGTAATTGCTGGCCTGTGCCAAAAGTAGAAACAATTATTTTCAAAATATATTGAGACACATTGACGATGTGTTTCATTAGAAATATGGTAAAAAAGGGGGTTAAATAGACTTACCGACATTTGATGGATTTAGTTTGTCTAAGACTGTAACTGAACAATCTTTTACTTGCATATCATCTTCTTGCAGCAGATTCACCAACATCCCCCAAAATATATATTTCAGTTCACCTGCATGTCAGATAGAAAAAGAACAGATCATCAGATCAGATCAAGAAAACTATGTTTCCATTGCTGATATTATATGTCAGGTATAACTCCTGGCTAAAGGAAGGAGCTGATCATCAGATCAAATCAAGGAAACAATGTTTCCATTGGTCTTTTCATTGCTGATATTATTTTCCTTCAATCCATTTTTAAAATAAAACAGTAAAATATATGGCAATCCACTTCCTGTTGGGCAAATCAAAAAGTTATTTGCTTGTAAGGACATGAGATAAGCTTACCTAATACTTTTTCAGGGTCCCTCAAAAGTAAAATTGCATTTTTGTGCAGGAACTGGGTGCAAGCTATCTGCAGACTTGCACTTTGTTCTGTAGCACTGCACAATGTCAATACGGCACACCAACGCTCCAGTAACGATCTTTCATCTGATAACTGTTATAAAATAGAAGATGGAGGAAAATATAGAAACTCAGAATTGCAAGTAATGGAGAAGAGTTGCTAGCAATAGTGTTGAATACAAGAGTTGCTAGCAATGGTATTGCTATTCTGTAATATAAAAGTTGCTAGCAGAAAAGAAAAAAAAAAAGCAATGATGTTCTCACCTCATAATAGACTCTTGGAAAAAGTTCAGCTGAAAAAGAGATGGCACATTCCTGGATTTCTTGCCTGGAATAACAAAAAAGATCACAGGACTGTTTTATGGAATGATTAGATACAGGAGTATTTTGTAGAATTGTCCAAGAACAAACAGCACAGGGCATTGTTACTGGACTGCTACTATATTTTACTGACCTCAGATGAATAAAAATTGATCTCAGTGCAGTTTGAACTCAAAGCACTTAGACCTGGAACAAATACCATAATAAAGTATTTAATCCATCATCTTAATCACTGGATACACGAGGCCTAGTGGTTAGGGTGTTGGACTTATGATCATAATGTCATGGGTTTGATTCCAGGACTGGGTTGCATGTTGTGTCCTTGAGAAAAACACTTCATTTTAAATCACTCCAGTATACTCAGCTGAAAATGAGTACCAACGATGATGGTCTTGCATCCTATCCAGGAGAAAAGTCTTGTACTCTCAGTTGCTTCATGCCACAGAAACTGGGATAAGCACCGGCCTGATGAGATGAGCTTCCGGGCATGAGACTGACTTCAGACTAATCTCTCTACTAACTTGACACCAGCTGAACTGTAAGAATTTACAAGAGAATTAACTAACTCACCCTTGGTAGCTCTCTAGTAGATCGACTATGTGATGGGACAGCTGAAAATAACAACAACAACAACAGTTATTTAATATCAACTATATGACATGAACAAATGACAAGATAAGTTGGACAAAGTTATGTAAAAGGAAGCCAGGGGGAAAAGGATCATATAATGAAGGAAAACAGAGGACATGATGAAGATATGAGATCAACTAGTTTATGGACATTTCATAAACTAGAATTTTTTTCAACATGCTGACGTATATGTGTATATGTATGTGCATGTGTATATGTGCATATGCATACAAAGGTGAAATGATCATGACGGGAACATGACTTTTGTGAACCCAACACTAACAACTACAAGACGAGATGATCAGGGATGGAACAGGGCTTTGTTGAGCCCAACACTAACAACTAAAAGGTGAAATGATCATAGCTGGAACAGGGCTTTGTTGAACCCAACACTAACCACTAAAATATGAGGTGATCATGGCTAGAACAGGGCTTTGCTGGGGTTAAATAACAACAAGTTTCATTACATATTTATAAATAAATGAATGTGTAAAACAAAATATCCTCCATACCTTTGAAGCTTTTGATAACTCCATCTGTGTGAGGTGGGTTGCTAATGGTGGACAGATGAAGAGTCGAAACACCTTAAGATAAAAACAAAAACAAGAATAAATGACATTTAGAGAAAATAATATTATTATTAAACAATCTTATGATTTAAGAAATGTGGGTGTCCCAATGTATAAAATGACTCTTAATAACTCTTAATCACTATAAATAAATTGGGTAAAATATCCCTGAGATGTAAAAACGTGTACAAAGATAAACAACTAGATAGACAGACAGACAGGCAATCAGATAGATGGTCTAACAGATAGACAGAGAGACGGTCTAACAGATAGATAGAGAGACAGGCAATCAGATAGATAGACCATCTATCATATTGTTTGTCTGTCTATCTATCTGATTGTTTGTCTGTCTAACAGATAGATAGACAGACAAACAATATGATAGATGGTCTAACAGATAGATAGACAGACAAACAATATGATAGATGGTCTAACAGATAGATAGATAGACAGACAAGCAAACAGATAGATAGAAAGACAAGCAATCAGATAGATAGACAGGCAGGCAACCAGATAGATGGTCTAACAGATAGACAGACAGGCAAAAAGATAGAGAATCAAAGATATTAGAGACAGACAGACAGACATAGACAGCAACATACTCAATATTTGATATTCTTTTATCACAACATTATTTGCATCTACGAAGAAAGTCAATAGAATAGAAATTTTCTGAGATACTGAATAATGGAACTTACTTCTGCCAGACATTGTGGGTGATCTTCTGAATAAATGAATGTCAATAGAGAGTTTACAAACTCTGCAGAATGACAGACATATTCTAAAAAAAGTTGAAATGGGTCACTGGTATCTTCCAAATGGTTTTTACATTCACATTCCTTCTTTATCCAATGAAGAACTTCCAAACGTATTTCGTAGAGAGAAGAATTCATGTAATCCATAAGAATCTGGCACGAAGCTTGAAAGTCTTCAGCTTCGCCTTGAGTCTGTCTCAGCTTCCAGAGTTGGATTTTACACACAGTTACCAGATACTGAGCCTGACCAGGGAGCCAGATAGGGGAGAGAAAGCTTAGATTTTTATATTCTACATCACAAAGGTCCTTGAGAGTAGACACTAGGAGTGAGTGGGAAGATGAAGATTGTAGAGTAGTGAAATCCTCTGATACAAAGGACATTGTGATATCAAGGGTCACTTGTCGGATGATCAAACAAATTGAAGGACTGAAGAGAGAATTTGGAAAAAGAAACAAGGTTAGAAAATATCATACGAAATTATTAAAGCCACACACACACACACAGAGGCCCTCACAGTCAACATACACGCACAGTGAAGACCTCACAGTCAACATACACAGAGAGAGGCACCCACAGTCATGATTTATCATGGTTTTACATCTAGAAAGTTCTTCTGTAAGGCCCAAACTTGGGCAAAGTGTTTTGCAGTCACTCATGTATGTTGTCCAAGAGAAAGGCAGAGTCTAATTCAGCTTGGAATCAGTGTTGTTGTAACTCACATATTCCAGCGGAGTGGACAGGAGGAGTAACATGAAATAAAGTGTCTTGCTCAAGGACATAACACTCTACCTGGCCCAGGAATTGAACTCATCACCTTACAATTGTAATCCCAGCATCTTAAACACAAAACCTTCATGGTGACGATAATAGTGAAAAAATAGAAACCCTTCATTATAATATCACACTCACTTTCCATGCTGTCAAATGTTTAACTGTTCTGAAGTTTAACTAAAATAAATATAGCTATACTTACCATGAAAGAATCCATAGTCTTTTATAGAAAGTCTCCATGATATCATCAATAACAGATTCCTGATGGCATTGTATCAGAGATGGTAAGAGAAGTACTAACTGTTGTATCTATAGAAATATAGAGAGAGAACTGTGATATTATAGTAGAACCAGTAATTGTATTTATAGAAATACACTGCATATACTACATCACTGTGTACAGTATCTGTGGAGAGGCTGCAACAAGTTCTCACTGCACTATATACACTACATCACTGCATGTCACTGTGTACAGTATCTGTGGAGAGGCTGCAACAAGTTCACACTGCACTATATACACTACATCACTGCATGTCACTGTGTACAGTATCTGTGCAGAGACTGCAACAAGTTCACACTGCACTATATACACTACATCACTGCATGTCACTGTGTACAGTATCTGTGCAGAGACTGCAACAAGTTGACACTGCACTATATACACTACATCACTGCATGTCACCGTGTACAGTATCTGTGGAGAGACTGCAACAAGTTCACACTGCACTATATACACTACATCACTGCATGTCACCGTGTACAGTATCTGTGCAGAGACTGCAACAAGTTCACACTGCATGTCACTGTGTACAGTATCTGTGCAGAGACTGCAACAAGTTCACACTGCACTATATACACTACATCACTGCATGTCAATGTGTGAAATATCTGTGCAGAGACTGTAATAAGTTGACACTGCACTTTATACTCTCTCTACACTGCATCACTACGTGTCAGAAGATGAAGCATCTGTAGATGTACATAAACATATTGGACAATAGAGAGAGAACCACAACTCCTACCACTAAAAGTCCCTTGGAACTTTACTGTGTGGTAGAGTATGGAGTTATGTAGTGAGAGCAGACAAAGGAATTTGAAATATGTCCTGGTCCAACTCAATTTTTACTGGGTGTGTGTGGACATAACGATCTTCAGCAAGGAAGATCTGTTCAGAGAAGAACACTGCTCTTTATTTCAGGAGTTGTGACCATCAGAAAATATTAGCAACTGAAAAACAATACAAAACTGAGAATAAACAATAAAAAAAAAGAAGAAGTGATGGAATTACTTGAAGTAGGAGTCCATGTAGAAAATTCTGAGAAATGTTGCCAGTTTTGTCAGTAGGGATATGTGAGAGAAGTTTATTTATAGTTAGTGCTAGCTGATCTTTGGATACGAGTGGTTTCAAGGCTCGAGCAGCCATCTCTCTGGTTTTCATGATAGGACTAGCAGAACATCTATAATATAGAATTAAACATATATAACATCTATTACAGTACATATCTGCTGGGTAGGAAAAGGAAAGGAAGAGGCCCTTAACTCTTGATGGAGTTATAGGGGCACCACCATAACATATGGCATTTTAAACCTGGCAAAGCCCCTTCCTTTCCAAGGTGTGAACACAGTTGATTCTTCAAGAAAAAGGGATAGAGCAAGAGAAAGAGAAAGAATTGATCCAAGTATTTGACTGGTATTTATCAACTTCAACAGGATGAGAGGCAAAGGTGACATCAGCAGGATTTGAACCCAGAACAATTATTGAGGTATTTAATCTGACACCATAATGACTCTGTCAATTCACAGCCTGTTGAATAGATTGTGTAAAGTTTATTACAGAACACATTTGTTGTCATCATTGTTTTATGTCCTGGATTGAACAAGTTTTTATGGTCCAAGACTTGATGGGTTTGAGAGCAAACCCATGTTCATATGTTTCATTTTACTATGGTTTCTATGGCCAAATGCCCTTCCTATTGCCAACCACTTTAAAGAGTGTACTGGGTGCATTTTATCATGACACCAGCACTTCCACGTATGCTCAGTGTTTTTCTTAGCTCATCCATGCACACTAACTTTACAAATCCAATGGATTTTACCGTTCCAAGATACACCAAAAAATGTACGACAGTTCCTCTGGAGATACAAGGTCAACCAGTGAATTAACTGTTAGGGTATATATAATACGTACCTGATTATATACGGAATGAAAGCATTTAAATTCAATCCCATGTGTACTCCATCTAAAGTTGAAGGATAAAGACGACCAAGAACTAGAAGGACTGGGTAGAGAGTGGGGTTTATGGATACAGAACTGTTTTCTCTTCTGAAATGGAAACATTTAAGAAAATATACATTAGAAACTTTCTGAAACAAATAATATTTTTTCTATACAAAAACCATTGTTTTTACATCCAGTTTTTCATGCTGGCATCAGAGAGGACTTTGTAAAGCAATGGTTTACAGTCAGATGCCTTTCCTCATACCAACCCTTTTAATCACCTCTGGAGTTCCTACTGTAAACACTTCATGTCTCACAAGTCCTAAATTAAGAGAGGCAAAATAACAGCTCTGTAACCTTTTAACATGGCATTGAGACTAGGGCCACCAGCAACCCTTCAACATGGCATTAGGACTAGGGCCACCAGCAACCCTTCAACATGGCATTGGGACTAGGCCAGCAACCCTTTAACACAGCATTGGGACTAGGGCTAGCAACTCTTAAACATTCCAATTTACCTTCTAAATACTGGCACAGAGAACCGTAACAAATACTAAGGAATTTAATGAAATGTTTTAACACGATTGTTGTAGTTTTACATTGTTTTTCCACATTGCCATCAACTCTTCCAATTTTCTGATTAAATACTAAACTACAAAAACTAACAGAATGATAAAAATATGAGACTCACTGAAGCTGGGGACTTGCTTTATCAATTTGTTCCAATAGAAATTGATACAGACTTGGATAATGAGTGAAGAATGTACGACCAGTTTGACTGTAAAAGATAAAAGATCAATTCTGGAAATTTAGAAATTAATATTTAATAATTGTTTCTACTTTTGCCACAAGGCCAGCAATTACTCCAGTGTATTACTGGTGCAGATAACCATGTCTTGCTTATAATTTTACTCACCAATTTTTTCGTGGTAGATTTTTATCAAGTTTCGTTCGATTAACACCGAAAATCCTCGTCATGAGAGAACTTAGTAAAAGTGTGGCAGAATTTGTTATCTGAAAATAGAAAATAAAACAAAAACTGAAAATTAATGTAAAATAAACAGAACTCAATGTATATATGTACACACATATGTATATAAACACACACAAACATATGTATATATATATATATATATATATATATATATATATATGTGTGTGTTAGGTAATTCCGAAGGAAAAAGAGTGCTCTATGTATAGAACAGAGCTATTTAATTAGAAAGTGAACAACACAAAATATAACTACTCCATTACCAAAGGTTATGTTTTGTGTTGTTCACTTTTTAATTAAATATATATAAATATATAAAAGATAAACAGAAATAACAAAACAAATGGCACAGTACATGGGAGAAATATATTAAAACTGCTGCTAGAAGAGACAGAATGGAAATACAGTGTGGTGTTGTGTTGTGTTGTAGCGTGTGTAAGGTACTGTGTTGTAGTGTGTGTAAGGTGTTGTGTTGTAGTGTGTGTAAGGTGCTGTGTTGTAGTGTGTGTAAGGTGCTGTGTTGTAGTGTGTGTAAGGTGTTGTGTTGTAGTGTGTGTAAGGTGTTGTGTTGTAGTGTGTGTAAGGTGTTGTGTTGTAGTGTGTGTAAGGTGTTGTGTTGTAGTGTGTGTAAGGTGTTGTGTTGTAGTGTGTGTAAGGTGTTGTGTTGTAGTGTGTGTAAGGTGCTGTGTTGTAGTGTGTGTAAGGTGTTGTGTTGTAGTGTGTGTAAGGTGTTGTGTTGTAGTGTGTGTAAGGTGTTGTGTTGTAGTGTGTGTAAGGTGCTGTGTTGTAGTGTGTGTGGTGTTGTAGTGTGTGTGGTGATGTGTTGTAGTGTGTGTAAGATGCTGTGTTGTAGTGTGTGTGGTGTTGTGTTGTAGTGTGTGTAAGGTGCTGTGTTGTAGTGTGTGTGGTGTTGTGTGGTGTTGTAGTGTGTGTGGTGTTGTGTGGTGTTGTAGTGTGTGTAAGATGCTGTGTTGTAGTGTGTGTGGTGTTGTGTTGTAGTGTGTGTGGTGTTGTGTTGTAGTGTGTGAGGTGTTGTGTTGTAGTGTGTGTGGTATTGTGTTGTAGTGTGTGTAAGGTGCTGTGTTGTAGTGTGTGTGGTGTTGTGTGGTGGTGTAGTGTGTGTGGTGATGTGTTGTAGTGTGTGTAAGATGCTGTGTTGTAGTGTGTGTGGTGTTGTGTTGTAGTGTGTGAGGTGTTGTGTTGTAGTGTGTGTGGTATTGTGTTGTAGTGTGTGTAAGGTGCTGTGTTGTAGTGTGTGTGGTGTTGTGTGGTGGTGTAGTGTGTGTGGTGATGTGTTGTAGTGTGTGTAAGATGCTGTGTTGTAGTGTGTGTGGTGTTGTGTTGTAGTGTGTGAGGTGTTGTGTTGTAGTGTGTCTGGTATTGTGCTGTAGTGTGTGTGGTATTGTGTTGTAGTGTGTGTGTGAGGTGTTGATAGTTATTGTAGTATGTTTGTTAGTGATGTTGGTTATTGTAGTGTGTGAGGTGTTGTTGTAGTGTTGTGGTTGTGTTGGTGAAGTTGTTATAGTGTGTTTGTGAATGAAGGTTTACTAAACAGGCACTTGGTCAGATGTAGGATGACTCTTTTTATTTTTTACCAAGAATAAAATGAAATATTTTGTTCACTTACAGCCCACAGATGTGATGAAAACCCTAAGATGGCTGCCTTGAGACCATCAGCAACATATGTAGCCACACTTTCACCCAGACGAGTATCTCGGTACAACGAACGAAGGATATTGAGAGCATGTACCTAATGTAGAGAAAGGGAACAATTACAGATTTATGCAGTGTATTTCATTAGAAATATGGTAACAAATGGATTAAAAAGAAAATATATATAACAAAGATTAACCTTGCTTTCTGTTGATTTGGAGTCGGCAGTAGTTTCATTTGTAGCTAACTGAAGCAATTTAACCATTGTCTGTTTAAAATTTACATTTCCTGTACTGATTGGTTCTGTAGAAACAATAGCCTGCAAATAGTTTAACAGTTAAGTGAATCAACAGGCAAATAGTTTAACAGTTAACTGAATTAACAGGGAAATAGTTTAACAGTTAACCGGATTAAGAGAGAAATAGTTTAACAGTTAACTGGATTAAGAGAGAAATAGTTTAACAGTTAACCGGATTAAGAGAGAAATAGTTTAACAGTTAACCGGATTAAGAGAGAAATAGTTTAACAGTTAACCGGATTAAGAGAGAAATAGTTTAACAGTTAACCAGATTAAGAGAGAAATAGTTTAACAGTTTACTGATCAGAGAAATAATTTAACACTAACTACTTTACAGAGTGTACAGAGTACATTTTACCATGTCCCCAGCACTGCTACTTTACAGAGTTCTAGAGAGATTGTCATACATCAGTCTGAAGAGTCCTCTCTACCATATATTTTCTCCACTCAATCAACAACAACTTTACAGAATGTACTGGATGTACTGAAGTCTTCTCTATCCTGTATTCTCTCCACTGAATCACCAACCACTTTACAGAGTACATGCTTAGTGGTTAGAGCATTGGCCTTGCAATCGAAAGGTTGTGAGTTCAATTCTCAGACCGGGCGATGTATTGTTTCCTTGAGCAAGACGCTTTATTTCACATTGCTCCAGTTTACTCAGCTGTAGAAATGAGATGATAGGGACTGGGGTCCATATCATTCCACTGTAAAGTGGACATGTAGGTGCCACGGCAAAAAAGCACCCAGCACTCACTGTAAATGAGGTTGGTGTTAGGAAGGGCATCCAGCTGTAGAAATCAAGCCAGAATCAGTTCCCGTCCCACCCTTGAAAGCAGGGAAAAAAGCGGACGTAAAATGAAATGATGATACCTGTACATAAAATGGAATTCCTGCACTTCTTCGAGTGGCACAAAACTTGGAGGAAGAATTCTGGCAACTGATGGCATCCATAATGCTGTCTAACCATTGACAGGGTAACGTATGAACAGAGGGAATAGAACTTCTACAGACACAGAAGATAATTTAGATATGGTGTTAGTTTTAGATAATTTATTTAGAAAACACACACAGAAATATACACACAAACACTCATACACACACAAACTCACATACACACATAAACACTCATACACATACATACAAATTTTATTTTAAGTGGTGGCATTCCTGCAAAATTTTCTTTTCTTTATACATTAAAAAACATTATACAAGACAAAAAAAAAGTACATTACTAGAAATCCCATAAGTTATAAAATAAATAAGATCGGTTGGGGGTCTCAATATGTAAACTAAATAATTAATTCTGGTTTTAAAAAAAAAATCAACGGAGACAACCTAGAAAAATTATCAACCCCCCCACCCCCTCATCCTATTATTTGGGATCCGAGAGTAACTGAATTAAAATTGTAATTTATCATATAACCCAGTAGAACATTTACTATGAAAAGAAAGATATTTTTAGACAAAACAAAATCTCATTGGCTACAAACCTCCATAACATGTCACACATCTTTACAAAGCCAGCATAAGCAAGTTCAAACGCTCCTCTGTGTTTTGACTCCAAAAGCTGTGTTGTGAAATAATCTCCTATTGATACAACCTATTGAAAATAGAAAGTAAAATAATGGTTTCTTATATAGGCACAAGGCCAGAAATTCTTTTTTTTTTGGGGGGGGGGGTCGATTAAATAGACTCCAGTGCATTACTGGTACTTTATTTTATCAACCCTGTAAGGATGAAAGGCAAAGCTAACCTCAGCAGGATTTGAACTCAGAACGTAAAAGGTCGTAAGTTGATCGACGCTGTATCAATTCTGCCAAACCCTCCGCCCTTATAGAAAGTAAAATAATGCTAAAGAGTTATCATCATCATCATCGATTAACGTCTATCTTCCATGCTAGCATGGGTTAGACGGGTTTGTCCCATTTAGAGGCAAGTTGGGTCAGGTGACAGTGTCTTGCTCATATAGGAGAGTTTCTGGTTAATATTTACAAATTATATTAGAATTCAAGTAAAATTCTTGATGGTCAGAAAATATCAAGAGTGACTTTATAGTAAAATGGAAATTATTGAACAAACCTGATTAACTGTGATTAAAGTAGGTTTATCAGTGAGATGAACATCTTCCTCTCCCACTGAAATATCTTGACATATTTGCCCTAGTAACAATGACACTTCTTTGATACTCCTCCAGCAACAGACGACCAAGTATTCTGGCATCAGGGTCACCAATTCATTACTCTGAGAAATAGCATTCTGAAGGGCCTCTTGGTCTCTTTGACACGTTACAAGGGCACCGACATTTAACCCAGGACCTACAGTAAATATAAAAAAAAAGAAGAAATTCTGAGTGAGTTTAAATCTACAAAAAGGAATCATTAGCAATAGTCAATGTGTTGTGTATACAAAATATCACAAAAAACATTAGCAACAGTTTTAAGTTAACCAGGGATTAATGTGGAGCTAACATTAGCAACAGTATCAAGTTAACTATAAAAATAGTGTTCAAATTAACAACAGTTTTAGAGAGTAACTAAAGGTCCTTTGTTGAGTTAGCATTAGTAACAGTTGTACTAGTATGGCAAGTCACTTGATCTACGACTGTGTGTTGAAACTATATATGTATATATATGTATATGCATTCATGGTCCTGTAACTCCTGAAGGAGTCATAATGGGTGCTGTATTCAGCGGTATTTAAGGCATTTTAAAAACCTGGTAGAGCTCATTCCTCTCCAGGTTTGAAAACAGCAGATTTCTTCCAGAGAAGGATAGACAGAAAGATATATAGAAGAAGAACAAACCCCAGGACTTGACTTTTTATATATATATATTTATAAAATAGTAAAAGGACAAATTGTTATGCCTTCATTATGCTATTGATTGGTGACACGTGTTTCGCTATTGATCAGCTCAAGGTTCAATCTGTATCGATCTGGCCTGACAGTAACTGCACTCATCATTATCATCATCATCACCGTTTTACGTCCATTCTTCCATGCTAGCATGGGTTAGACGGGTTGTCCTGTTGTGGGCAGTGTCTGGTCGGCTGACCATGCCTTGCTCATACAGGAACTGATTTTGGCTTGATTTCTACAGCTGGATGCCCTTCCTAACACCAACCTCATTTACAGTGAGTGCACTATATATATATATATATATATATATATATATATATATATATATATACTCTTTTACTTGTTCCAGCCATCCGGCTGAGGCCATGCTGGGGCATACATATACATATATATATGTGTATATAAAACAATTTGCAATAACTCACCCATTATAGCATCTTGTGGAATATTCCCTTCAGGTGAAGAGTTATGTACAACTGGAGACACTATAGTAGACACCTCAAGACAAACATTAATAATTATATCAAAGATATCTCTCCAACATTCACTGCCATCTTCCAGTTCACTGTGAAAGAGAAAGTACAGAAGTTTAGCAAACAGATACATTTACAACAATCATTAAAAGATATTTTATCAGATAAAATATATCATCATCATTTAACATATATTTTTGCTTACTGGCATGGAATGGATGAGTTGTCACAGCTTAAGTCAGTACTTAATAGGAATTACTATCTCCTCTCAGACAAGCTAGGGGTCTAGGGGTCACATCTCACATATGCTCTGGTTTTGGCGTAGTTTTTATGGCTGGTTGCCCTTCCTTATGCCAACAACTTTACAGAGAGTACAGAGTGCATTTCATCATGGCACCAACACTAGTGAGGTTGTTATGTCTTAGTTGTGTCAAGGACATGACAACTTCCATAGTGTTGGTGCCATAATAAAATGCACTCTGTATACTCTGTAAAGTGGTTGGTAGAAACCATACCAACTTCGGAAGACATGTAAGTGAAACATGACCTGTGACCCAACAGAGAAGGCCTTAAACAATGGAAATGAGAATGTTCCGGTAGATGACTGGAATGTTGTTGAGAGATAAAAAGACAAACAATGAGTTGCAGAGGATGATCGTGGTGATGGTGATGATGATGGTGTTGATGATGGTGTTGATGATGATGTTGTTGATGATGATTATGGTGGTGATGATGATGATGATGATGAAACAAACACCATAATTTCTTTACCTTGGATCCAGACAGGTAAGGATGTAACGTATACAGTGAATTGTTGGATACATGGGCCGGCTGGCAGCTGCGTGGACCAAGGAGTCGTGACCAACTTGCACTTGGTCCTTAAGTAATACTATAAGTAACCAGACAACATGTAGGTAGTTTTTGGTTTTAGATTTAATATTAAAGATGAGTTGTTTTAGCTGCTCCATATCATCTGAGGTTGTAGCTAATAATTGGGGATGATAATCATCTACAACTTCACCAATATTCTCCTGGCAGAGCAGAAGATGAAAAAGGTAGGCAGCAGTTGGACAATCCTGGGGTTTGGTACTGCTACAAAGAGACATGGCAATGGAAAGCAGCTCTTTCTGGTAACATGGCTTCTGCACAGGAAATAGAAAAATGGAAATTGAAAAATAATTAAAAGTGTGTTTCTGTATAGGCTGTGTTTTTATTTTTGTGGTCTGCCAGTAAACATTTTCTTCATCCAGGCCTAGTGGTTATGTATTTCATTAGAAATTTTATAACAAAAGAATTAATATCCACTCTGTAAAGTGGCTGGTGTTAGAAAGGACATCCAGTCATAGAAAGCCTGCCAAAGACTGGAGAGGACTCTTCAGCTGTGTCAAAGACATGATAACCGCTCTAATGTTGGTGTCAAAGACATGATAACCGCTCTAATGTTGGTGTCATGATAAAATACACTCAGTACACTCTGGAGAGTGGCTGGTGTTAGGAAGGGCATTTAGCTGCAGAAAACTTGCCAAACAAAAAGAGGAGAGGACTCTTCAGTTGTGTTCAAGTCATGACTATCTCCTTAGTGTTGGTGTCACAATAAAATACACTCAGTACACTCTGTAAAGTGGTTGGTGTTAGGAAGGACCCTTTAGCATTTAAACTGGCCATATCTGGTGAGAATTCTCTCACCTCTTTCTCTTCAAACTGGTCATAGCTGGCTGCTTATTCCAATGTTAAGATATTGTTCTCAAAATAAATAGTAACATAATTAATAACTCATTGGTTTGATATTATGCGAGATAAAGCCTTTACCACAAAAATATGAAAGTAAATATAGAGTAATATAAATACTAAAGGGTTAATCAATCTCTGACTAAGACAAAATATATGAAAATAATCAAAAATCTAACCTACCTTTAGAAAGAATGGTTTCGGCAATGCTATGAATATTTTAAAAGCAGTAGTTTTATTTTCTTCAAAGGTATCTGTGAGACACTGTAACAAGGTGAGTTGTCTTGACTCTGTCACAGCAGACAGAGGAAACATACCATCAGAATTAGCATCTGAAACAAGTGAAAACAAATTCTAAATACTTAACAACTCTCACCACATAAAACCACATTAGTAAGACATTCTTGAAAAATACTAAACAACGCTACGACTGGATCACATTAAATATTTATGCAAATCTTTACTGCAAATTTTTACAATGATCTGTCCACTAGTAAAGATTCTATAAACATTTGAATTAACAAACTAATTTTTAGATAGTATTTTGGTAAATCATTACAAGATGTTAGGATGATAATGCTGAGAAGGTATTGGTGATGCAAACTACATCTATTTAACACTCTGTCTCCTGGGGAAGTGACAATATTAACAATGATGATGATGATGATGAAAGCAATGACAATGATGACAAATGAGATGTTTTAACGAGACACTTACTATCAACAGCTTTTGGTTTGAAAATCTCCACAATGAGTGAGATGATGCTCAGGGCGGTAGTCCGACAAGTAAATGGAGTTGCCGGAAAAATCTTATCCAAGAGCAGCGCCATCAAGTCAGACAAGAATATCTAAAATAAGAAAGGTTTCCGTGTTTCATTTATAGAGATTTTAATGAAGAGACGAGATAGAATCAGGTAAATGAGGTTCTTTGTCAGATTTTCAAACTAACCCTTCCAAACTATAAAAGTGGTTGGTGTTAAGGTGTATCCAGCTGTAAAAATCCCAGCCAAAATACAGTTCTGTTTGAGCAAGATCCTGTGTGGCCAACTGGCCAGACTTGTCTTATAACATGGACGGCCTGTCTAACCCATGTAAGCATAGAAAAATAGATGTTAAACAGTGATGATGATCATTACCATATTTTTAATAAAAGACACTGCCTATGATTTTCAATTATTTTTTTTTAGATAATCAAGAATTTGGAGGGATTTAGTAACATAAATAACTTTCTCATTGAAAACAGAAACAACCCAGAAAGCAGCAGTAGAATCAGGTTGAAAGTTGATATTGTAAAGTGAGACACTTACCACATAATCGGAATATTTACAATGGTCATATTGTGTCTGGAAATTGTTTGAAAGGTTAGCTTTTATTTGTTCTTTTTTAAGGACCCTGCTGCTTTCCTTCATGCGGACAAACAACTGAAAAATAGAGGAAAAACATCTGTTATCATATTTCTAATGAATTACGTGGGTCAGGTCTGAATTTATTCTGAAAACAATGAAGAATTATGTACACTGTATAACAGGTATCAGATGTAGTGTGGAAGAGGGAAGACTGTGGTGCATATAGAAGAGGAAGACCAAGGAAGACCTGGACAAAAGTGGTGAGAGCTGATCACAAATTTCTGAACCACAGAGAAAGACGAAGGAATGTCATAAATGGAGAGATGTTGAGGTAGATGAAGAACGAAGACCTGAGCAGAAGTGGTGAGAGGTGATCTAAGAATGGTGGACCTCAGAGAGAAGATGATGAAAGAAGCAAATGGAGGGATGTTGTAGTGGAGGAAGACCAAGGAAGACCTGAGCAGAAGAGGTGAGAGGTGATCTAAGAATGGTGGACCTCAGAGAGACGAAGGAAAGCAACGAGTGGAGAGATGTGGTAGTGGAGGAAGACCAACGAAGACCTGAGCAGAAGTGATGAGAGCTGATCTTAGAACACTGAACCTCAGAGAGGAGATGATGGAGGAATGTAATAAATGGAGAGGGAAGCTGTGGTGAAGACTTGTCTAACCCATGAAAGCATGGAAAAGTGAACCTAAATCTGATGATGATGATGATAAGGAGGAGGAGGATCAAGAAGATGAAAAAATATAAGATTTTATAATATAAAAAAAAATGTTAACCTTTTTGGAATGTGAAATCAGTTCTTGCCGAAAAGCTGGAACTTGGTTATTGATATTGTTTCTTATAAAACTGAACAACAAAGAAAGCTCTTTGGGAGTTAAAGGTTCTGTCATTTTGATGTTCTCACACAGCAATGCGTACGCATCTAGACGTATCTGTAGAGAGAAATAATGTAATGACACATCTAACCCATGGTAGCATTGAAATACAGGCATGAAAATAGTAATGATGATGATGATGATGATGGTGATGGCAGTGGTACCAATGGTGATGATGATGATGATGGCAACGATCATACAATATATTTACCTGGTTATTTATGTGATTAAGAGCAATATTCAAAACAGAGAATGGAACAACACCATTCCAGTTCCGGCTGTCTCGGACATCTGTTGATTTTGAGAGCTGATATAAAACTCCAATTGATTTTGCTCTCCGTAAACATGTTAGCAAAGCTCCAAGGTTCTTAAATTGCTTAAAACTGTTATCTGGAAAATTACAGAATAGGAAATAAAATTATTTCTTATACAATTCTGTATGAGCAAGACACTGTCACCTGACATGACTTATCTCACAATGGGATAACTAGTCTAACCCATGCTAGTGTGGAAAAATGGATGTGAAATGATGATGACTTTTTTTTAACCCTTTCGTGACCATATTTCTAGTAATCATATAAAAGAAGGTATTTACCTTGAACATGTTGTCTTGTTGGCCATATTGCTTGTACCATGAACTCCAAGACATGTCTGCTGCTTTTCAATAACTTAGGTAACACATACTGTAAATAGAAATAAGGAATTTATTGTATTGCCACCATTGATGTTGTTGCTGCGGTTGGTGGGGTGATATTAGTGGCTAATATGTTCAATTATTCAATATGTCTGGTAGCCAACAGATGTAGTGACCAACAGATATAGTAAACAGCATATATAGTAATCAACAGATATAGTAAACAGCAGATGTAGTGAATAACAGATATAGTGGCTAACAGATATAGTGATCAACAGATATAGTGGCTAACAGATGTGGTGATCAACAGATATAATGGCCAACAGATGTAGTGACCGAGAGAGAGAACGAGAAGGAAGACTCAACCCTAGTACTAGACTGCCTCTTTATTGACTTTGAAAGGATGAAAAGTAAAGTTAACCTCAGCAGAGTTTGAGCTAAGAACTCAGTGAGCCAGAATAACTACTGAGACATTTAATCAGAGTATTTAATGAATATGCCAATTCACTGACTTAAAAGTATGGAAAACCAGAAGTAAAAGAAACAAAACCAAACTCTACTGACCTCTGTAATATGGATGTTGAGTTTTGACTCAATTGATTCTGTACATAGAAGATGAACAACAGGTTGAATCCATTGGAGACACCAAGCTTGCCTCTGACTACAGCACAATTCTCCAGTTGTAGTCTGCCCATCTCTAAAACTCTTTATAGTTGAACCACAATCTTTACATTGAGCAACCCACAGTTCCTGTTGGTGCTTCAGTAAAAGTTTCTCGTATAGTTCACTTGCCTGTGTATAGAAGAATGAAATAAGTTTGTAGAATGGCTCTGCTGATGCCATGATAAAATGCACCCAGTACACTCTGTACTGTGACAGTGCTGATGCCATGATAAAATGCACACAGTACACTTCATATATTTACTTTTACTAAATACTTACATATGATGCCAGTTGGTGTTCTTTCATTTGTTGCAAGATTGAATCTGTTATATTAGGTTCCAACTGTAAAATAGCTTTAGAACCAAATTGGTTAACCAGGCAGCACAAAGCTCCATATTTTCCTTTACTGCTCCAACTGATATCTTGGAGAAGTCTTACTGTTAACTCACAGACAAACTCCAGATTGCTTCCAGGTTCTGAAATGATAGAAAATAATCTAATCTAACTTATCTGCTTGCTCAGTGCTAACACAAGGTGAAACAACAAGAATAGCAACAACTGCAACAACGACGACAATAACAGCAACTGAGATATGAGAGCCAACAATAACTTAAACTATAATTATTTCTACTTTTGGCACAAGGCTAGCAATTACCCAGTACATTACTGGTACTTTATTTTATTGACCTTGTAAGGATGAAAAGCAAAGTTAACCTCGGCAGGATTTGAACTCAGAATGGCAAGGGCCATAACTCTATGGGTCAAAGCATTGCGTCCGACCCTCTACCAATTCTGCCAATCCACTAATAAAAACTAATTCTAACATAATAGTTGTGTTGTTGCAATGGTAGTTTCTCTAGTTGACTTACCATTAACAAGTGTAGCATGTTGATATATAATCACCATGTTTTGGAATATATTCCTGGCACTCAGACGGACAGCCTGAAAGACAGTGAGAGAGAGAGAGACAAAATAGTTTAGTTCAACAGAATAACAACACAGTTTAACTACATAAACTACATAAACAATATTTTACTAAAGGGCTTCTCCACTCCATTCAAGGCAACATGAGTAAGATGAGAGAGAAAGAAAGATGATAGAAGAGCCAGGGTGACTGTATAATGAGTGGTTTAAGTGAGACGGTAGTAAAGGAAGAAGTTATGAAAGAGACAGTGATGGAAGGTGTTATGGAAGAGAGACAGTGATGGCAGGGTGTTATGGAAGAGAAACAGTGATGGCAGGGTGTTATGGAAGAGAGACAGTGATGGAAGGTGTTATGGAAGAGAGACAGTGATGGAAGGTGTTAAGGAAGAGAGACAGTGATGGAAGGTGTTATGGAAGAGAGACAGTGATGGAAGGTGTTATGGCAGAGAGACAATAATGGCAGGGTGTTATGGTTGATCTCATAGAAATAAAATTAAAATTGGGGTATACTTACATCAGAATGGTCTTCCCATGCTGTCCAAATGAAGTCCATAATGCGTGAAAAGAATCCTTCCTTAGCCAAAAGAGCCCCTAAATCATCCTGCTTAATTCTTCCTTCTTTCAGAGCTATACTGTTGAAAACACCAAAGTTAATAATCACAAATCAGATTAAATAACATTGATTATATTAGCAACAGGTGAGAATATCTGACATTTTTTTATTTTTGTAATATTTACAATAAAGATGTAAGGTGGTGAATTTGCCAAATCGTTACGGTGTCAGATGGAAAGCTTTGTAGTATTCATTCTAGTTCTCTGCATTCTGAGTTCAAATCCCAGCAAATAATTGTTTCTACTTTTGGCACAAGGCCAGCAATTACCCAGTGCATTAATGGTACTTTATTTTATTGACCCCATAAGAATGAAAGGCAAAGTTAACCTCGGCAAATAATGTCCCTCCACCCTAAATTATGTGGCCATGCAGTCCCTGTATTGGTGCAGCACATATCAAAATGCTGCTACTATGATGATAATGATGATGAGGAAATCCCTCAAAAGTCTTAACTAAATGAAATAGAGTGTATTTGATTAGAAATATGGTAATGAAGGGATTCAAAAAGCAATGATTCTAAGAAATTCAGAAAATAGACCAGTATGATAACTCACCCCATTCTGGATGTCCACAGAATCATGGATCTGCAGCCCAAAAGTTTACTGCCAACATTTCCACTCCTAAAACGAAATATATGTATGTATGTATATATATATATATATATATATATATATATATATATATATATATATATAATTATCAAATATACAGAAAATCTAAAATATTATTTTTAGCTGATTTTCTTTTACAAAGTTTTTAAAATCTAATTAAAGATTTTTTGGTAGTACCAGCAGTACCACTTTACAGAGTGGACTGGGTGTAATTTAACATGGTACCAGTACTACCACATTCCTGAGTGGACTGGGTGTAATTTATCATGACACTACCACTACCACTTTACAGAGTGGACTGGTACCAATACAATCAATAAACCAATGAAAGACTGTTAAAGATTCCTTACCTAGAAATATTAAGAAACAGTTGTTTAAGAACAATATTGAATACAGTGCTGTCTTCAGGTGGATGGTTGTTTTCAGTATGGTATGGTTGAGTGAGTTTATCTAGAGGAATCACTGCTAATACGGCAAATATAACTGACAATGATGAAGAAGGTGATATCTCTGGTAGTGTTAGACTTAATATATCTGTTTGTTGAAACCAATGAGGAAATGTTGAAAGCCGGCATGATGTATGTTTAGGATCAAACAGTGAGGAAAGCTGAAAACAAACAAAACAACATAAATATATCTTTCTATATATATATATATTGAGTGACTGTGGTATGAGGACCTGAAAGACCACAAATCAGGGCAGTACTTGATGCATGGTGATATATATATCATCATTGTTAAATGGTGATGATGATAATGATAATGATTTAATATAAATATATATATATCATCATCATCATTTTACGTCCGCTTTTCCCTGCTTGCAAGGGTGGGATGGGAACTGATTCTGGCTCGATTTCTACAGCTGGATGCCCTTCCTAACACCAACCTCATTTACAGTGAGTGGTGGGTGCTTTTTTTTGCCGTGGCACCTCCACGACCACTTTGCAGTGGAATGATATGCATCCCCAGTCCCTATCCTCTCATTTCTACAGGTGTGTAAACTGGAGTAATGTGAAATAAAATATCTTGCTCATGGAAACAACACATCACTAAGCCATTATATATATATATATATATATATATATATATATATATACACATATATATATATATATATATATATATATATATATATATATATATTATAATACATATATAATATATATATATAATACAAATATATATTGATTTTATTAAGGCTAAATAGTGAGTCTTGTTACTCTGGATTTTCGCCTGCTTCATACTGGATCATTAGCCAACCCCTTTACAGAATGTACTGGGTGCATTTTATCATGGAATCGGCACTAGAGAGGTTGTCAAATGTTTGATAGGATTAAAGGGATCTCTCAATCCTAAATTTCCTTGGTTCATAGACTGTACTGTACTGGATTATATTGTAGCACTCAATAGCTATTTAACTGTTATTTGAGAGAACTTACCAAGAAGCCAGTGTTGTTCTGGTCCCACAGTTGAAGCAGCAGTAGCAAAGTCATGGCACTGTTAGTTCGACATTCAATTAACATCTTCTCTGAAGTTAAAAAATAAGAAACAAAGGAATATCATAATTAAAACAAAGACAATATAAGATAGAGAGGACTAGTCTTACCGAACTAGTGACAATCTCCCTAGTGTTGGTGCCATGACAATATGCACCCAGTACATGCTGTAAAACTAAATAGATACTTACACTAAACAACATGAATAAACCAGCCACCCCAACAAACAACTGAAAATGTTCACAGATAAACGAATTTGGTCCCCCAGGTAGGAGAAATTGTCAACTAGTTCTAGGAAGCCATCTGAGCATTTGATTAGAAATATGTTAATGAAAGGGTTAATTAATGAGATTTACCTTCTTGGATGATAATCAAAGCTGCTGATGCCAGTTGTGCCGATATTGTATTCATTTCATCAGTGTTGCAGGAAATGGCATTACTATAGTCTGCAGAGAACTTCTGTAAAACTTTATTCACAGCTTTTGATGTAAACAAACTGTGGTGCATGATTTCATTACACTGTACAGGTGGGATATTGGTAAGGCTAGGAGAGACATAGAAATAGAATTATAGTAAAGATTGGATTACTGTACAGGTGAGATTAAGGTGAGGCTTAGAGAGAAATATATGAGTTGTGATGACACTGGACCAAGCTGTATCAGCCTTTGCCTTTCTTTTAGACATTGATGGCATGAAGACTATCATGCATGGGTGACAACTGGTCTTTTACAAAACATTGTGTCCTGGCTTGTGCCTTAGAGAGGAACTTTCCAGGTGTAAACTCATGGTTAGATATGACTGAAAGGGACTTTGAATGGTAATAATGTAGAGAAGAAGGAGATGCTCATTACATCATCATTATGTTATGTCCACTTTTGATGTTGGTATGGGTTGGACAGTTCATCATAATCTGAGTCAGTTCTTCTTCAGAGTTATTGTCCTCCTAGACAGGTCAGAACCACATCTCAGTCATACATTCTACTTTTAGCCTGGATTCTATGTCAGTATGTTCTTTCTAACCCTTTACAGAGTGTACTGAGTAAGGGCATAGCAGAGGTACCTGATACATTCAATTATTATTTATAGATATCTGCAATCTGGTGACTGTATTTTTAGAAATAAATATATATATATATAATAATTTTTATATTCTTACCTGAGAACAGTGAGGAATACTTGGAGACACTGAGACAAAAATTTGATCACTGGAAAATATATTAAATGTCATTATAACATCCTCCTTGTAAACATGGACATCTTAATATCTAATTGTCTATGTCGGCATGGGTTGGATAATGTTGCAATATGATAAATCACGGTTCATCTTAATCCTGTGTCATCTCATTAGCAAGTCCCAACATCCAGAGATTTGATCTCACTACTTTCTTCCATATCTACTAATGGTAATAAGAACCAAGGAAGGAGCTGTTACATATTCACTTGATGTGTTAGAAACAGTAGTCAAATCTCCTTCAAATCACATCTTACCATCATGGACTGCCTAGAATAAAGAAGTTCCTTTTAAGCTACAGTATGCAGGACAACTTCTCTGGTGTTAGTGTCACAATGCAATGCCCTCAGTAACTCTTATAAAATAGTTGACAAATAAACTGAGACAATGAAAGGTAGAGAGGATACTTTGGTTCTGTCGAAGACTTGAGAACTTCCCTGGTGTTGGTGTCACAATAAAATGCACCCATTACACACTGTAAAGTGGTTGGCATTAGGAAGGGCAGCATTCAGTCACAGAAACCATGCTAAAAAGAGAGAACTCTTCAGTCATGTCAAGGATATGACAACCTCTCTAGTGTTGGTGCTATGATAGTATGGATCCACCATATACTGTAAAGAATCCATGCTAGCACGATGATGATGATGATGGCTGCCCTAGGTCATGACAGATCTTATCTGATGTATAGTTTTCCAATAGACCAGATATCCAATATATTAGATGAAATATGATCTCTCTGCTATCATACCCTCACTTTGTCTATACACAGCATATCTAGGCCATGTTAATATGGTAGATCTACTACACACCCAACACACACACCTTGTTTCTTCTCAAGATAATAATCTCACACAAAATCATCATTATCAGCTTACAAAATAATTGTCTATTTTACAGAGGAATTTAGTAAAATAACTTTTTCCTTTTTAAGTTGGTGTTTGAAACATTACTCAACAAAATGTTCTGAGATAAAATTATGTTGGAAGGTTTTAATATAAACATGAACACTTTAAAACAAGCAGATTTGTATCTTAAAACCAAGGATGATGGTTTTAGATCAGTATCAAAAGTCTTTATTTTTTTCTATAACAATATTGAATATTTTATACTATCAATGAATGTTTTATAATAACTTACCTGGGATGCAGTGTTTTTTCAAACTTTCTTCTCCTGAAAAAAAAAAAAAGAAAGAAAAAACTTTTTTTATTCAACATTACTTCTTGGGTGGTAGATTTAATCAGTCTCCTGGTTTAACATAATCACCTGACCCTTAAATGTCTTCTGTTGCAAACATTTCGATCAGGTCTTCAGTCCCTTTTCCCATCCTTCCAACAAATATTTTTCTCTCACTGAACAGTAACAAAAACTATATTTTAAGTACAATGAAGCTACATGTTTTTTTAGCCATTTCATTACAATATTTCTAATGAAAGACACTGCCTATGATTTTCAAATAATTTTGAGCAGAGACAATGTTGGGTTGAGAGGATCCCTTTTGCACTGCTGGGGACATCTCGACTTCTCCAGTGTTGGTGCTGTGATAAAATGTACTCAATATAGTCTGTGAAGTGGCAGTGATGGTGCCACAATATAATACACCCAGTACACTCTGTAAAGTGGTAGTGTTGGTGGCACAATATAATACACCCAGTACGCTCTGTAAAGTGGCAGTGATGGTTCCACAATATAATACACCCAGTACACTCTGTAAAATGGTAGTGATGGTGGTATGATAAAATGCATCAAATTTATGGGATTTTTAGAAAAAGGAAAGAAAAGAAAATATACAAACCCAAAGTGAAATTTTCCAGCAAGTTCAATATTGCTTCAACCAAAGCTCTTAGATGGTCATGCTGGTGGTGAGATGTGTTCTGGAAATTACTTAGAAGGTGCATTATTTCCCTTTCAAGCTGGCTTGTGATAAAGCTTTTGCTGGCTGCCGGGAAACTTTGGAACAGACTAAATAACATAAAGAACATCAAACATGGAAAACAGGTATAAAAATTATTATACATATTAGCAGAAAAACCACCAGATGGTGGTTTTTCTGCTAGCATGTGTAGTGTACATATTGATATTATACGCAAATATATATGCATGTAGATATGACAATATGCACAGAAATTGAAGAGAGACTGTGTTACACTGTCTTCTGTAATGATTAAAGTAATCCATGGTACATTTAAAAAGGACAATATTATATATAAACTGCATCATCGAAAACCACAGCCGGTCTAAAAGCTGATGAGTGTATATAAATGTTCGTGTGATCTTGTCTCATCCATTTTCTTCCTATCACTTCTGTAGGCCAACACAGTTCTAGCCACTGATTTCTAACCTTTGAAGTAAATTTTACCCGACGATGTCGTTGACATTTTGCTGTTTTACCAGCTTCCTTGCATTGAGTTATTATTATTATTTTACGAATAATAGAGAGGTGGATTGGCAGTATCGATAGAGGGTCGGATGCCATGCTTTGCAGCATAGAGTTACAGCCCTTTATGATCTGAGTTCAAATCCCACCGAGGTTAGCTTTGCCTTTCATCCTTACGGGGTCAATAAAATAAAGTACCAGTAATGCACTGGAATAATTGCTGGCCTTGTGCCAAAAGTAAAAACAATATTTATTCTACGAAATGAAAATATCTATTTGAGTTGAAAAATAATATTTACCTTTTAAAGACATTTTTTAATGGATGTCGAGTTGGGTAACGAATATAAATAGCAACCATAACATCAACAGCTACCTGAATATGGTCTGGCTGTAATTCCTCCTGACATTTTATTAAACCAATTATCTAGAAGAAATACAAGATATATAAATAATTTGGGAAATTTTATATTTTTTTGCTTTTATAACTTGAGAATCACTGTTGTATAGTATAAGTTGCTGTGTTTATGTTGGTGTGTATACATACTTTTTTAGGGATTTGCAGTAATTCTTTATCATTTGTGCAGGTGAAGAATTCTGATAAATGAACAAATAAATTAGGGTTTTCTTGTAGATCTGTCTCTGAAATAGAAACAAAGAATATATAAGATAAAAGATAATCATCATCATTATAATCACCACCACCACCACTATCACTATTACTATCACAACTACTATCTGGCTAGGGTGGATAAAATTCTTGAGATCCACGGACGAGTTCTCTCCAGCGGTCTGTGTCCTTCATCATTGTCGCTATGTCCTGCGTCTCCCAGAGACCAGTGTCTGTCCTTAGGGTATCAATAATTGTCAACCTCGGTCTCCCCCTTCTAGTGTGTCCGTGTAGAGGCTCCCACAGGAGCACTGAGTGCAGTGTCAACTACTATTATCCTTCTTCTTAAACACCACCACTACCATCATTATCCTCAGCTCCAGCACCACTACAATAATCATCATCACAAGATGGTAGTGGAGATGGTGTCACCATCTCCACCACCCACCACCATCATTATCACTGTCATCACTGCCATACTCTTAGATGGCTCTGAAACGTATATAATGTATAGGTAATATTTCCATATCTAACTGGAAATTTCTCAGAGAACATATATCATTAGAGCACAGTCCTATTTGAGGGTTCTCATTAAAGACAGAACAAAATTAGTTTTTGTATAGGAGAGTGGGCTGAAAAGTTCATAACCTGATTATGAAGGATTGAACCGTGAAATCTTGCATTCTATTTTGCTGGCAGTGTGTATGCACAATATAAACACATTTCATGTTTTGTAACGGAAACAGAAAGTAAGTACGTCTCGTTTAAGTTCCGGGTTTTCTATCTACCGTCTGTAGACTTCACTTTTACTTTAATGAAATCCTCAAATAGGATTATACCAATTAATTAATTGATTTCTGAATGACTGTGAGCCACTTTATAAGAAAATAACCAACCATTTCATATCTTATATAAATATTTCGTGTAATAAACAGAATCTGCGATGATGCTTCATTGTAGGTAGACGTAGCTTCTTGTCAGCTACAATAGCTATTGACAATTACGTGATAAAATGAAAATGTAGTTTGACATTAGTAATTAATACAACTACCAGAAACAAGCAAACATCATCATGTTTACATAACGTCTACCTACAACGAAGGATCTCTGAGCCACTTCAAAGAGAAAATTGCTGGCCATTTTATTATTATTTTACATAAATATTTCATATAACGAACAGAATCCATTTTGAAGCTATTTTTTTTACTCATTGTCTCCCATGTCATTGTGAAACACTATATTATAGTATATTGGGGGTATCTTACACAGAGGACCCTTAGCTGAAAATTTCATCGGGAGGGGCACTTGCATATTATTTATGGTAGCAAAATAATAATGGTTTCTGATTTAGGCACAAGGCCAGCAATTGTTTGTGGGGAGGGGAAAGTCGATTAAATCGATCTTGGATAATGATAACAATTTGGGGACCCTTAGATACTGTGGTGGCCCTGGTTACAGTCACTGACACTTGTGTTGTGAATACAGCTGATAATCTGATCATGAACGATCAATTGAGTGACGACTCTCGCCATGTTTTCGTATAATTATATTGTTTAAACATAAATTAATATATATGTCGAATTACGTAAGCCTCTCTTAACATTTAGTAGATATAATATATAGCTTGGAATATATGAATATATTTACTCTTGTAGTTCTATCTTTCAAAGCTAATTCTATCTAACAGGGATTTAAGAACATATTTTGGTACCTAAATTACATCAGAGATGTTCGGACAGCGAGCACTATATATATATATATACATATATATATATGGGGAAACGATCGGGTTTTCGGTCCTATCCGACGACTTGGTTTCATCATTATATATATATATATAATGATGTGGAGGCTGAACTGTAGCCAGGACAACAATATTTAAAAGACTCCCAAATAAATCTTGTAGTTATAAATAATACACAAGAGTCTCGTTGTAATTTCCAGCCATACATACACATATAACTAAAGTATTCCAGCACAATAGATATCGACAATAATCACTAACCTGGAATTTTTGTTCTTAATTCAAGAATTTCTTGTAAAAAAGTGGATGGAATCTGGTGTACGGCAGCCAAAGCCATATTTCTGTTTGTCATGAACCGGCTACACGTGTTTATGAAGCCATTTTACGAGGGAGAAATCATTGTAAGTTGTTATGATATAATGATTGGTTTGTTGAAACGGCTGTTATCTCTCACATGTAATCTCACATTAATATTCCGGTCATTATATAAATATATATTAAATTTAGCTTTTATCTAACGAACCCTTTACAGTGAATAGAAGGCCTGCAGCAAATTAATACATGTTATTGCAAGCAATAGCGAGACTTACATTAATCAATATTTATCTACAATAGTAACGCACTTTCTCTATTATTAGTTAAGATAGATAAAATACCAGTCAATAATTGTTGACCTTCTGCCTCATGTAGAAATCAATATTATTATTATTATTTATTTATTTATTTTTTTAAATGTTTGAATTTTTTTAATGACACAGTAGAGAAATATTTCCGTTCTTTCTAGGACCAGATTAGTAGCAAGAATATTTGCTATAAGCCCTGTATTTTCAGTGACCACACATGTTGAGGGAACCCGAGCTATATTCTTTTCACTATAAGATTGTGCTCACTTTAACCATTATGTTACATGTTTTAAATTTAGGACACCTTTATATTAGACGTATGCTGCAGGCCTCGCACTAACCTAATCTGACATGGTTTCTTTCGACGGTATAACTATAGTTTTGTGCCTTCATATCCCGCAAATGGAAGTTGATTATGCTACTTAAACATTTTTTTTATATGTAAAGGAAATTTATTTTGATAGAATGCATACAAATAAGTACATTGCCAGTATTGCCACGGATGGTAGCGAGGTTACGATGCTGGAATAACCAAGCACTGTTGCTCGCATCACCTCAGTAAGGTGAGCCGTCAACAATGGCAAGGACCTCATTGTCAGCAGCCCAGTTCTCCCCAGATGTTTTGAACACCACAGCCTGAAAAAATAGTCTCCTAGTATTTTAGAATTTTTATTCCGTTCGACTACAGTTGGAGTGACTCTCACCTTCGCCACAACATCCACGATATGAAAAGGAGTAAAAGAACCGCTAGCTCTCAACAAATGACTATTACCTGTGTGTGAGCATGCGCGTTCGTTCACCTATCTATCTATCTCACTCTTTACCTACCACTTCTGCCAATATGTTAATTCCCTCTCTATCACTCTCCTACTTTCCCCTCTTTCTAAATGTTCTCAAAGGTGACACCAGACCAACCAACACTTGTACTTGTTGAAAACTTTATTGGTGTCTATTTTAAGGCGAGGTTTCTTATTCTCATCAGGAAAATTATTTTAAAGGGACTTCGAGGATGCATGAGTCTTGTGAAAGTTGTCTGTATTACACACACACAGCTATTTGGCCCCACAGTTGTTTAATAGAATCAATAGAAATTTAGGCCGAACGCCAAGATTATTGTAAAACCTAAATTGTGCAGGTGTATATATGTCTAGAAACTTTAAAACTCCAGTAGAGTCACTGTGTCCACAGTTATGATTTAAAAAAAAACTTACTCTGAGAGCTCTTTGTAGATTTTCGACATTCCTTGACTAATACCAGAATTTAGTCGGAACCAACGGAGATCCCATACACACATACATCCTACTTTATCAAAATATTTGAGATCAATTTAATGCATGAGTGTTGTTACAACTCACATTTATGTAGGTTTAGCTAGCCTCATTATATATGGCCTCAAAGGTTACATCTCATAGGTCTCTTGAGTGTTTTAATGATAGGGACATATCTTTGGTCAATTGAAAAAAATATGAAATTTACAGCTCACACCGATGTAGTTTTAGTTGAATTCCTACGAGGTTGAATCTCATAGGTTTCTTGGGTCTTTTAATGGTAGGGGTCTCAGTCCTTCCATCTTTAGTCAATTGCTTTTACTATGGTTCAAGACTAGCACATAAATAGCATGTCTTCAATTTATCTAAGAGACATGTATGTCATGTTTAAACACAAGACCTTCAAACTTTATATCGGTGATGACCTCACCAAATCTAAAGCCGGCACTGTTCACTTCAAGACATTATCAGTAACTTTCAATGCTTTTGGAATCTTTCAAGAACATAAACGTTGGTATTTAACTCTTAGCGACCTACGCCACTTTAAACTGCATTAGTAAGACATTCCTGAAAAGTACAAAGCAACACTATAACTGTATTACATTGAAAATTTAAGCCTTTACTTCACATTTTCACAACTGTTTGTCAACTTGTAAAGATAGCACAAACATTTGAATTAACAAACCCATTAAAAATATTTTCTGATAAATCATTGCAGGATGTGAAGAATTAAATTATTGATTTGATTCCTATTTGCAAGGCGATCGTCTGTTTGGATATATAAAGCAATACGCCAAGTCGTGAAACTCTGCTCCAGTTTACCATATATTTATTATAATAAAAATGATTATAAGATTTCAATAACTCTTTGCTGTATGGCAGTGTTTACCAAAAAGAGTTCTGTGAAAATTTTTTTTAGGGTTTCGCAAGATAAAGTGTCTTTTAATACAACTTAATCAAATTAATAAAACTTAATATTTAGTGGTGTATTTTTTATATAACTGAATTCTCTCTCTGAAAACAAAAACAAAAACAAAACAAAACAAAAAAAAAACCCCAAAAAAATTGATTTCATTTAATTACGTATTTAAATATGGATTCTCCGATTTTTGGGAAATTGTGCAAAGGTTCCATGACAAAATCATTTTTTGAAACCACTGCTGCAGATATACTTATAACAATGAACTCTTGTTATAATAGAAGGATATATATATATATATTTCTTTTATTTTTCACAACATATATATATATGTGTCTGAGTGTGTGTGTATGTGTGTGTATGTGTGTGTATGTGTGTGTGTGTGTGTATTTATATATATATATATAATCAGTTCACAACGATGGTATTGGGCAAATCGTTGTGAACTGATTGTATATATCTCGTCCCACGGACTGAATGATCTAATCCCTTGGATATATATATATATATATATATATATATATATATATAATATTGGAGATCAGTGATGACAATGAGTACATACTTCTGATGGCGGAGACTACGTTACTTTGTCAACAAAGACTATGAAACTACTCGTTTCTTGAATGTCAAATTAATACCATGTATTGATATATGTATAAATTAAATTTTCTCTCTGAAAAACTTTTTCATTAAATATGTTATTAAAATCAGGATGGTGGGAACTGTCTGTAAAAATCGTATGAGTTCAGAAAGTTTTGGAAAATCGTGTAATGGTTTCGTACCAAATAAGTTTATATAGTAACAAAATCTTCTAAAACAATTCTTATTACTATTTCATTGGTAACACCATTTTTTCCTCGTTTCTGTATTCGTTCATGAAAAAATATTGAAATTATTTACATTTCATAAATATTAACAAATATTTTTTTTTTTTTTGTTGAAGCGTTGCCAAAATATTTATTATAGTGTAACTTGAAGAAAGAAGTCTTTGGATTTATGGAAATTGAACAAATGCAGGTTAAATCCGATGGAACCATTTCAAATCGCCCAGACTTCGAAACCGAATGAATAAATCACTCTCCCAGGCTTGTCGGGATTTTTCTGGAAGAGATAATGGTATATTTTGAGACGTGTAAAGAGAAGAAAAAACAAAACACCATTTAGCAATAATCTAAAAACTTCAAAAGACATCAAAGAACAGCGGTGGTGAGCAGAACATTTAACCAGGACAGTTGACAATAGAGTGGACTTCAGCGTGAAAAGTTGGGACAAAAGGACAGACGTAAGAGGCGGGAAGATCGGGGATGACAATGAAGAACACATGAAGGGGAAGTATAGAACCAGTTTGGATTAGAATGGTAATGGACCGTGGCGAATAGAAAGGGGCTTGACAAGTATACATCCAGCACCATTTGCATGCATGCATGGTCCTGTAAATCTCGAGGAAGTTGTATGGGCGTAGTATTGACATACAGCGTTTCTAGGCTATTTTAAACATGGCGGAGCCCAATCCTCTTCAGGTCTGAATATAGCAGATTTCTTCCAGAGAGAAAAGGAGGGGGGGGGGTCGACCCCAGTATTTGATTGTTACTTTTTTATCGACATATGAAATACAAACTTGACCTCAGTGGGATTTGAATTCAGGGAGAAGAGAACCGAAATTAATACCACAAAGCATTCTATCCGATGTTCTAACGAATTTATACGAATACAAATTGTAAGGCATTCGTATAGAGACTTCAAGGCAGGAATGAGGGCTACAAAGACGGAAACATTCGTCCTCTCAGGGAAACCTGCGCAATGCATTCTACATGTGAGTGGAGTCCACTGAAATAGGTGAAGAAGTTGAAGTATAGCGAGGCCGTTTTTACGTGTAATGTACCAGCTTCATCACTCGGTCATCAGAAGAATGGAGGTTGGTATAAAAGCCAAAGTCGCTATTTTTAATTCGGTGCTCGTGCCTAACCATACCAATGGTCAGAAATCTTGAGTAATGACTGAAATAAATACGATTGCGAATAGAAGTAACCGAAATGGGGTTCTTCTGAAGGGTCTTTGGATCAGAGTGTCATTCCAGATAGAGCCGCTACTTCTCCGAGTCGAGAGATCATCATTTCGATACTACGGACAGGAAAAATATCACTGGACAGATTTCAAGGCAAAGCCAACCGACAGGAGACGTAGGCGGATCAATTGGAGACAGTTGCTTCATTTTGTTTCTGATAGAAACCCTCTGGAAGGTGTATCTGAGGACTCTGCCTCTACGACCTAACGAGGAATAAGTGGGCGAAGAAGAAGAAAACACTTACATCTATTCACTTACCTTACAATAACCAAAGTGACGCCAACATCTAAATTTCAGAAAAATTTCAGGAAATTACCACGCGAGAAAGGTGGGGGATAACTTGCATTATCGAATTGATCGCAAGGAACAATCCTATCAAAGTGTGTTCCTTCTGTATGACACAACAACATGTATGTTCTTTCACTTCTATTGCCCTTTAAGGGTTTAAAATGGTACCATTGGTATTTTTTATTTATAACGGGAGTAAAGAGAAAAATAGTCTCCCCTGTATATTGCGCTGCTGCGAATACCTCTGCTGTTGTTGCCCAAACTTTGTTGGTACGCATTTTATCTATATGTTCATCCATAGTTTCGTTATCATCTAAAAACCTGGAGTACTGCGATGGTTTTGCTTCGATTATATCAACTATTTTATGTCTGAAGGCTAAATGGTGTTTTTCCACTCCAGACAACTCTTTACTCAGAGCTCTGAAAAAGCAATTCCCATCTCCCGATATAAAGTCAATTCGGCGTTCGATCTTTATCAAGGCTCGCTCCAATTGTATATAGGATTTATCTCTCGGGGGAACTCGAATTCTTGTGGAAGGTTGGGATGTGATTGTCGAGTTTTCTGATGTCCGCCCAGCTGAACTGGAACGGTGCCTTTTTTTTGAGGGTGTGTCGCATTTAGAAGATGTCTCTCTTCGTTTCATTGAGTTTATTTTGATAGTACTATTAATCGCTTAAATGATAAAGCTAGATTTGGGTGAAAATAGCATTAATTTTTCAAATCAAGAGGCAAAAGTAGTATAAAGATTTGTTAATCAAGCACAACGTATTTCAGGCAGAATACAGTTCTTTGCTGATAAACCTGTCAAAAAATACTTCTAGGCATTGCCCGAATTAGCTACCATGACTTACTTTCAGACCATGGTTTTCCAGCTAATCGCCATAAACTAAGTGATTTCATCCCCAGTTACATTTCAAGACTGAGAAACGTCACAATATGTTGATGATGGCTTACGTCATATTGTACGCATTTACTTCTGAAACAAAAACAACAACAACAAACAAAAACAAAACCACATCAGATTTTCGTTTTCAGATTTTAATAGCGATATAATTGTTTCTAACTTTGCCTATTAATCCGTATGGTGAGCAAATGGGGGTCCCACGTGCTGGCCTCCCCACGGCCCCGCTGGACAGGATGGAGAAGGCGTTTCCCCGGAGGATGGTAAGGGAGATGCGCTGGAAGAGCCATTCCAGCTCGCGACTTTTGGCGCAAGGATAGCAATTTTGGGGGAGGGGAAAGTCGATTAAATCGACCCCAGTGCGTGACTGGTACTTTATTTTATCGACCACTTAAAAGATGAAAGGCACAGCTAACCTCGGCGGGATTTGAAGTCAGAATGTAAAGAGCCATAACTCTATGCCATAAAGCATGTTGTCCGATGTTCTACCGATACTGTCAATGGGACTTGATAATAATATATTTACGAACATCTCATAATGGCGGTGCCCCAGCATGGCCACATCTTCTCGGTTGGAACACGTAATAGAGTCATAGGGTATATATATACATCATCCCAGATTTTTAAAACCACCCAAAACAAGAATATATTTTTATACCATTTGTACTGATGCCTGAAAGAGCAGGAGATGTTAGAACCAAATATATCACAAATTGGAAGCCATTATTTTATCCAGCATAGTTACGTCCCTTTACGATCTGAGTTCAAATCCCGCCGAGGTTGACTTTGCCTTTCATCCTTACGGGGTCGATAAAATAAAGTACCAGTAATGCACTGGATAATTGCTGGCCTTGTGCCTAACGTAGAAACAATTATTTTATCCAGCATAGTTACGTCCCTTTACGATCTGAGTTCAAATCCCGCCGAGGTTGACTTTGCCTTTCATCCTTACGGGGTCGATAAAATAAAGTACCAGTAATGCACTGGGTAATTGCTGGCCTTGTGCCTAAAGTAGAAACAATTATTTTATCGGTAGAGGGTTGGACGCCATGCTTTCTAGCATAGTTACGTCCCTTTACGATCTGAGTTCAAATCCCGCCGAGGTTGACTTTGCCTTTCATCCTTACGGGGTTGATAAAATAAAGTACCAGTAATGTACTGGGTATTTGCTGGCCTTGTGCCTAAAGTAGAAACAATTATTTATAACGACATGTTACGGTGGATTGGCAGTATCGGTAGAGGGTCGGACGCCATGCTTTGCAGCAAGAGTTACGGCCCTTTATGGTCTGAGTTCAAATCCCGCCGAGGTTGACTTTGCCTTTCATCCTTACGGGGTCGATAAAATAAAGTACCAGTAATGCACTGGGTAATTGCTGGCCTTGTGCCTAAAGTAGAAACAATTATTTATAACGACATTTAACGGCTGTCTTTGGTGAACCCAATGGACAGAATGGCGAATGTGTTATCCCGGGGGATGGCAAGGGAAATGTGTTCAAGGAGCCAGTCCAACTTGTGGAGCTCATTCCTAAAGATGTCCTTTTCAATCCCGATCGTAACGGCGTAAAAAGGTGGTTCGGGGTCTCTGAATATCAGAAACTTCCACTGTTATGGGTTCGACGAGAAGCCTATTGGAGTGGGCCCAGTATTTTATCAGCTTGTGGTCTTCAGCCTATCGGGCCTGTCGCTAAATTACACCAAGTTGTCCATAAAGGAAATGTCACTGCATGTCACATCCCACATACAGGGGTTACAAACTATGTAAGTAATGTGTGCCATATGTTATAGTTTGTGTAGAGAGCTAGGGCTCCCGGACACACACACATTTTATAAACACACACATACACACACTAACAACTACACCCAGTTTTTCGTGTCCAGAACATCGACTCTCAGGAACTCCCTTCTGATTCACTTGTCTCTCATCACCCATGTATTATCCAACCATGCTAAGCCCTTACACACAGTCTTTCCCCCAGGAGTAAATAGAACAATATCAGTCCCCCCGGTCCCAGAATTTCTCTGAAAGTTATTGGGACTGCTTTTTCTGCCAGATTGATTAAGTAAAACAACAGCAACAATATGAATTATTAATTAGTAGTACCACTAACACAGCGTGATTCACAATAGAGGTATTATTGTACTGTAAAGGAACTCTAAGCTTTTGTCTAAAATACTTTTAGAAAATTGAGAGAAAGGATGGTCGTGGCTGGACATCCTTGACCCAAGGTCTGTTCAATCAGAGTTGACCTGGGCTGGGCAACAATTAAATGCATTATTTACTGTTTTACAAAACTACACTAAGCTTCTGTCCTATATATATACTTTCACAAAATGGGTTGTTGCTACTCCACCAGAGAAAAAAAAAAAGATGATGGTTGTGGCTGGAGCGTCTTTAAACATAGGACTGTTCAATCAGAGTTGTCTTTTGATGCACAACCACTAAATGCATCATTGTTCTACAAAAGTACACTAAGCTTTTGTCCTATATATCTATATATATAAAGTTGTATTCCTTTCTGTTTGTTTGTTTGTTCACGAACTACTCCTATGGTTTTGGAGATAGACCCCCATAACTATATATATTCTGAAACTACATTGCCCAGGGTTCTTGGATAATACTTTCATAAACTCGGCTGTCGCGTGTTTACTTGTAACATCTAGTCTTCTTCATTACATTTTAAGTTATATCGGCTATTTATAGAGTTTTTCTCTCTTCTCGTCTTTCCCCCTTTCTTCATTTGAGAATGTTTACTAACTGTATTATACCCAATGTTTATAAAGTCCTTGAGTTATTAAAAACGCTCATAACTTTATATATATACTAAACAACCCCTGACCCGTTGGTTACGTTCACTTAAAAATATAATATGTTCACATATTTCTAATGAAGTTTTATTAAACAAGGCCATGGTCTGGGGGCTGGGCCAACTTTGGTCTGACCCAATTGGACTATTTTCATGAGGTCATACACAAAACAGTAGCCTTCAAATAATGGTTTCTGATTTCAGCACAAGGCCAACAATTTAGAGGGTGGGGAAAGTCGATTAAATCGACCCCAGTGCATTACTGGTTCTTTATCTTATCGACCCAGTAAGGATGAAAGGCAAAGCTAACTTCAGCGGGATTTGAACTCAGAACATAAAAGGCCGTAATTCTATGCCACAAAGCATGTTGTCCGACGCTCTACCGATTACTGCCAATCCACCATCCTGTTTTGATTTCAAATAATAACAGGTCTATAAGTGTGTTATAAGCGGATAAGTGAAGAGTTGTGTTAGTTCCTCCATTTTCCACCGTACAATATAAAAGAACTATTAGTGTAAAGGTTACCCAAATTGTTCAATAAAAGTGCTAAAATCTTGACAATTTCCGCCATATACAAGTTATATGACGTAAATAGTCGACAGTTTCCGCCATATACAAGTTATATGACATAAAAGTCGGTAGTTTCCGCCATATACAAGTTATATGACGTAAATAGTCGACTTAATTTTAAACTAAAAAAAAAAGATCATTTTACAATGTACAAAAAAAAAAAAAAATAGGAGTTCAAGTATTCTATGAAAGAGTGATTCTCAAAATCATGAGTGGATAAAGCTTGCATTAATTTGGGGCTCTTTAAAATATAGTGAAGGGGTGGGGCGTCTACAGATCTGTAAGTCCTCCACCACCCCACCATCCCACGCGGGCAGGGTAATGGAGGACAGTCCGCTACAGCAGAGATGTAATGTGAAGTCAATAGAATGTGAAGCCATCATTACACCAGATAAATCAACCAAACAGAGAGTTGCAGACGATATGTAGGTATGGCACAAGACCAACGGTACAATTCACATATCACGTCGTTTACCCTCAAAAGAGGACAGCCACTGCACTGGCAAAGTGAGCCTGGAAACTAAAAGATCAACGGATACTCTACACAATTAAATGGGGGTATCCCAGATAGTTCCAGATCATACATCAAAGTCACTAAGAGGTGTTTACGTTGCCTAAACGCAAACTTCTGGGATTGAAATCTCCCAATAAATATCTGAGAATAAACACTAAGGAGGTATTTAGAGGTTTGCCACACCTAAAATCCCATCTTCTATCAGCATAGCAAAAAGCAAGCCCACACATCCCACATCACCACACAGCCAATATGTACCCACCTTAATCCACTATGTGCCCCACCCCCACACATATCAACCCGGACCTAAAAATAGGACCCCACTTCAACGTGACAGACCATAATAATACACACACACACACAAACACACTCTCTCTCTCACACACACACACACACAAACCCTTTTAACGATTAAACACATATAAATGCATGAGTTAACTCCCCTTGAATAATCATAAAATACCTAGCTAAATTACTTCCCTTTGATCTCACGAGATCTCATCTTATCTATTCGCCTGAGGAAAATCATTCGAAACATTCAGGCCAATACAAGGAAATATTTTGAAACCTAAGGTAGCGCTCAACTCTGTCAAGCAGCAAGCAGACATTATTAATATTTCAGCTCTGTTGATAACATAATTCTCTTCATCCTTGCGACGGAAACCCTTGATACTAGATATACACACACGCGCACACACACACACACACACACATATATATATATATATTTGAAAATGTGAGAGATTCTTGGTACAGTTAGGTATATTTGAAAAAAAGGAAAAGAATGACTTCACTTGTAGTTCTAAATAATTTGATTTAATTTTATAATATAATAATATGAGTTGGTAGATCTAGTGCCTCGACAGAGTCCCGCACTGAGTCCCTGTCGGGGCACTAGATCTACCAACTCATAATATTATAATATGAAATTAAATCAAATTATTTAGAACTACAAGTGAAGACATTCTTTTTCTTTTTTTCATATATATATATATACAATTCAAAATGAAAGATATATATATATATAGAGAGAGAGATACATATATCTTTTAATAATTGTTTCTACTTTTGGCACAAGGCCAGCAATTACCTAGTGTATTACTGGTACTTTATTTTATCGACCCCGTAAGGATGAAAGGCTTTTAATAATGAATTATTATAGCTCTGGACAAAGTCTATTGAGCTTTTTTTTTTATTGAGAAGCACAAAGATCAAATGATATGTTTTGATACCTCACATTTGTGTATATATATATATATATATATTATTATCATTATTAACATTCCTTACATTAAACTATAATTACACTCATTATTATTATTATTATTATTATTATTCCTTACATTAAAATATAATTACACTCCTTATTCCTCACATATACTGAAACTATGTTGACTTTCTTTAAATAACGCCTTCCTTGTGAAATTTGTGGTCTTGTTTTGCTTAACTAATGAATATTTCCAGCTCTGTGCACCTAATCTCTGCATGAACCCAGCCATCTAGCTGCTTTCCACTGCATATTGCACATTGAGCACATGCCTTTACGCTTTTGGCTTCTAACAAATTCACCAATCTCTCTTCTCCTCGCCTATATCCATCTCTCCCTTTAAGATTGGTTTACTACTCTTGAATTGTGTATGTATATATATATATATATATATATATATATATATATATATATATAGGAACCAGTAAGACCCCGACAGCTGAGCTCAAGCCGTTTCGACGGCTAATTCTCCCAGAATTAGCCGTCGAAACGGCTTGAGCTCAGCTGTCGGGGTCTTACTGGTTCCTATTACCCACTCTACTACCTCAAGTATTGAGTACTTTGGTGCGTTATGGTCCACCTGGTTCCTTACCACATTTCCTTCGTTATATATATATATATTGCTTCCCCGTTCTCTCTGTTGTTCTCACCTTCTTTCGCCCCCTCTGTCAGTTACACTTTCTCTCGACTGACCTCTTCCTCGCACTTCCACTTACTCACTCTCTGTTTCTCCCCTTCTCACTTCCTCCCGTTTGGCTAGTAGTGGGTTCTCTTCTTGCTCACATCTCACTCACACGGACGGTCTGTATCGCGATCGCTCATGAAATCCACCCAGCTTATGCTGACCGGATAACCATGTTGCTTGTTTATTCCTATCTTTGCGTTGCTTTCATCCTTCTATGTTGTTTACTTGTCTCACTCGCTTTACGCGATTTACTTGTCCCAACAGCTTTATTTAGCTATTGCTCGCACCAACCTGGGGTATATGATTTTTAATGCGATGAAATATCAATGATGGTTGGAAAATCACTGACGAGGGACTATTTTTATCATATGTAACCCATGTGCAACCACGCAGTATTCTTCTTTCTTCTCACGTTTTATATATATATATATATATATATATATATATATATATATATATATATATATATATATATATAGAGAGAGAGAGAGAGAGAGAGAGAGAAAGAGAGAGAGAGATATTCATGTTGTGTTGTGTGGACTATGGCTTTTCTGATACAAGCTTCAAAGGGAATGGAATGTCTTTACACTAGAATTTGTAAGTAACTTTTTTGATACCAAACCGCCTGAAACTACTTCTGAGTCTATGATACAAAACTGATTTAAAGTGGTCATATTTATCGAATTGATAAATTATGTTCCAAACATTAGCTTAAAAAAGAGAATGTTAGTACTATAACTAAATCCCTCCAAATTCTTCATTATTTTCAAAATTATTTGAAAATCATAAGCAATGTCTTTTGTTTCATTAGAAATATGGTAATGAAAAAGTTGAAGATATGGAAGTTTTAGTAACAGAGGACATATTTGTAATCTGGAATTGCCGTTTGTATATATATAAGACATGGAAAGATATGAAAGACATCCTTGAATATCTTAAATATTACATAATTTAATACGCACCGTTTTTTGTTGAATAAAATCACTGTCCAGTATCTGAAAAAAGAAGACATTTTAGATAAGCGCCACTTTGACATGATTTCTCTACAAATACATTCTAACAATTAGAGGTGATTATATTGTCAGTTACCGTGTTTTCTAGTGTGTATAATACGAGAAATTTTGAACTATGATAAAATTAAGGGCAAAAGGGGGTGGGGATTTGTACTTAAAAATACTCATTTCAAACGACACGATTGCAAATACATGTTGAGTTAAAATATTTCATGAAAATGAGAAAATTTGTTTTGAAACAGGATGTACGATAGCATGGTGCAAGTTTATAAAATATAAATTACATAGTCATGGCTGTACCCCGGAGTTGTATAATACACACAGATGTAAATTATTCTTGTGTTTATTTAGCTTCCGATAAATAAAAGTACCTGCAGTTTGAATAAATATATATTTTTATGTCAGTAAAATCTCTCTTATTCCTTAAACACTTTCAATGATGGTAATAGTTTCAGTTGGCAAAACATTTTCTGATACGTAGCGGATTAATGATCCAATCAGAAATCATAAGATACTATGACGTCATTTAGTTGTAACTTTTCCCCGATAACTCTCGGATTTTTTGCTGTCTGTTGGAAGATGTAAGAAGATTTTCGGAAGAGGATCGTTAGCATAAAAGTGCTTCCCTCATAAAATGCTTTACTTCCGGCATTTTGTCAAATCAAATCCAATCTGATGATTCCAAGCATCATCTCACGATGTCCGACAAGGTATCTTACGTCATTCGCTGAAAGAAAAGATGTAATTTCGAAACTTACCGCAAATACTGATGGTTTTCTAAATGTAAGCAATTCTGGAAATTCTTCAAAGGTGATGACGAAATTAATCGATTCCCCGGGTGGATCAACGCATAATATTAAATCTCCACCGTGTGTTTCCATTTATAGTTTTTTAGAGAACTTTCTTTCGAAAATATGCAGAAGGATTGATTTAATTTCTGGAGACGGGAATTGTTTCTTTCGATCGTTGAGTAAAGAAGTTTTTGGTAGTGAAAAATTTCATAAATGGATTCGAAATCGGATTGTTGATTATATGAAACAGCGACCAACTTTATTTTCTCTCTTTATTGATAATTCTGAAACAATAGAAGATCATCTTGAAAGAATGCGTACAGACAAAGTTTGGGCAACGACAGCCGAAATATTTGCCGCTGCTACATTTTTAGGAATGGATATTTATTTGTTAACACCAGTTGTCCACCAACAGTATGAATGGTTTCATTTTCGACCTCTCAGACAGATAAGGGGGATGCGTCCTTATGTTACATTGTGCCATACTGGTGCAGAACATTTTGACAGAGTTGTTTCAACTGAACAGTATGGTAACAAGGATTGTCCTCCTCCGACATGCAAAGGAAGCTTTTTAGATTTCTTTTTCTGCTAACAAAATTGAAAAAAAAGCAAAAAAACGAAATAAAGAAAAATGAGAAAAGTAAAATTCTTTATATTATATTTTAACATCAGTGAAACTATATCAATAAAAATATATAAAGTAGCGTATTTCTGTGAAATTATGAGAGAATGAGAAGAGTATATACTGTAAAGGGTACCTATATACTTCTCACATCTTAGGTACCAGAAGCGGAGTAGGTTGTATAAACGGCTTCGGGATCCGGGTGGCACTAATAGACTGTTGACTGCTGAAGGCCTGAGGTGTGTTTTCAATGCTCAGCAAAGGTGACACTGATAGACTGCTGACGGCCTGAGGTGTATTTTCAATGCTCAGCTAAGGTGACACTGACAGACTGCTGAAGGCCTGAGGTGTGTTTTCAATGCTCAGCTAAGGTGACACTGACAGACTGCTGAAGGCCTGAGGTGTATTTTCAATGCTCAGCTAAGGTGACACTGACAGACTGCTGAAGGCCTGAGGTGTGTTTTCAATGCTCAGCAAAGGTGACACTGATAGACTGCTGAAGGCCTGAGGTGTGTTTTCAATGCTCAGCTAGGGTGACACTGACAGACTGCTGAAGGCCTGAGGTGTACATGATGTTCTTTATTTCAGTTTCAAACTTTTATTTTTATGGCGACAATTTGGCAGAATCGTAAGAACGCCGGATAGAATACTTTGCAGTATTCGTTTCAACTCTCTGCTTTCTCAGTTCAAATCCCACCGAGGTCGACTTTGCCTTTCATCCTTTCGAGGTCGATAAAAAGGTACAAGTCTATTACTAGGGGTCGATTCTTTCTCTCTCTCTCTCTCTCTCTCCTCTCCTTTTCTGGAAGAAATCTGCTGTGTTCAAACCTAGAGAGAAGATGGACTCCACCAGGTTTTAAAATGGTTTCTGATTTAAGTACAAGGCCAACAGTTTTGAGTGACTGGAAAGTCGATCAAATCGACCCCAGTGCATTGCTGGTACTATATTTTATTGACCCCGTAAAGATAAAAGGCAAAGCTTACCTTGGCGAGATTTGAACTCAGAACGTTAAGGGCCGTAACTCAATGATGCAAAGCATGTTGTCCGACGCTCGATAGTTAATGCCCCCCCCCCAACATTATATAATAATTGTTTCTATTTTTTGGCACAAGGCCAGCAATTATCCCAGTGCATTACTGTTAATTTATTTTATCGACCCCGTAAGGATGAAAGGCAAAGTTAACCTCGGCCGGATTTGAACTCAGACCGTAAAGGGCCGTAACTCTATGCTGCAAAGCATAGCGTCCGACCCTCTACCGATTCTGCCAATCCACCGCTAATGATTTCTAATTTAGACACAGTCATGAATTTGGTGGGGAACAGTCAAACATATTGATTGACCCCAGTACTGGACTGTTACCTTATTCAATCAACCCAAGAAGGACAAGAGGAAAAGAGGGCCTCGGCGTGATTTGAACTCTGAACGTTAAGGGTTGGAATAAATGCCATAAAACATTTGTCCAACGCTTCAACGATTCTACCAATCATTGAATTGGACCTTAGTCGGTCTTCCAGTTGTTTGTACGGCCTGCTCGTGGAATTAAAGTGCAAGTAAGTGAGTATTCCTCAGACAAGTGTACCTTTAACGTAATTCTCAAGGAGATTCAGCGTGACACAGTGTGTGAACAGGCTGGTCCCTTGAATTACAAGTACAACTTATTTTTTAACCAGCTGAATGAACGGAATAACGCGAAATAAAGAGCCTTGCTCAAGGGCACATTGCTCTGTTTGGGGTCTGAACTCCGAACCATACTATCGTGAGCCAAGCGCCCTAACTACTGAACCACACGCCTTCACAACAACGTAATATGATACAACAGTGATCGATACAAACGTTACTATTCTCTTAGCTTGCTATTTTCTAAACTATAAATTGATTTAGTGAGATAGCCTTGGTCTATAATGTTTAAGATGTGTTGTTGGTGTTGTTTTCCTGGGATACTGACAAGATCTCACTGGACAAAACACCCCACCAAACAAAACTGTCATCGAACAAAGCCCCCCACCGGACAAAACACTTACCGGACAAAATTCCATCGAACAAAGCCCACCAGATAAAACCCCACCTGACAAACCCCACCGGACAAAATTACCCACCGGACAAAATCCCCACCGGATAAAGCACTCACCGGACTAAAATCTTACTGGACTAAACCCCATCGATAAAATGAAGTACCAGTAATGCACTGCGGTCCGTTTAATCGACTTTCCCCTTCTCCAGAGGTGTTGGCTTTCTTCCTAAAATCAGGAAACAATATAATTTTAGATACACTATGACCTTCATTCAGTAAGACAGGATGGTCATGGCTGGAATAATTCCAGCCATAGGTATTATTCAAACTCGGCTGACGTGGTCTTAAACATCATCAACCTTCGTATAATATATTTATTTATTTTTAATTTTGTTTCCCAAATTTTCATCGCCGCGATGACCTAAGATTAGGAATATGTACTTTTGACGTATCAAAAGGTATGAACGTTGAACAACCGCGTGTGTATGTATATATATATATATTTCATTTATATATTTTCTGTACCTTTCATTTATATATATGTGTGTGTGTGTGTGTGTGTGTGTGTGTGTGTGTGTGTGTGTGTGTGTGTGTGTGTGTGTGTGCGTGTGCGTATATATGTGTGTGTGTGATTGTTCGATGGTGTGTGTGTGTGTGTGTCTGAGAGATAGATAGATAGATAGAGAGAGAGAGAGAGAGAGAGAGGGGAAGACAAAGAGAGAGAGAGAAAGACAGAGAGAGAGAGAGAGAGAGAGACAAAGTGTATTGTTATTTACGATGAACAGGTTATTTCGTTCTCCTCCTCTCTTTCTGACGCACGTTTGCTGATGCTACTATATTTATGAATGAAAAAAATAACATCAACATCTCGCAATATAATATAACTGTTGTATAATTATACTGCCCACACGCTTTTCTGCAGGCTGCTTTCTATAATATTATTTGTCAATAATATTTTCGCTTTTTACATTGTGGAAAACAGCGAACCCCTAGTTTGCTTATATATATATATTTATATACACACATATATAGAAGAAGCTTGACTGAAATATCCTACATACTCAAGATTGTCCGGTAACTTAATGTTTTTCTTTATTTTTTATAAGATATATTTACATTATATCACTTCATTTTTCATTTTCTGTACTTGATATATTAGTATATAAACACAACATATACGGAGTCTGTCTGTCATAGTAATCGCACTAACTCAATACACATACATATATATAAATGGAAAAATAGCTTTATTTAAATGGTAACCATTTGCGTTAAGATCAAACAACTTCCAGTAATACTCGTGAGTGAAAATGACAATTAAAACAAAATTATATATATTATAGTCAACTACACATTTGAAAATTCATCGCAGCAAACTATACTTTATTAAGAAAGTTATGAGGAAACAAGTCCTTAGAATGAATTAATATATATATATATATATATATATATATTCATTCTAAGGATATATATATATATATTCATTCTAAGGATATATATATATTTATTAAAATAACAGATTAAAGTTTAAGCAGCGATTCTTTGCTTAAACTTTAATCTGTTATTTTAATAAATATTTGCTCTACGGTTCTTATATATTTGATATATATTTATCCTTATCGAGCCCTCTTTGGATTTTAGTCTTCAAATGTATTATTATTACTATATGTATATATAAATATACATATATAAGGTATTTGATATGAAATCGTGTGTTGAAACAAATATTGTTTATTTGGGGAGGGTCATATTGTTATAATATTGCCAGAAATAAAACTGAGTGTGTTCTATTATTATTTCTGGCAATATTATAACAATATGACCCTCCCCAAATATAGCAATATTATATATATATATATATAAACCAGATATTGAAGGACGATTTTGGCTATACGGTGTTCTTTCTCTCTGCACCACACTAGTGGGTTGGTTTAAATTAAAATTTTACTAAGTTATTTTCTTTATATTTGGTCTTTTGAGGAGTCTGATGTCGGTTTAAGGTTATTTCTTTAGTTATGAGGTCCTAGTGTTTTGTCAATTGGGTTGCTGGATGTGTTTGGTTGCAGTAGACGTTGTTTTAATGTGTGTGCTGCTTTTGTGGTTGGATATTTGCATTTTGTATCCTGTATATTGGATAGTTTAGGTTTGTTGCATTCATTTACTTCTATTTTATTTTGTTATTGGGTAAGGTTATGTAAGAAACTTTATGTATATATTTATAGTTCGCGTGTTACTTCATCTAAGTAAATGTTGAATATAAGAAATAACACTAGTTAGTCTAGGATAACTACATTTCCATCCGGTAAATTTGACACTTAACTCCAGTTAACTTTTTAAGCATTTTTCTTTTAACACAAATAAAATTTCCACCGAATATATGGCTGTCGTGTTTTAGATTAAAAATAATATCGCGTTATGTTGATAATGTTCAACTGATTAAACTTAAATCTACTTAAGAGTTAAATCTACCACTCCAAGATTAAATCTACCTCTCAAAGATTAAATGTTCCATCTAAGAATTAAATCTTACTAAACAAAGGTTAAATTTACCTCTCAGAGGTTAAATCTACCATACAAGGGTAAATCTACCACCCAAAGAGTTAAATCTGTTACCCACAATGTTTATTAACCCCAAATCAAGCAGACTTACGATCAAAGTTATTCCCGCTTTGATCATCCGTTCATTTTCTTTTTTCGTTCAGACATAACATATTTAAGTCTACATTATTCAATGTGTCCTTCCTTTTATAAAATGGTAGTGTCATTTCAGGTATATTTGGCTGTTGTTTCTAATAGTTTAAGTGACCACGTTGGTTCATTATCCTGGTTAAGAAGTTTGCTTTGCAATCATGCAGCTCTGGGTTCGATCCAACTGTGTAGAAGCTTGGACAAGTGTCTTTATCATTGCCTCGGAACATTCCATGTCTTTGTAAACCTGTTGGATGGATTTTACCTGTGATTCAAGGGACCACCCTTGTGACATGCTGGTTTGGGAATTGCATTAAGATTGCACATGTCTTGTCTATGGAATACTCTCGTACTTGCACATAAATTCACGACTGAATGTTCTTCGTTGAAAACAATATAAGTCCATGGTTGGCCACCTTTGTGTAAACAGTTATTGGGAGAGCTAGTATTGTATAATTATTGGCAGTATCAGTAAAGGGTCGGACGCCATGCTTTGCAGCAAGAGTTACGGCCCTTTATGGTCTGAGTTCAAATCCCGCCGAGGTTAACTTTGCCTTTCATCCTTTTAATCGACTTCCCCCTTCCCCAAAGTTGCTGGACTTGTGCCTATATAAGAAACCATTATTTAATGTCCACATTCCATGCTGGCTTGGATTGGACAGATTGTTACAAGCCGAAATTAGATGTGTCCGATAGGCTTCATCTTTCTTATATGCTCCATGTTTAGCAAGGTTTGTATGGTTGGATGTCCTTCATAACACCAACCACTTTGCAGTGTATTGAGTGCATTTTATTGTATGCCCCAGTAGATGTTTAATATTTGTGTGTATGAATGATAACACAAATGAGCTATCTAGTGTGCAAGGCTGAGCTAGTACAAACATGTTATTGGTATGGAGGATGACAGTTGGGTAAAGTCTGTGGTGAGAATCTTGAAACACCTTCAAGCATCAGATATGAAAAAAATGGAGTTGATGCGAGTGTGTGTGTGTGTGTGAAGACATGTAAAGGAAACAACTCTTACTTGGAGTAGTCTCCCTTGCCCATTTAATAACATAATTCTTCGAAATTGTTTAAGGTTTATTTTTAACAGTTATGAATATATCGTGACACCTACACGAGCTCTTTACAGTGTGGGCTAGGTGCTTTTTTTTTGTTGTGATACCAACATAACTTTACAGTGGTGTTGAAGGAAGGGGGTGGGTGGGTGTATGGATGGGGTATAGTAGTTAAGAGGTGCCTACTTGATGTATGTTTAAATTCGTGTACATGAGAAGGCGTGTCTTCTGTATTACTAAATAACGCCAAATATCTCGATCCTGTATTGTCTTTGAGAGGTGCAATTGCGCATGGTCAGCTTTTATCACCTGCACAGTCATACACGTACATAGTTTGTATGTCTGTCAATAAAAGAACCTAATTTTTTAGTTTTCTCAAAAGATCAATGACCGGCTTGTCGGTATTATGATTGTTGTTGTTGTTTTATGTGTGCGTTTTATTTCAATTATGAGGTTGTTATATTGGTTGCGGGTGGTGACTTGTGCTAAACATTATTTTACTGAGTGCTTTTTTTAGTTGTGGTTCCTGCATGACCACCTAACAGAGTGGACTCGGTGCTTTTGTTTTATATATAAACATATAGTGTTTCCATGTGTATGTAGGGTTAACCCTCTGAACTTTTGTTTTAAAACCTAGAGATGTTTGTGTATGTGAGTAAGTAAATATCTTTTGTTGTCAAGAAAAAAATATAAATCCAGTTTATTTGTGATTTTGTCATATGCTAAATGATCGAGCTTTGCACACAATGATTGCATTGTTATTTATTATTATAACTACCATTGTCTATTGAATGAAACAATGAATTTTGAGATAGTGTTGGTACTAGGGTTAGGGTTAGGGATAACAGGAAGGAGAAAAACAAAAGAAAACACATACACACACACATATATATATATATATATATATATATATATATATATATATTTATGAAAGTAAAACAAAGAAGCCTTCAATACATCAAAAGTCTTTATTAGCCAACAATGTTTCGTCCTATTAAGGACTCATCAGGGCAATTAAAACAACAAGAAGTATTATCGGCCAATACAAGCCGATATATATACACATACATACAACACACACAAACACATACACACACACAAACATATATACACACAAACACACAAAAAATAAGTTTTATGGCAGAAGAGTTGTGTGACTGTATATGAGAGTGAGAGAATTGTGTGTGTGTGAGAAAGAGAGAGAGTGTGGGTATGGGTTGGTGAGGGTGTGAGTGAGAGAAGGTGGGTTACTCAGTAATATTTGTTTTACGAAAAGTATTTTGTTTACACACTGCAGGCATATTATTGTGCATAAATGTAAATAATGCCTCTCTCTCTCTCTTTCTCTCTCTCTCTATATATATATACATATATAGGAACGAGTAGGACCCCCGACGGCTGAGCTCAAGCCGTTTCGACGGCTAATTCTAGACTCAGAATTAGCTGTCGAAACGGCTTGAGCTCAGCCGTCTGGGTCCTACTCGTTCCTATTACCCACTCTACTACCCTAAGTATTGAGTACTTTGGTGCGTTATGGTCCACCTGGTTCCTTACCACACTTCCTTCGTTATATATATATATATATATATATATATATATATATATATATATATATATATATATATATACACACACTCTTGGTCTCTCTTGTTACACATACACACACCTTCTGAATGATGTATAGTTATACTATATAGTTCAACCCATGCCATAGAAAAATGGTGGTTAAGTAACGATGGTGATGATGACGATGAACAAATCAAAGTATTAGCCTCACTAGACCAGAAGAGGTGTGGATTGGAGTGCAGTTAGTAAGTAGGCCAGCTGGTATCATGAGTTTACTCACCATAATGTTTAGTTCATTTATTCTGTTACATCTAAGTATATCCTGTACACTGCATGTACATGATATACTTGTAACCAAAATATAAGTCATGTATTTAGCACTGGTTGCAGCCTACATTTCACATCTGGCCTGGGTCTATCAGTTTTAGAAGCCTAGATTTCACATCTGGCCTGGGAACCTCCTAACCACTTGGCCATATCTGTGACCACTGCACCATAACTATCTTAACTACTATTACTATCTTAACCACCATTACCATCTTAACCACCATTACCATCTTAACCACCATTACCATCTTAACCATTACCATCTTAACCACCATTACCATCTTAACTACTATTACTATCTTAACTACTATTACTATCTTAACCACCATTACTATCTTAACTACCATTACTATCTTAACCACCATTATACTCGAAAAATTAGGATACACCCCCCCCCCCCTCCCCAATTTCACATATCAAAGTTAGCTTGGTGCAAGTAATTGGAATTGAAAAGTTAGACATACAGGTATTAAATTATAAAAATTCTAACCATCCTAAAACTAAAAAGCCCAGCTGAGGGCACAAATAAATTGTTATGGCCGTCACTGGTTGGGGTCCCCACTGCAAGGACCGGGGGCAATTACCCCCTTTGCCCCTCATTAAATCCAGCCCTGTCTATGCCACCCTGTTGATCCCAGAAGGAAAAAAAACATAGTTTGTATCTGGTGGGATTTGAACTAGGAATGCATTGATTAAGAGACTTATTCTGAGAGAATTACATGGAAGGTAAATTAGATTAGTTAAGTTCATACTTTAAGATCTGTGAAAAGGTGAAAACACTTGTTCTATCTGAAGGATTGATTATAAACAGAGAACAAAATAAAATAAAATGATTCCCCTACTCAATATTCATCATATTAAGGTATTATTTTGTTCAAAGGTCAAAAGGGTATGGAGATAAATCAGACGAGTTACTTTACGTAAACTACTCATTTCTTTTGTTAATTGTACACAGTTAAGGTAAATAATTTTGTTGTCAAGTTCTACTAGGTCAAAATCTATAACAGTGTTATCTAAAAATTTGACTTTCTCTCTATTTTATACTTTGCTGTTAATTGTAATCTTTCAAAAGGTAAATACGCTTTTGTTTTTTCCCCTATACCCTTTGTTGTTTACACAAACATTTCTGTATATATCTTGTTTATTAATTTTTTCCAGAATTAAAAGTTATAATAATATTAGTAAAGTAAACGGTTTATTTATAACGGTTTATAATTTATGTAACTGTGTTTTGTATTAGAAAAGGTACATTGTATGTCATATGTGTTTGTGTGTCGTAAGAGGTGACTAAACAAGTTGGTGCCAGGAAAGGCATCAAGCTGGATCAAAGAGGATCCCATGATGGGTATGAAAGTTGTCATGGTGGAAGCAAACCAAGCTGTGTTATAAGAGGTGACTAAAAGGGTTGGCATCTAGCTGCAAAACATTGCCTCAAAAGGACCATATGATGTTTATGAAGCCAGTTACAGGACCTTAAAATGTTTGTTGTATATATGTGAGGTTTATTATAAAACTTAGAGAAAAGAATGTGAGAAGGAGAATGAGAGATGGATAAAGAGTGTGTGTGTGTGTGTCAAACTACACATTTCTGTAATGTGGTGAGGAATGATTTATTGTGCTATTTTCATAGAAATGTAGGTGGCTAACTGGAGATGATTGAGAATGTATCATAACATGTTCTCTCAGCAAGTGTTTCACTGTTGTCAACTAGACTAACAGCTGTGTGTGTTCTCTGGGATTTCAATATAAAATGAAGGTGATGTCCTAGAAAGGGCCAACTACAGGAGCATTAAACTGATGGATCAAGTTATAAATTATGAAAATGGTAGAAAGAGTTTTAGTCTTCCAGGTTGTAACAGAGGAGTTTAAGACTGGTTGACCATAGGAACATCTGTATGCTGATGATCTGGTTCTTATTGCTGAATCCGTGGAAGAACTAGAGAAGAAATTCCTACTGTGGAAACAGAATTTAGAATCAAAAAGACCCAGAGTAATTTTAGCAAAAATGAAAGTTTTAGTAAGTATGAAAGAAGACTGGTCCCACCAGGGAAGTGGTAGAAAGGGAGTATGCAGGAGCTCTATATAAAGAAGACTGGTCCCACCAGGGAAGTGGTAGAAAGGGAGTATGCAGGAGCTCTATATGATGTCCACAATGTAAAACATGAGTACACAAAAGGTATAATGGGATTGTATGCAGAATAACAGAATAGGTAGACTTTATATGGAGATGTACAGGAGTAATTAGTAGTAAGAGCCCCAGTGAAATAAACTTTTTTAATCCCGGAAAGGCTTTGTAGAGGTAGTTGATAGCTTCTGTTACCTATGTGATCTAATTAACATTGAAAGGATAGTAGCTATGATAAGAAGAGGATGGAAACAAAAGGTTTCTCTCTTATGAACAAAAAGCCAGATGTCTGCATGCAAAGTGCAATATTGCATGGAAGTGAAACATTAGCAGTAAATGTAGAGGACATGTATATTATGGAGAGAAATGAAGCAAGCTTTGATGGATGTGTGATGTTATTGTACATGAATGACAAAGCATAGATGAGCTGAGAGAGAAAGAGGTATCAAATGTAGTATGCAAGAAAGATTTTGATGGTATGGAGATATGATGTGTATGGATGATGATCATTGGGTGAAGAAGTGCCAGGAGTTACTACTGGAAGGGAGTTGCTGTAAAGAAAGACCAAGGAAAACAATATGGAAGACAAAATAATCTTGCAGATTTTTTTGTTGTAAACAAACGATATTGAAATCAGTACCAGATTTACATGTGGGCTGCAGCACAGCACCTCATAGCAACAAATCGCTGAGATAAAGTACCCCAGGGGAGTGTTGTAGATATTAAACATACATACAGTAGGGGCTCACGTAATATAGTGAGTTGAAAATCTGTTAATTAGAATTATCCACTCCACACATTTTTTTAAGGATGTTTAAAATCTAAAAACAAGCAAGAGAAATGAAAAATATAGACGGTGCAGATAGCTTTGAAACTGGTATCAACCCGGCTCTGGTTTTATGAAACAAGGTTTTAAAGGGTTCCGATTTCAATTAAATTAAAATGTTACCACATAATTTTATATAAGAACCATGTGTTTAGTTACAATTCTAATAATGCTTTATTTATTAATAATAATGCTTAATTCTAATAACGATTTCATAATAAACAATTACAGTAAATCCCTCAAAGTTCTTCATTAAATCAATTGAAATAGTAATACGGTCGCGAAAGAGTTAAAGCTATCCGTTAAAAGCAACGAGCATATTTCGGCTGCATTAGATCTCTTAAAGTGGATGGATCGATAGAAAGAAATATAAATTTCTAACTGGTCTCATGATTGAAATCTTGAAGTTTTCTTTCCTGCTTTCGACGCTGCATTTTATCCGTGACTAAGCTAAACTTCCATGATTCGGTCCATTGTTAAAAACAGTTCATTCCTGTAAACATTACACAATAAAAGAATACAATCTTATAATACTGAGCTAAAATTCCTTTGCTAGACCTGGATATGATTGCCGGTTAATTCATTATTATCAGAGACAACAAAATATTTTATCGTGCTTCAACGACGAGCTGGTGTGTTTATTCATAACTGCTATATGCATTTTAGCGTTGAGTGTTAGTTACTTTATCATCTGGTTAAAATTCGTATTTTAACAGATTAAAAAGCTTTGATTGGGCAATTGGTATTCTGAAAGTTGCAGTGAACCAGTGACTACGGCGACGGTGGCGAGTGGGAAACACTATCAGATTCCTCACCTCAACTTTGTTGACGTTTTACACTCTTCGTTTACACATTTCGCGCGCACCATTTTTCAGTTCTGCTAGTGTTTATAAGATACGAAGGAGCGACTTTCGTTTACCTTCACTTCACTATTATTTAGAAAGGCAAGAAAGAAAGAAAAAAAAAACAAGACCAATCAAGTCCTTGTTTGACAGCTTGCCAAGGAAAGTATACATTACATTCGTCCACCAACGTACTGCCGGAGTGTCATATGTACTGTAAGTTATTTGTTTCTTTTTCTCCTTTCTTTTTTTTTTTCCTAATTATTTCTTTCGTGTTACGTATGATTCGAATCTTGACTATGTAAACCACTAAATTTACATTTCAACAGCCAAATGGCTGACTTGCTAGTTGCTTGGCCATTGATGTCCCTTATTTGTCTATTTTTGGATTTGTACTTTAAAAATTGCCCTATATTTATTATATTTTAAATAGTAAATAAGGATAACTGGATGAGAGATGAAAAACGTGTGTAAACAAATAAAATTTAAATTAAACAAATGCGGTAATTTCTGTTGTTGGCTATTTTATCTTTTGCTTGAGTTAGTGTATATCGTGTTCATTCTTCACTGCAAGCATGTAGCTTCCTTTTTGTTGTTGATTCGCTTTTTAAAAAATAATTCTGAACGGCACAACTTGCCATTTCTAGAACCGGTCAGTGTCTCCTGTTATCGGGAGTTCCCGGTGTCACATGAAATAGACACCCGTCATGGGAGATGGCTGCAGTAGTCGTCCTCAGACACACAGGGGTGGGGAGGAGATAGTAATTTGATTATACCAACTCCAGTACTTGACTGATACTTTATTTTATCAATCCCAGAAAGACGAAGGACAAAGTTGACTTCGGGGGACTTGAACCTAAATCGTAAGATGAAAAATTAAATACTGGAAGGTATTTTTTAAAATGAAATTATGCAGAGATGCGTTTGCTAAAGTGTAGATTATGATTATGTTAATGAAATTCAGGAAACATTTAAACAAAATTTATTTTCTCCAAACTGTTGTTTATTACCTTTTTTGGATATGAAGAAGAGAATAAAAGGAAGAAAATTCTTTCAATATTGTATTATACTTCTGTTTAGTAATGTTTTCAATATTTCCAATCTGTGTTTCTAATAAACTCGGAAATTGTATTCATAATGCTTATCAATTTCAAATTAATAATTAATAATAATATGCATAATTTTATACAGAAATGTAATTATTTCTACAACTAATTAATTGCGAAGAAAAAATAATAAACTTTCTTTTTTTTTAAAAAGATCCATCAGCATAATGTATCTGCAAAATTCATGAAAAGAAATATACATTATTGTGAAAGTTATAAGTGATGGTGTCGGAGGCGGTAGTCATTAAACTCTAGTTATGTCAAAATATAGGACATCTTCAACCACTCGAACATTTTAATGCAAATACATTTATCAAGGCAGTTTCTATATGTGTAATTATCGTAAATATACAGCTTGATACCATCGCTACCCCAGTGATATATGTCAGGGCAGTGTGGGAGAAGACTCCGACATTCAGAAACCCAGGCCAACCGTCATATGGTCCCAGCGGGCAGAATAGAAAAGGCGGTACTCCCGAGGATAGGGGGAAATGCGTTGAAATAGCCATCCCAACTCTAGTCAAAAGGTCCCAAGATGTAAACGAGTCCACAATCGTTTTCAGTTTCAATGTAATTTTCAATTGTATATGGACAAAATCCCCGGACAACCTCCATATGTACATGTAGTGTGAGGGAGATTTTGCTGTCGTTTCTCGATGTTCTTGAGTACTGTAACGTTCTTGGCTTTGGGTAAAAGAAAATACAGGAGGATCAGTTAATTATGATTTTATTCAATATGTTCCCCTCTCAGATTCACACACTTATTGCAGCGGTCCTACCTTGCCTGTAAAGATAACAGCTCTACCCTCTCACGACACCCTTAAGCCAGGAACTTTTCAGACTTCCGAAGGTGATCAATTTTGGCAACTCGTGGAGGTAGGAACATTGCCAGGCTGTGATATGGTAGCTCGCCTGAAACTATCTCTAGTTTAACACTGATTGTTTTTTAGAGTCTATATTTACCCCCCCCCCCCCCCCCCCCAAAAAAAAAAACATTCCATCATAATTTTATGTAATAACTTTTGTTATTACATAAACTAGATAAATATTGAGAAAGCGAGTTATATTACTAAATTCTTCCAACTGTTAGTTATTGTCAAAATTATTTGCACTGAAATATGGTAACTAAAACTTTTCCATCATAATTTTATATAAGAAGCTTTGTTCAGTCATGTTCCAAACACATAAGAAAGTAATATTACTAAATCCCTCCAAATTGTTTATTATTTTCAAAGGGTTTTCCAAAATATATCTCAATAGAAATATGTTGGCGAAAATATTGTTGACATTTACGAACAAACAAATGAAGTTATGAAACAATCTTATTTTGGTTTACCTTACACCAGTCAGAGGAAAAACATTAAATCTAACAATAGAATCACATTATTCGAGGTTAACTTTGCCTTTCATCCTTACGGGTCGATAAAATAAAGTACCAGTAATGTACTGGGTAATTGATGGCCTTGTGCCAAAAGTGGAAACAATTATTTACATCTTTTCTTATTTCCTGATACTCGTTTTTTTTGTTTCTGTTGAACGAACAGTGTTTCGTAACACCCAACTTTCTTCCCTCATAACTTCTTCATGATATATGAAACCTTGGTGAGGCAAATCGTCAACGATGACAAGAACTTCGTTGTCAGCGGCCCCAGCTCCCTAAATAGTATCTCGAACGTCTCAGGCTGGAAAAAATAATTTGCCGGCAATTCCCTGGGATCATTCTTATAACTATGGATTACAAGAATGTTTTGTTTTTTTTTAAAGAGAAAAATTGATTTCCAAAGGGAATGGGTAAAGAATTATTTACCATTTTTGAAGGGGCCATTAATGAACGACATCACTTGTGGCTAAACCACAAAATCAGGCATTCAGCTAGATGTATGATATTTGCGGTTGTTCCCTCATTACAAACTGATTAATAAATGCAAATGCAAACTACAAACTCTCCCATCTCCTGTGAAACCCCAAAGTTTTTATTTATTTATCCTTAAGTGTCTATAAGGGCCACTTTGATGAAGCCCTGGTGTAGTGTTAGAGAGTGTAGTGTTTTCTCGTTTTCCCCTGTCTCATTTTGGCCCTTTTTATTGATTTGTTCCTTTTGTATATCGTGAACATTTTATGAACTACTGTAGACCATTTGTTTGTTGAATAACATATCTGTATAGCTCTGGGAAAAACATGAATGCCAAATTCCCAGCATTCCGTTCGTTACACAAAATGTGTGTGTGTATTTGGATGTACAGCTGAGAGAAAAAGTCCTCAAAGTATTGGTATTTACTTCAATGGGTATGAGGTAGATGTCTCATTTGGGACACCACAGTTAGTGACTTTATTGCTCCTTCCCACATCCTGGATGCTGCAGTAAATGTGAGGGTCACTGCATCCATAGCTAAATGGAATAAAATTTTAAAATACCAGCAATTATCGGCAATTGCTGTGTTCAAACATTTGTGGAGAGCTGGGCCACTGACAATGTGATTTGCATCATTGTTGGTGGCTCACTTTACCAACTTATCAGGTGACGACCACAACAGTGGTTAACTATTTCAACACCTTAACCTCGCTATCATCCACACCAATACTGAGAGCATGCCACAACAATTATTACAGGGATAATGTGACATATAATTGTATAGATCTTTCACCCCATCCTCTCTGATTACTTTCTTTCTCACCCTCAGCTAGCCTGGCAAGTTTTGTCTCTGGCTCTATCACTATCTTATTAAACAGCTCTGCTGGTGTCTTATATATGCATGTTAAATATTTAAAACATTTTATTTTGAAAGCTGTTCATCTGGTCTATTTCTTATGCTTTGATGGTTTCCCACAATTATTCAAATGCTGTGTTTCATTGCTTTGAACAGTCGCAACTTGTGTGATTTCTTTGCTGTCCATAAAACTTGCCAAAGAAAGGGCTGAGCGAAATCTTCAGTTGTGTTAAAGACATAACATCTCTAGTGTTATGCCCCGATGAAATGCACCTAGTACACTCTGTAAAATGGTTGGTGATAGGAAGGGCATCTAGCCATTGAAAACTTTCCAAATATAAAGTCGAGAGGACTCTTCAGTTGTGTCAAAGACATGACAATCTCTCTTGTGCGTGAATGTCTGTAAGAGAGATGTGAAACCCCCCCCCCACCGGGTCAGTCTGCCTCGTGGTCCCAGCTGGAGTAGACATTGCCCTGGAGGATGGCTAAGGAGATGCCAAGCTTATGCAAGTATATCTATTCCACATGCCACCACCATAAAGAAAACTTAAGAGTCAGTTCATCTCATGGTCAGAGGATGGTTAGGGAGATGCACTGGAACAGCCACTCCACCTTCAAGGGCTTGCACTTGTGTGTAGCCAACTCTGCTCCAATAGCAGTGAGCAGGGATGTGATCCAGAGGCCTAGAACACTGGAAGTCTTCACTGCTACAAGCTCTACCACAAACCTGTCAGTGAGCTGCTAACAGGGAAAATAGACATTAATTGTTTCTGCTTTTTGGCACAAGGCCAGCAATACCAGTACATTACTGGTACTTTATTTTATCGACTCCGTAAGGATGAAAGGCAAAGTTAACCTCGGCGGGATTTGAACTCAGACCGTAAAGGGACGTAACTATGCTGGAAAACATGGCGTCCGGCTCACTACCGATACTGCCAATCCACCGCCCTTGGAAAATAGACATTAATGACCCCCAATGTTTCTACATCTGCCATTGCTGCTGCATGATTTCTAGTTTATTCTTTACAAAGTTAATTGTTCTGGTTGGGTTATTGTTAATCTATGCTGTGTAGGTGTTGTGGTTGTTGTTAGTCTGTGTTGTGGTTGTTGTTAGTCTGTGTTGTGGTTGTTGTTACTCTGTGTTGTGACTCTAATTTTGGTATTGAGTAGTTTTTGTTTTTTTAATTGTTTTTGAAACCTCAAAGGTACGGTTCGCCACTCTACATTGCAACATATGTAGAATTAAAATTGTTTTAAATATAACTTGGTTACTCTCTCTCTCTCTCTCTCTCTCTCTCTCTCTCTCTCGAGAGAGAGAGAGAGAGAGAGAGAGAGAGAGAGAGAGAGAGTCTGGAATTAGCTGACGAAACGGCAAGAGCTCAGCCGTCGGACTCCGACTTTTTCTAATATATATATATATGCAAAAGTTCTATTTAAATTGTTGGGATACAACAAGCAAATATTTTTATAACTGATATAAAGCACTCAAGTATTTGGAGTAAACATACGATATTAACAAATGGAAACTATATTTATAAAACCATATTTATTTTATTATACATATTTCAAGGACACTACTGTTGGAAGCTCCCGGATAGTCCGGGAGCTTCCAACAGTAATGGGTGCATTTTTTAAGGGTATGTCAATATTTATTTATAAAACTGATCTATATTGTATTTTGTCTGATGAAAGCACACCATAATTTAACGTAGTGTCCTTGAAATATGTATAATAAAATAAATATGGTTTTATAAATATAGTTTCCATTTGTTAATATCGTATATATATATATATTGTAGGGGGAGAGGGGCGGGCAAAAATGTGAGAAAAAATTGGGTGAATTGTGAAACATTACTCCTCACCCTACCTACCGCTCTACCTCACACCCTGTCTGTCTGTCTGTGTATTTATTACATTATATCAAGATGATGGAATTCGTCTCTCAACAGTTTCAGCTGTTTGTTTTTAGAATGAGGTTTAGTACAGAGGTCAAAATATGGGACAAAGCTGTTCTACTCCAGCAGTTCTCTTTCCCCTCCTCCTCTTAATAACAGAGCTTGGCACACGTGATTTCATGTCTTGTGTGAAAATTATAAACTAAGCAACCAGCCTTTCCTCTCATATATATGTATATATATATATATATATAGATAAATATGCATATTTAACTAAGGAAGAACTCGTATATATTTAAAGTGTAGTTGATCCTTCTAGCTCTCTTGTTAACACCAACACCACAATCGATATACTTATCTCTCTTTCTCATATTATAAAGTGAGGAAAAGCTATTATATATTTAAAATGTAGTTAATCTCTCTCCCATGCTCTCTCACCACTACCAGTACGTTTCTCTACATTTCTCTCTTTCATATTCATAGTTAAAGAGTCAGACAAAATATTTCGGCCCTTACGAGGGACGGATTAAATTTTCATGGGGGCCCCTGTCTGAATATTTCATGAAGGTCCTTGCGAATTATTTATGGTAGCCAAACAATTAATTTGGGAGCCCTTAAACCGCCACATCTAGCCGAGATAAACTTTGTCTTTCATCTTTCTCGGGTATAAAGTAAAGCACCAGTCATATACAGGGTCAATATGACTCCCCCCCCCCCCCAAAAAAAAACAATAAAAATATCTATGTGTGTATGTGTGTGTGTATATATATATCCATTTAATATTGCCGGTGCATTACTGGTGCATTATCTTAGCAACCCCGTAAGGATGAACGGCAAAGTTAACCTGGCCAAATTTGAACTCACATCATAAAGGGCCGTAACTCTGTGCTGCAAAGCATGGCGTCCGACCTTCTCCCGATACTGCCAATCCAACCATAACACATGTTTCTACTTTTGGCACAAGGCCAGCAATTTCTCCAGTGCATTATCGACATCGTAAGGATGAAAGGCAAAGTTAAGCCGCCAAGGGCTGGATTAAGCTTGCATGGGGTCTCTGGCTGAAAATTTAATCGGGGCTTTTGCCTTAAACTGACTGCAGAAGTTTTGTACCCGTTGCTAAATTTGCAATATATATATGGTTTGTGTTTGATTTTTGTTTTGTTTTGATCTTGTAAAATACTCCAAGAACAGTGTTTGACTACCTTGTCAGACACTGTGACGGCGGATGAACCAGCAGTCTTCCCGAGAATGGCGAAATTGTATGTTCATTTCGACAATAAAATGCACCCAGTACACATACACACACACACTTATATTATACACCTCATGGCAGTATTTGAAAACGTTTCATCTCAGTGGCGATGTTTATATATATATATATATATATAAACAAATAGTAGAAAGGAAAAAGATATTTTCTGTAGACAATGTTGAAGAGATATTTTTGGTGAAATTTCAAAGCATTAATTTATTTACAAACCAAAGGTTTGTATGACCCGTTTCCAAGGTTTTGTGAGATATACACGAACTTAATCAGAAGCGAGTATTCAACATGTTGAAATTTCACCAAAAATATCTCTTCAACATTGTCTACAGAAAATATCTTTTTCCTTTCTACTATTTGTTTTTTATATACATCAACTCGTGTGCTACCATTCTACATTCGATATGTGTGTATATATATATAAATATATATAGTTATTTAGCTCTAGTATTGCAATCATGACCAGCTCCTCCCGTCTTTTATAGATATGTAGGACCACGTCATGGGTGCTCTTTTTAGCATCTCGTAACTTAGCGGTTCAACAAAAACGAGGTCGATAAAATAAGCATTGGAGGTGGGGGTGGGGAGTCAATATGCTCGAATAAACCAATGTGATGCCCCAGCCTGGCCAAGGCGATGCCACAGACTGAAACAAAAGAATGTTCACCACTACAGACACACACTGACACCCATTGCGTCTATCAGCTGAGTTTGTTATAAAATGGTGTAAACACGTCGAATAATATTTTGACATTTTACTATGGCCCTTTTCTTTCCTCCGTATAGTATTTTATGGTAAGAATATTAAGTTGTCAACTGGATATTTACTAGTTAACTCCTTTCTTTTACTGGTTTCAGTCATTAGAGCGCGGCCATGCCAGGACATCGCCTTGAATTAGACGATCATATCGACTCGAATATTTATTTCATCGATCTCTCGTTTTTTTTTTTTTTTTTTTTTTTTTTTTTGTCTAGTTACTGAACAGGCAGAAATGTAAACATAGACACGGACACACACACTTATATATATACTAGCTGAGGTACCCGGTAATACCCGGGAGTGGGGGTATTCCCAGTTCCCATTAAAATGCCCAATGCCTTTCAGACCAAAAATGAAATCAAAATATAGGACAGATAATCAAAAGCGAAGACAAATTCATTTACGAAACAATAATACAAACAAATATTGTTGATTGCATTGGTCAGACGAAAAAATGTTTGTCAGAGAAGTTGAGTGTTGCTATAAGGAAAAAAAAATAGAACCCCATTAGGGTGTCTTAATATTATTGAAACTTGCTGAAATTGTGTGAATAGGCATCATATCTTGTTATTTACCTATGGTTTAAATTTAATATAAATCGAAGGGAAAACATTTTCAGCGGGGGTTTTGTGCCCCCCGGGGAACCCTTGAAGAGTTCGTAAAATCTTGTTCCATTTATTGGCCAAAATTTTCATATGTATAATCAATAAAGACCTTAATGTGAAACCTCGCCTAGGGCGCAGCGCTGTTGGGACTGCACCCTGCGAACAAGACCGCAAAATAGAACTTAACGGCAAATATTCGTACATAAAATTATAACTGAAGGTTTTCAGATAAATGTAAACACTTTAAAGGAAACCGCTTGCCATTGTAGAACCAGAGGTGGTTCCAGATGTTTTGGTGCCAAAAGGGTTAAATATTTTGAATTGTTATAATTAGTTTACGTATGTATAGAATTGTCCATCACCACCCTATCAGACCAGCAAAGCTTTCTCTCTCTGAGTGTGTGTGTGTCTATATATTTATCTGCATTCGTCTATATATGTAGGTCTCTCGCTCTCTCTCTCTCTCTCTCCGAATGTGTGTGTCTATATATTTATCTGCATTTGTCTATATATGTGGATCTCTCTCTCTTTCTCTCTGAGTCTATATATATGTATGTGTGTTCTCGATAAAGTCTTGCTATCCACCCCTATGTAATATAATATATACCTATCAGTGCAGTTGTTCTCTGTAGTATATATGATAACTGGAGATCTATTACCTTACTACGTCACTACTGCACACTACACTGAGCCCTTGTTGTTCTACTCCTCCTCATACCTCCTCTTTTCTTCTTCTATTACTACAATTACTAACAGGGAGTAAGTTAGATGTCTCCAAGTTTGTTAATTATCACATTGAATGCAGGTGTTGTATGAGTGGTTGAAAACGGTCTCTTCGAAATTCTGAGATCCCAGTTTTATGTCCCCAATTACCCAGAGACAGGAGACTGAATTTGAACTCAGATTTTTTATTTAAATAGGAACCCTTTAAAATGAGAGGTTTTGTTCCATAGGACTTGAGCCGGTTCTGTCTGGGCTGCTATCTCATAGGACTTGAGCCGGTTCTGTCTGGGCTGCTATCTCATAGGACTTGAGCCGGTTCTGTCTGGGCTGCTATCTCATAGGACTTGAGCCGGTTCTGTCTGGGCTGCTATCTCATAGGACTTGAGCCGGTTCTGTCTGGGCTGCTATCTCATAGGACTTGAGTCGATTTTGTCTGGGCTGCTATCTCATAGGACTTGAGCTGGTTCTGTCTTGGTCGGTATGTCCATAGGACTTGAGCCGGTTTTGTCTGGGTTGGTATGTCCATAGGACTTGAGCCGGTTTTGTCTGGGTTGGTATGTCCATAGGACTTGAGCCGGTTTTGTCTGGGTTGGTATGTCCATAGGACTTGAGCCGGTTTTGTCTGGGTTGGTATGTCCATAGGACTTGAGCCGGTTTTGTCTGGGTTGGTATGTCCATAGGACTTGAGCCGGTTTTGTCTGGGTTGGTATGTCCATAGGACTTGAGCTGGTTTTGTCTGGGTTGGTATCTCCATAGGACTTGAGCTGGTTTTGTCTGGGTTGGTATGTCCATAGGACTTGAGCCGGTTTTGTCTGGGTTGGTATCTCCATAGGACTTGAGCTGGTTTTGTCTGGGTTGGTATGTCCATAGGACTTGAGCTGGTTTTGTCTGGATTGGTATCTCCATAGGACTTGAGCTGGTTTTGTCTGGGCTGGTATGTCCATAGGACTTGAGCTGGTTTTGTCTGGATTGGTATCTACATAGGACTTGAGCTGGTTTTGTCTGGGCTGGTATGTCCATAGGACTTGAGCCGGTTTTGTCTGGGTTGGTATCTCCATAGGACTTGAGCTGGTTTTGTCTGGATTGGTATCTCCATAGGACTTGAGCCGGTTTTGTCTGGATTGGTATCAAAAGGGTAAAAGTAGTTTAAAATCTCTGGAATATTTCCATAGAACAGAAATGTTTAAGTTTTTTTGTTTATCATCTTAAAACCTTGTTTCTTATCTGAAACTATTTACGTTAGTAAAGATAAATTTCAGTTCTGTTTTTGGCTCACTTTGTACTCTCTTATCTCTCAATTGAACCAATTTCATGTATGTATGTATGAGTGTGTGTGTGTGTATATGTGCTTCCTTGCTTGCTTGTATGTATGTATGTATGTATGAGTGTGTGTGTGTGTGTCTGTATATGTGCTTCCTTGCTTGTATGTATGTATGTATGTATGTATATATATATATATATGTATATATTGTTCCAAAGAGATTGTTTTGGTAAAAACAGGACCAAGTAGAAGAAAGCTCTCCACATTCGTAGTTTTTAGTTATGATGAAGATTTTTTATAAAAATAACAAAAATAATAATGCTGAAGTTACATAAATCGTTTAATCATTATAATTATTATTTTTGTTATATATATATATATATATATATATAATGTGTGTGTGTGTGTGTGCGCCCTAACAACTAAGCCTCATGCTTTTTTTTTTTTTTTAGTTTTTATTATTCTGTTAATATATTTGTGTATTTCTTTACAGGTTTATAAATTTTCTAAAGTGTTAGGATGGCCGAAGCTCACTCAGCTGTAGCGTTCTCCTTCAGTGTCACATCTGAAGGACTTGATGTTAATGTTAACAGAGAAGTGCTAGGTCACATTTTCAAGAGTGGCGTTTCATCATGGAAGAAGCGATTAGGAAGATTCAAAGTAAGATGTCGTCTTTGGTTAAACTGTTTAAAGTTGTTTCTTCATCTGTTTATATATATTTATATATCACCCCAACCCACTACCCCACTCCATCCCCCCACTTCCACCAACACCACCCTTTCTCTGTAAAGTTATGTTGGCACCACAACATCCAGTCCAAACTAATGAGGTCGTGTAGGTGTCACAACAAAAAAAACACAGTCCACACTGTAATGTGGCTGTGTAGGTAACACGGTAAAAAGCTCCCAGTCCACACTGTGTGGTTGGTATTAGGAAGGGCATCCAGCCGTAGAAAACCTGCCAGATAGTCCTATACGAGCGAGACACGGTCACCCAACCAATCTTGCCGCAAGTGGGACAATTCCCGTCTAACCCATGCAACGTGGAAGATAGACGTTAAATGATGGTGATGATGATGATATATATATCATCATCATTGTTTAACGTCCATTTTCCATGCTAGCATGGGCTACACATATACATTAGAGATGGTGACTTCAATAGACCTGTCATTTCTGCCACTGTCTATTCTCCTCTATCTTTCCATTTCTTCTTTAATTTCTCATTCTATTTTCTGATGAAGGAGTAGTGTTTGAAACGCCAAGACTCTTTTCCTATATAAAGAGTAAAACTAATATATTTCTTCATTGCACTGTACCATTTGCATTATTTTTTGTTTGCCTTTTGCATACCCATACTAGCGTGGAAAGTGGACTTTAAATGATGATGATGATATGAACACATCCATAAAATGTATCCATTCCACTCTGTAAAGTACTGGTGCATTAATAAAATGCACCCATCACACTCTTTAAAGGATTGACATTAGGAAGGTCATCCAGCTGTCGAAAGCTTGTCAAAATTTAAGACATATGAGCATGACAACTGGCTTTGGTCATGATGTCCTATCCAATTCATAGAAAGCAGACATAAAAATGAAGATGTAATTTGTTAAATGTAATTTGTTAAACTATGCAATGCATGTATTTATAGATAGTCTTGATCTATAAAATGACTTGTTAATCCATAATCTATAATATTGATAACAATTTGCCACTAATATTTGACATTTAAGATAACATAAGTACCGGTCAAGTAGTATGACGGAATATGGTCTAGTGGTTAGGTTGTTAGACTCACAATCATAGGTTTCAATTCCGGTATTGGGCAGTGTTATGTGTTCTTGAGCAAGACACTTCATTTCACATTGCTTTTCATTATAAGACTGAGGCCCCTATCATTAAAGCACCCAAGAAACCTCCTATGAGATGATACCATATATGAAGCCAACTAAATTTACATCGGAGTGAGCTATGAATTTCATTTTCGTTCTAGTGAAGCAGGGAAGTTGGTATACACTACGGAAAGCAGAAGATAATGATTAGATTACCTGAATGATGATAGTCAACAGTGATGTCTAAAACATCTGTGTATATATATATATATATATATATATATATATATATATATATATATATATATATAATGTATATACATAATGTATATATATATATAATGTATATACATAATGTATATATATATATATATATATATATATATATATATATAATGTATATACATAATGTATATATATATATATATATATATATATAAAATATATATATATATATAAAATGTATATACATAATGTATATATATATATATATATAATGTATATACATAATGTATATATATATATATATATAATGTATATACATAATGTATATATATATATATATATATATATATATAAAATATATATATATATATAAAATGTATATACATAATGTATATATATATATATATATAATGTATATACATAATGTATATATATATATATATATATAATGTATATACATAATTAATGTATATATATATATAATGTATATACATAATGTATATATATACATAATGTATATATATATATAATGTATATACATAATGTATATATATATATAATGTATATACATAATGTATATGTATATATATATATAATGTATATACATAATGTATATGTATATATATATATAATGTATATACATAATGTATATGTATATATATATATATATATAATGTATATACATAATGTATATGTATATATATATATATATATAATGTATATACATAATGTATATGTATATATATATATATAATGTATATACATAATGTATATGTATATATATATATATAATGTATATACATAATGTATATGTATATATATATATATATAATGTATATACATAATGTATATGTATATATATATATATAATGTATATACATAATGTATATGTATATATATATATATAATGTATATACATAATGTATATGTATATATATATATAATGTATATACATAATGTATATGTATATATATATATAATGTATATACATAATGTATATGTATATATATATATAATGTATATATACATAATGTATATATATATATATATTATATAATGTATATACATAATGTATATGTATATATATATATATATTATATAATGTATATACATAATGTATATGTATATATATATATGATTATATAATGTATATACATAATGTATATGTATATATATATATGATTATATAATGTATATGTATATATATATATATATGATTATATAATGTATATGTATATATATATATATATATATGATTATATAATGTATATACATAATGTATATATATATATATATATGATTATATAATGTATATACATAATGTATATGTATATATATATATGATTATATAATGTATATACATAATGTATATGTATATATATATATATATGATTATATAATGTATATACATAATGTATGTATATATATATATATATATATGATTATATAATGTATATACATAATGTATGTATATATATATATATGATTATATAATGTATATACATAATGTATGTATATATATATATATATATATGATTATATAATGTATATACATAATGTATGTATATATATATATATGATTATATAATGTATATACATAATGTATGTATATATATATATATATATGATTATATAATGTATATACACAATGTATATGTATACATATATATATATATATATATATAATGTATATACATAATGTATATGTATATATATATATATATATATATATATATATAATGTATATACATAATGTATATGTATATATATATATATATATATATATATATATAATGTATATACATAATGTATATGTATATATATATATATATATATATAATGTATATACATAATGTATATATATATATATATATATATAATGTATATACATAATGTATATGTATATATATATATAATGTATATACATAATGTATATGTATAATATATATATATATATAATGTATATGTATAATATATATATATATATAATGTATATGTATAATATATATATATATAATGTATATACATAATGTATATGTATAATATATATATATATATATATATCATCATCATCATCATTTTACGTCCGCTTTTCCCTGCTTGCAAGGGTGGGACGGGAACTGATTCTGGCTTGATTTCTACAGCTGGATGCCCTTCCTAACACCAACCTCATTTACAGTGAGTGCTGGGTGCTTTTTTGCCGTGGCACCTCCACGACCACTTTGCAGTGGAATGATAGGGACTGGGGTCCCTATCATCTCATTTCTACAGCTGAGTAAACTGGAGCAATGTGAAATAAAGTGTCTTGCTCAAGGAAACAACACATCACCCGGTCTGAGAATTGAACTCACTAAGCCAATAATGTATATATATATATAATGTATATATATATATATATATATATATATATATAATGTATATATATAATGTATATATATAATGTATATATATAATGTATATATATAATGTATATATATAATGTATATATATAATGTATATATATAATGTATATACATAATGTATATATATAATGTATATACATAATGTATATATATATATATATATATATAATGTATATACATAATGTATATGTGTATATATATATATACATTATGTATATGTGTATATATATATAATGTAGATGTTTGTGATAGGTATATTGTAGATTATGGAGAGCAACTTATTTTTCTAAGTGGTGAACAGAACTTTCTTTATAGTATCCAGCCAAACAAGGGTTATCCCTTTATGTGTACTCTTCATGCCCATGGGCCTTTAATTCCAGATTGAGTTACAGGGTACTGTAGTGATGATGTATCACTGACAAGGACCACTTCTCTCCAGGTCTGAACACAGCCAATTTCTTCCAGTGAAGACGAGAAAGAAAAATAAAGGAAGAATCAACCCCAGTATTAGACTCGTATTTTAGTTATCAACCTGGAAAGGTTGAAAGGCTAAGTTACTTTGGCAGGATTTGAACCCAGAATACAGAGAACTGGAACAAATAGAACAAATACCATGAAACATTCTATCCAATGTTCTGACAACTATGTCAAGGCATTGCCTAAAACTGTTTATGTAACATGAAAATAACGATCCTTTGTTTTACCATTTCAGAATACATTCCGTACAGGTATCTACCCTGTCACCCCTTTAGGACTTGGCTTTATTGTCTCAATAGTGGCTGCTGTAAAGGCCAAAAACTTGGTCCCAAGGATCTCCTATTTAGACGATATAGTTGATTTCTTCCCAACGTAAGTCAGTTTTATTTTGCCTTTTTTTTTATCTCTTTGATGCTTTTGAAATTAATTTGTCTGATACCAAACTGCTCCTGGATCTATCTTACAAAAATTTATTTTATAGTAGTTATCATCATCATCATTGTCATCATATATCCTTTTTTTTCCAAACTGGCATGGATTAATTATCTAAACACCTTCCATCATAATTTTATGTCAAAACCTTTGTTGAGTACAGGAGCTGATTCTTCCTCTATATCTCTTTATCACTTCCATTCTCTCACTCTCTCTACTCTTTTCCGGAAGAAATCTGATGTATTCAAACCTGGAGAGGATTGGATTCTGCCAGGTTTTAAAATACGTTAGAGGCACAGTAATATGTCAATATGGTGTTACCACGATTCCCTCAGGAGTTACGGGACCATGCATGAGATATATCTACCTGTGGCTGACACTGTATATAGTTTGGAAACATATCATTTATGACTGTTTTATACTTTGTTGATACTGAAATAATGTATTGATAAAAATCACTTTTTTTGCAGGATGCACATTTACAACAAAGAAGTTAATGTTATCGGTAGCACATTGTACGGTATTTTTGTGTGTGGAGTATTTACAATTACCCTCAGGATGATGTTGAGGATTCTCTTCTCATACCAGAGGTGGATTTATGAAGCTAGGGGACCAATCTCTTTGAAAACCAAAATTTGGCTGGTAAGATTCTCTCTTTATAACATCTTCTTCTATCCATTTGTTAGTTTTAAAAGCATTGAGTTTTAACCAGTGTAATATTCACCTCCAAAGCCAAAATATTTTAGCACCTCATTTATGTAGAATTTTGAAGTTGGTGAATATCAGCAAAATATTGACCTTGAATATAAGCCAACCCCCATTTTACTATTAATTTATTATTATTTTTTTTTTTTTTTTTGTTACATATTTCTCAGCTTATATACGAGTATATACAATATATTCAGGATGAACATAGATGATTCACAGATGTTGATCTGTTGCCTATGAAAAACTAATGTCAACTTTTACATGAGCATATACAGTAACTACATTGTGTTGTTTAGTCCCAGGTCACCCTAGACTGGCAGACCTTTCATCAAAGGTATTCCAGCCATGACTATCACATCTTTTATTCAAGCAATTGGGTTTGATTTGTGTGAAATATGGCTGTAATTTCTTGTAGGTCAGTTGACCAGGTAGAAACTTATTCCTAATTAACAGTTGTTGTTTAGCCCCAGATCAGCCCACACTGAGCACATTTATGATCAAAGGCATTGTGTATCTAGGATTACATTTCCTGATGTGTCCCTTTCTCTTTCAAATCAGTAGTGTAGTGGTACCCAACATTTTCACTACCAAGAACCTCATGAGTTTTCCTCACAGACTGAAAGGTCCGCTATCCATTCAACAGTCCCATGGACTCCCACGGTTATGTGAACCACAGTTTTTGGAACTGCTCCAGTAGGGTGTCATTTGATTGCTATTTCTAGCAAGTCAAGTGGCAGCCTGACACAGGTTTTGGTCAGATCCCCCCTCCCCCTAATACCTATTGACACACACATACAACAATAAACAGTACCACACACACACATACACATACTAATAAGTACCACAGCTGGCTGCTTAACTTGCTTTTCATTTCTCCCTGTTACTAATCTGTGTGTGTGTGTCTGTGTGTCTCTGTGTATGTGTGTGTGTCTGTATATGTCTGTATATGTCTCTGTGGCAGTTTGACAGTTGTTGTTTAGTCCCAGGTCAGCCCACACTGAGCAGATCTATGATCAAAGGCATTGTGTATCTAGGATTACATTTCCCGATGTATCCCTTTCTCTTTCAAGACAGTAGTATAGTGATATCTCTATGTCTGTGTGTGTGTTTCTGTGTCTCTGTATTTGTATGTCTATCTCTGTGTGTGTCTGTGTGTCTATCTCTGTGTATGTATGTCTGTGTGTGTTTCTGTGTGTCTGTGTCTATCTCTGTGTCTCTATGTCTGTGTGTGTTTCTATGTCTCTATATTTGTGTGTCTGTGTGTCTATATCTGTGTATGTATGTCTGTGTGTGTTTCTGTATCTCTATGTCTGTATGTCTATATCTGTGTATGTGTCTGTATATGTCTGTGTCTATCTCTATATCTGTGTATGTGTCTGTGTCTATCTCTGTGTATGTGTCTGTATCTCTATCTCTGTGTCTGTGTATCTCTGTCTGTGTGTCTGTGCCTCTGTCTCTGTGTCTGTAATAACTAATATCACTGAATAACAGACATAAAACATTGTTAATTAGGAATATCTTACCTTGAACAGGTAGAGCAATGATACTTAATATAATCACTATCGACTGATTAGCCAAGTTATTGATATTGTTTTAATGAGATAAACAATGTCAATGTATTTAATTAGGAGGAGAAAGATATTATTAGATGACCTACATAGGAAGAAGTAGTGCCATTAGCTGGACATAGTTGCTTGGTGTTGCTTGGTGTTGCTTGGTGTTGCTTGGTGTTGCTTGGTGTTGTCTGGTGTTGCTTGGTGTTGCTTGGTGTTGTCTGGTGTTGCTTGGTGTTGTCTGGTGTTGCTTGGTGTTGCTTGGTGTTGTCTGGTGTTGCTTGGTGTTGTCTGGTGTTGTCTGGTGTTGCTTGGTGTTGTCTGGTGTTACTTGGAGTTGTCTGATGTTACTTGGAGTTGTCTGGTGTTACTTGGAGTTGTCTGGTGTTACTTGGAGTTGTCTGATGTTACTTGGAGTTGTCTGATGTTACTTGGAGTTGTCTGATGTTACTTGGAGTTGTCTGATGTTACTTGGAGTTGTCTGATGTTACTCGGAGTTGTCTGATGTTACTCGGAGTTGTCTGGTGTTAGTTGGAGTTGTCTGGTGTTAGTTGGAGTTGTCTGATGTTACTTGGAGTTGTCTGATGTTACTCGGAGTTGTCTGATGTTACTCGGAGTTGTCTGATGTTACTCGGAGTTGTCTGATGTTACTCGGAGTTGTCTGATGTTACTCGGAGTTGTCTGATGTTACTCGGAGTTGTCTGGTGTTAGTTGGAGTTGTCTGGTGTTAGTTGGAGTTGTCTGGTGTTAGTTGGAGTTGTCTGGTGTTAGTTGGAGTTGTCTGGTGTTAGTTGGAGTTGCTTGGTGTTAGTTGGAGTTGCTTGGTGTTAGTTGGAGTTACTTGGTGTTAGTTGGAGTTGCTTGGTGTTAGTTGGAGTTGCTTGGTGTTAGTTGGAGTTGCTTGGTGTTAGTTGAAGTTGCTTGGTGTTAGTTGGAGTTGTCTGGTGTTAGTTGGAGTTGTCTGGTGTTAGTTGGAGTTGTCTGGTGTTAGTTGGAGTTGTCTGGTGTTAGTTGGAGTTGCTTGGTGTTAGTTGAAGTTGCTTGGTGTTAGTTGAAGTTGCTTGGTGTTAGTTGGAGTTGCTTGGTGTTAGTTGAAGTTGCTTGGTGTTAGTTGGAGTTGTCTGGTGTTAGTTGGAGTTGTCTGGTGTTAGTTGGAGTTGTCTGGTGTTAGTTGGAGTTGTCTGGTGTTAGTTGGAGTTGCTTGGTGTTAGTTGAAGTTGCTTGGTGTTAGTTGGAGTTGCTTGGTGTTAGTTGGAGTTGCTTGGTGTTAGTTGGAGTTGCTTGGTGTTAGTTGGAGTTGCTTGGTGTTAGTTGGAGTTGCTTGGTGTTAGTTGGAGTTGCTTGGTGTTAGTTGGAGTTGCTTGGTGTTAGTTGGAGTTGCTTGGTGTTAGTTGGAGTTGCTTGGTGTTAGTTGGAGTTGCTTGGTGTTAGTTGGTGTTGCTTGGTGTTTGGTGTTGCTTGGTGTTGACTGATGTTGCTTGTTGTTGAAAGAGTAGTAGACCATTAGTATTTGTTCAGTTTAATCCGTTCCTTACCATATTTCTAATAAATCTTTGAAATTGTGTTTATGAAGGAAAACTTTATTTGTTGTATTAAACTCTATTTCAGATGTTTGTGAAAGGTTTTAGGTTTATAGGACAGGAACCTTTACTGACAAGTTTTCAGGGCGCTTTGCCTAAATTATCAGTTCCTTCCATTGACGACACTATGAGACGTGTGAGTATATCTTCTACCTCTATACCAGTGGTTCTCTGAGACCCAGGTCACATTCCTCCCCTTCTAATTTCAAGTTTCCTCAAATTTACATCTTGGATTTTAAATTGTCATCTAGTAATTTTTCATCTGAGTATTAATAATTGCATCAAGCCACCATCCATAGACTGGTACTTTATGAAGGAAGGCTTTTGTCAATGTAAAACAATGATGTTTATGATGATGATGATGATATATGCATGGAAAACAATAGATTGAGAGAACCATTCTGTTGTGTCAAAGATGTGACGATCTTCCTAGTGTTGGTTCCACAATAAAATGCACTCAGTACATTCTGTAGAGAGCAAGACTGCATGTGATCTTCTATTTCTTCCACAGTATCTTCGCTCTGTAAAACCATTACTGGACGAGGAGAACTACACAAGTATGGAACAGCTAGCCATGGAATTCCAGGATGGTATAGCTAGGAAATTACAGCGGTACCTCGTTCTCAAATCATGGTGGGCATCAAATTATGTATGTATTTTGTTTTTATTGAGTTTATATATTTTAATTTTTTTTTTTTCTGTGTCCATCATAGCATTTCAGTTGTCTTTAAAAGTTCTTGGCAGGGATTATCTATTTACTAAGTTTAGCCTGCAGGTACTAGGGTGTAGCTGAAAAGTGTCAAAGCTGGAACTGAGAGCCCATGTACCTTTTCATCTCTAAGATGCTAGCCATCAAAGTATTTTCTCTGCTTGAATCCCCTAAACAGCTCACCTGATACAATTGTGTATCCCACAATGATGTCCTGTCCGAGACTATTTTCCAGGGCACATTTGAAGAGGCTGTGAAGAAGTGATGACAGACAAAGAAAATCTGGGTCTGACAAAATCAGGACTGGACAGGTCACAACACTGTGACCCTTCTGTGTATGACTAATGACAGAGACCAATGCTGACTTCTAACTGTCAGAGTTGGTCTGACAACATCAAGGACTGGCCAGGTCTCCACAGTGAAACCCTTCTGTGTATAATGGCCCTTTGTACCTCCAGATTTGGGATTGAACCCATGACTTTACAATTGTGACACCAATACTTAACCAGTGAGTCATGTTTCTTCACAGTGAAATATATTACAAGAAACCAATGATATTTTTAACTTCAGCATAGCAGCAATAAAATTAAGGAATGTAATTAGATATGTTCTGTTGCTAAGAGACATGATTATATCTATTGATCAATATAAGGTTTCTAATATTAAATAGACAGAAGCAATACTAATAATAACCATCATCATAATATTTCTCTATGCTGGCATAGCCTGGACAAGACTTCTCTTTTTCGATGAAGTATTGGCAATCAGCAATCAAATGACGTGGTAATAAGAGATAATATAGGGTAGAAAAGATCTTCAGTCTAACCAGGAATATGATATGGCTACCTCAGTAGTGCTGGTGCCTCAAGAAAATTAACCCAATACATTCTGCAATGTGTTAGCGCTGGTGCCATGCTAAAATGCACCCAGTACACTCTGTAAAGGTGTTAGTGCTGGTGCCATGATAAAATGCACCCAGTACACTCCATAATGTATTAGTGCTGGTGCCATGATAAAATGCACCCAAAAAGTTTTTTTTTTTTTTTTTACTCTTTAACTGGTTTTAGTCATGAAAACCAGTTAAAGAGAAAAAAATCTTTTTAAGTGACATTAGGTGAAAGGAAATGTGAGAGGTATTTTTTTAAGTTTGGTTTTTGTTTTCTTTCCAGGTTTCTGATTGGTGGGAAGAATATGTTTATCTGCGGGGTCGTTCCCCAATAATGGTTAACAGTAATTTCTATGGAGTTGTGAGTATTTCCTTTTTCTTTTGGTGAAGAATTAGACACATTTCAGCTCATATAATCAATGAGATAGTGAAAACAAAGAAAATTAACTGTTGTTATTACAGGCTCCTACAATGTTGTATCTCATAGGTTTCTTGAGTGTTTTAATGATAGGGGCCCCAATCCTATCATGTTGTTACAGCTCACACCTATGTGGGGTTAGCTGGCCTCCTACATGGTTGTATCTCATAGGAGGTTCCTTGAATGTTTTAATGATAAGGACCCCAGTCCTATTATGTTGTTACAGCTCACACCTATGTGGGTTAATTGGCCTCCTATCCTGGATTGTATTGGAATATAAATAAAAATGTGCCAAGTGTTGTCAACCAAAGAACTCAATATTAGTGTTTAGGTATAAATGTTGGCAACTGTTAACATTAAAATTAACTAAATTCCTCATAGCGACCAGTGGCAACCTCTTTTTCCATCTTTTAAGTGTCTTCACCCTATTTTTATAGCATTTCTGCACTTGAGCACATCATCCTTTATAATTAAATGAAATTTTTATTACAGGATGCTGTCTTAATAAAACACACTCCTATTCAAGTAGCCAGGGCTGCTAATCTCATCTATGCTTTGTTGCTTTATCGTAGAACTTTGGAAAGACAAGAATTAAAACCAGTAAGTAGTTGTAAATATTCTTCCTTTTTCTATCTTAACTTTTAACACAGTTGTACCAAATTCTAGAGAAATAATTGCTTATTTACATTGTTGAACTGCCATTTTAACCATTCCAAAAAAATCAAAGCAAACAAAAAAAAAACCCACAAAAAACGTTCTATTTATTTTCACGACTTTAAAGACTTTATCTCACATAATTATCTTGCATGATATCAAATCTATGAGATTTTTATATTATTTATTTTGAGAACAATACCTTAACATTAGTATGAGTGGCCGGTTACAGCTGCTTTGCATAGAAAGAGGTGAGAGAATTCTGGCTGGATACGGCCGGTTTAAATGCTTTATTTTTATTAAAACTATATATTAATACGAGAAACTAAGATGAAAGAAGTTGGTATTTATTAGATAGAGGCCATAAAAAAAAAATATATATATTTATATATATTATATTTTTGTAGATTTTTGTGAATAAAATGATTCCATTGTGTTCATCTCAATATGAAAGACAATTTAACACAACAAGAATTCCTGGTATTGAAACAGGTGAGAATTAAGAAACATTTGTTGTCACCTCATTGATTTTATTCATTATCATCATCATCATATCATCATCATCTTCATCATGTTCATCATCATTATCTCATCCTCATATCATCCTATTATCATATCTGTATCTGTGACAAGAGAGAGAGAGAGGGTCAACGATAATTTAGGATTTAAACATCCTTTACATAGAATATTGTAATCAAGGAATTATTAAATTAATTTTTTTGTCCAATAAATGCCATCAATTATGATGGATACTGTGTTAGTTAAGATATTTTTGGCTAGGAACAAAGCCTTCTGTTTTACATCTGGAGAAGACCTTTGACATGCTCCTATGCTAAGGAAACTTATTGTTGGTGAATGGCCTATGTGACCTTTGAAAGGCATGTTTGAAATCATATTAGCAAGATTAACCATTTCATTACCATATTTCTAATGAAATACACTGCCTTTCATTTTCAAAACATTTTGAAAATAATCAAGAGTTTTCAATAGTTTAGTAATCTAACTAATTTTCTTATTATTAAGCTGATGTTTCGGACATAACTTAACTTAGGTTCTTTCATAACATTATGATGAAAGTTTTTAGGTAAATATAATTACTTTAAAATATACAGCTTCTATCATAGAACCAGGGGTGTTTTGAGGTGGTTTGGTATGAAAACTGTTAATAATTGTTTTTTCTAAATACCTTTGTTTACTACAGACAACAACCATATAACTGTCTACTATAATTGTTATGATTATATTGTCATTGCTTTCCAGATACCCTTGTTCACAATAAAGATAGCAATCACATAGCCGTTTACCACAAAGGCCGGTTCTTTAAAGTTTATATCCGTCACGGAGGAAGGTTATTAACACCAAAAGAAATAGAATCGTAAGTTAACATTTTTTTTATATCAGTCAGTCATGTGACTTCTTTTAAGCCTCATTCTCACATTTTCTTGTTTAAACATCTTCATGCAAAATTCTAACTAAATGGTTAAGAAGTTTGCTTTGAATTATGAGATTCCAGATTCGCTCTCACTGTGTAGCATCTTGAGCAAGTGTCAGCTACCTTAGCCTTGGGTCAACCTAAGCCTTGTGAGTGAAATTGTTGTGTGTCTGTAGAGAGAGAGAGAGTGTATAGAAGCCCATTGGATGGGCTGTACCAGTAATTCAATGATTCACCAAATACACTCAAAGTGGTTGGTGCTATGAAGAGCATACAACTACAGAGACAATGGCAAACACATGATTGAGAGGATTCTCCAGTTGTGTCAAGGACATGACAACCTCTCTAGTACTGTCTAGTACTCTCTAGACAACACTCTAAGTGGTTGGTGTTAAGAAGGGCAATCTAGCCAGAGAAACTATGCCAAAGATAGAACATATTGAGCAAGACCTGATCCTCTGACTTGTCAGGATGACAGTAGTTCTGATTAAGTACTGATTTGGTTTGTAATGACTATCAACCCTGTGACAACATGAAAGAAGATGTTAATGATGATTAAAAATGGAAGAGTTCAAAATACTAAAGTCAAAAAACAATATAAACTCCACCAGTTTCATCTTTAGATTCTAAATTGGTTGAATTATTTATTCTTTTATAATTTTTTTCCAGTATTTTTCTAAAAAAAAAAAATGAAACTTTAAAACATTTACTTTTCATTATTTTTATTTTTAAACTTGGACGTATAATTTAATAGAATTTGAGAATTTAGAAAGTTCTCTTTTTATTTTAGAACATTGGAAAAAATAGTTAACAGCAAGACTGAACCATGTCCTGGTGAGAAATATTTAGCATCACTGACAGCTTCTGATCGAGTCAGTTGGGCAAAAGCTCGGCAGGAATTCTTCAGTAAAGGCAAAAACAAAACATCGTTAGATGCTATTGAAAAGGTCAGTTATAGGAAAGGATTTTTCTAGAAAATGTTCAGTGTTTTGTTGTTTATCTCTGTCTTCCTCCTGTCTCATACGTTCACCCCAGGGGCCGGAAAATACTTCAACCTACAAAGGCTAATGACCTACTACAAAGCTCAGGTGAGATCCATACTATAGTACTAGGACAGTGCTGTGTTTGTCTGCTCCTAAATCAGGAAACATTATTTGTTTGGCTTATGTTTTGAATTAATCTTAAATTCTGTATTTGTTTTATTTATTATCATTAGATGTCCACTTGCCATGCTGGTATAGGTTTGATGGGTTGATGTGAGTTTGATGGGTTGTTATTGCACTGTTTCACTGGGTATGTGGGTATTGAATACATTCTATTGTAATACCACCATTCAGGAAACTAACTCACCTCCGGCTGACTAAAGAGATCCCTCCATGCCTTTAACATACCTTCCTGTACTCTCCCTACACAGTACTTTGAGTGTATTTTAGTGACAACAGCATTAAAGAGCTGTCTCTGACACAACTGAAGTGTCCTCTTGACCCTTTGTTTGACAGGTTTTCTACAACTAGATATCCTTCCTACCACCAACTACTTTACAGGCTGTATTTGGTATATTTTATTGTATCTCCAACACTGGAGAGGTTGACATTCCCTTGATATAACTGAAGAGGCCTCTCAATCTTTTGTTTGGCAGATTGTAAATGTGGTGGGTGTTAAGGAAAGACATTCAGCTAAAAACAGTAGCCAAAATCACTTCCATCTGAGCAAGGTATGGCATGGCCAACTGGCCAGACTTTTCTCAAATGTGGACAACCCATCTAACCCATTCAAGCGTGGAAAAATACGATGTTAAACAATGACGATATGTGTGTGTGCATAGTTTATGTTTTGTAATAATCCTACATTCTGCATTTATCTTCATGTAACAGGCTGCATTTTTTGTCACACTGGATGATGAACCTCAGGGCTATGATGATGTAAGTTCTGCTATTTATTCACATTTCTAACCAACATCTATATCATTCGCATTTCTAGCCAACATCTATATCATTCACATTTCTAGCCAACATCTACATCATTCACATGTCTAAACTATATCTATATCATTCACATTTCTAATCAACATCTATAACATTTATTCACATTTCTAAGCAACTATGTCTCTTTGTGTATAATATAACTCAAGTATAATACAACTCCTCTTTCTGATGCTAAAAAAATGGCAATACATATTTTGTTTATCCACTGAAGTATTTGTATTTTTCCCAGTTTTCACAAATCTATTCTGTTTGATAACAGTTGTTTACTGCATTTTTACTTTCCTATTTTACTTTGTTTCAGCTCAACCCATCAGAATTAAACAAATTTTGTCATTCCATGCTTCATGGGAAAGGCTATGATCGTTGGTTTGACAAGTCTTTTACACTTGTAGTTTGTTCAAATGGCACGGTAAATAACCCACACTTTTCCTATTTTATTAACACAGCTTGACTTACTGAAATATTAAATGATGATCCTGGTGGGGGTGCTTAGCTATTCCAACACCTCAGCCACACCTATCAACTTACCTTACTAAAGCATCAAGTGATGTTCCTGGTGTGGGTGCTTGACTATTCCTTGCTCTCAACCATGCTAATGCTATAAGTGCCTCCTTAACTTGCTTCAAATACTTTTAGAAGGCAACATCAACATTCCCCATAGTAGTGTGTAATTAAATTATTATGTCAGCTCCATGATAAAACACACCCAACCACCCTACAAAGTGGTAGTGTGGGTGCCACAATAAAATACACCTAACCAGCCTGTAAAGTAGCAGTGCTGGTGCCACAATAAAATACACCTAACCAGCCTGTAAAGTGGTAGTGCTGGTGCCACAATAAAATACACCTAACCAGCCTGTAAAGTGGTAGTGCTGGTGCCACAACCAAATGCCCTCACAAAGTGGTCATACTGGTGTCATTATAAAATGAACCCATGCCATGCTATAAAATGGTAATACTGGCGTCACATAAAATGCACCCTGTCAAGCCTGTGTAGCGGTAGCGCTTGTGTTGTGATAAAATGACCTTCTTAATACCAACCATTTTACAATGTGTACTTGGCGCATTTTAATACAATAAAAGTACTAATGCTTTGCAATGTAGGCTGGGTACATTTTAAAACCAAATCTATCATAGAATATTTATATTTTGTAAACACATTAAACTACGAATTCCCAAGACAATAGATAGATTTTAAGTTCTTTAAAATAATTATATTTTTATTTTTCATTTTAGGTTGGTTTTAATGCCGAACATTCTTGGTAAGTTTGTTTTATATTGATGGACAGTCTTGTGTGATGGTTTGGTGGAATGTTTGATGGTTTGATAGAAAGTTTTGTATGTGATGGTTTGACCCTTTAGCATTTAAACCAGCTGTATGTGACCAGAATTCTTTCACCTCTTTCTGTTCAAACTGGCTGGAACAAGCCACTCATACTGATGTTAAGGTATTGTTCTCAAAATAAATAATATCAATCTCATAGATTCGATATTATGTGAGATATTTATATGAGGTAAAGACTTTACTGTGAAAATACAATAGTAAATGTAGAGTAATGTAAATGGTATGGTAAAGGGTTAATGTGGTTTCGTGTGTGATGGCACAATGGACAGCTTTGTGTGTGGTGGTTTGATGAAAGGTTTGGTGTGTGATGGTTTGGTGGAAGGTTTGGTGTGTGATGGTTTGATGAAAGGTTTGGTGGAAGGGTCATGTTGCAACTCAACAGAAACTGGTACTTTATATAAGCATGCCTTTAAAACACTGTAAATAGAAAAAACAAAACGAAATCTGATAATCCTTATCATTATTATATGTTGTTTCAGGGCAGATGCTCCAGTGATGGGGCATCTCTGGGAGTTTATTCTCAGTGAAGATATGGAAAACGTGGGGTATGCAAATATTTCCAGTTGTCTGACATTTACTTTATTTTGCACATATTGAAATATATCTCTGTCTAACTATGGGGCTTGCATGAGGTTGCCCTCACACTGCATGCTTGTGGTGCATTTGCACACATTCACTAACCACTAGTTGCACATTGGTTTGGTTATTGTTTATCATAGCAGCGCACAGGACTGGATTTTTAGCTATACTAACTTTATTTTTGTTTGTATGTTTTTTTAAATTCTTTGGTTTCTTCTTATTATATTCTACACTAAACAATAAAACAAATGTTTTAAGGCAATTTTCTGAGTTAAAGTAGGGGTTTAGTTTTGCTGGCCCCATGGAAGGCTCCATGTTTATCATGGGTTCCTTTTTGCAGCAATGTTTTACAGCTGGATGCCCTTCTTGGCATCAACTCTTTTTATCACCTCTTATGTCAGGCAGAGGATATGGTATTCTAAACACCAGATATGTACAGGGATACTATCTACCTATTCTAAACTGGATATATACAGGGATACAGTGTACCTATTCTAAACTGGATATATACAGGAATATAGTATACCTATTCTAAACTGGATATATACAGGAATATAGTATACCTATTCTAAACTGGATATATACAGGAATATAGTATACCTATTCTAAACTGGATATATACAGGGATACAGTGTACCTATTCTAAACTGGATATATACAGGGATACAGTGTACCTATTCTAAACTGGATATATACAGGGATACAGTGTACCTATTCTAAACTGGATATATACAGGGATACAGTGTACCTATTCTAAACACCAGATGTATACAAGGATACAATGTACCTATTCTAAACACCAGATGTATACAAGGATACAATGTACCTATTCTAAACACCAGATGTATACAAGGATACAATGTACCTATTCTAAACACCAGATATACACATGGACACAGTGTATAAAGATTGTGATGGGGCCCAAATAGCTAACCCTAGCTTTAGCAGGAAAATTACCTTAAAACGCTTGTTCTATTATATGTCCCCCATCCCCCAAACAAATTTTTAAATGATATTACAACAATAGTTGTAGTTGATATCCATTCAAATAATCCTTATTATAACTTATTTGCTTGTTTTAAATACTTTATCTTTCAATTTATTATTTCTTTCTCTCTCTCTCTTTCATACCCACTAAATATTTTATTGTTTTATACTTACCTATGCTTTTCTTTAAACAATTATTTATTTCAATTATTTACCAATCTACTAACGTAACTCATATTTACCTACTAACCTACCTATCCAATGTCTTCCTTTGTTATCTAATGACCATTACACCTGGTCTGGTCTGGTTTATCCCTCCTTTTATATAAACTGTTACCACCACCTACCTACCTGTAAATAATCTACTTTCTACCTACCTGTAAATAATCTACTTTCTACCTACCTGTAAATAATCTACTTTCTACCTACCTGTAAATAATCTACTTTCTACCTACCTGTAAATAATCTACTTTCTACCTACCTACTTGTAAATAAATTTACCTTTCGTTGAATGTAATCTTCTTTAAAAATATACTGCACATTTTACCTCTGGTTTGTCCACCACTTTCTGGCTGCACCCTGCACCATTTTCTGGCTGCACCTGCATCACTTCCTGCACCATGCACTCCCTACTGTGGGGTTTCTTCTAATAGGTCTGATGCACCAGTTACAAGTCATTTGTGGGAGTACATCATGCAAGTATCGAATGAAGAAGGGTAATGCCACATTTTAAACTTTTAACACTTGATGTGTTCTGTGAATGAAATCTACTGGCCATAGCTTTTATAGGTTTCTGCTGGAAAGGAGAGGAGGAAATTTAATGAAGGAAGCATGGCAAGATGCAGGCGTTGGCTATGTGGTTAAGTTCACCTCAAATCCATGTAATTTCATGTTCAGCCCTCCCCAAAATGTACAGAAAACTGTTGCTTATTTTGTTTCATTAACCATACTAACCCATGCTAGCATGGAAGATGGACATTAAATGAAGATGAGGATGATGATGATGATGATACTCATCATCATCATTATTTTCATCATCATTATTTTCATCATCATCGGTGAATTGGCAGTATCGGTAGAGGGTTGGATGCCATGCTTTCTAGCATAGTTACGTCCCGTTACAGTCTGAGTTCAAATCCCGCCGAGGTTAACTTTGCCTTTCATCCTTACGGGGTCGATAAAATAAAGTACCAGTAATGTACTGGGTAATTGCTGGCCTTGTGCCTAAAGTAGAAACAATTATTTTCACCATCGTCATCATTTAATGTATCTTTTTCCATGCTAGCATAGATTGAATAGGTCACCATAGACTCAGTATTTAATTTGGGTTACTGTCATACTAAATGGACCAGGGTCTGTGTCTTACATTCTAGTTTTATATATATCTATTGGACCTACAACACCTCAACTGAAAATATATGGAAAATTATAAATACTTTATGTAAAATGACAGTGTGGCTATTTCAAGCATAACCTAATATATTCTTTCCATATACTGTACCGATTGTGTTGTTATTTCTGTTTACCTTTTACATACATGTATCATCATCATCATCGTTTAACATCCATCTTCCACGCTAGCATGGGTTGGACAGGTTTGTCCCACTTGAGGCAAGATTGGTCGAGTGACCGTGTCTCACTCGTGTAGAACTGTTTCTGGCAGGTTTTCTATGGCTGGATGCCTTTCCTAACGCCAACCACATTTACAGTGTGGACTGGGTACTTTTTGTCATATATATATATACTGGACCTCCAAACCTCAATTCTACATATATAGTTCATTGTAAATGTTGTATGTAAAATTGATACAGAAATATATACAGTATATTCAAGAGTTAATGTTTTTGTTTTGTTTTTAGGGGGACAGGGGTTAGTGTATTTTTAAATACTTGCTTTTCTTTTAAGATAATTATTTTAAATAGTTAAACCATTTGTGAAATAAAAACCATAATTTATCTTCCAAAAAGTAATTTTGATTTTGTCAAAAGTGTTTTTGTATTTTTTGTATTTATACATTTGTTAACTTCGCGTTATTTTAATTTTCATTTGATTACTAATTTGTCATTTGTTATTCAGATACACCGACGATGGTCATACTATAGGAGACCTTATTGAAACTTTGCCAAACCCCATTAAACTTGAGTGGGAGATTACAGATGATGTAAGACTTTTTCTAGTTTTTATTATGGTGGATTGGCAGAACCAGTAGAGCGTCAGACACCCTGCTTTGCAGCATAGAGTTATGGCCCTTTATGTTCTGAGTTCAAATCCTGCCAAGGTTAGCTTTGCCTTTCATCCTTGCGGGGTTGATAAAATAAAGTACTAGTAATACACTGGGATAATTGCTGGCCTTGTGCCAAAAGTAGAAACAATTATTCACATTTGTATAATGTTACAAATTGTTTATAATTCTTACAGAATGAAAATGTAAACAGATAATATAATGCAATTAATTATTGCTTGGAACCTTATAAACAAAATAAATCTACAAAACCTACTTTTTTAGTGATACATTTTTTTTCCTACTTTTTCTAATGAAATACATTGTCCCTAATTTTCAAATAATTTCGAAAATAATTAATAATTTGGAGGGATTTAGTAATATAGGGTTTCTGTTTAAATAAAAACCTTCCAACATAATTTTATATATGTTATATGTTAAGATACTATCTTAGTAATGAAATAAGGAATGATTTTAGTAAATCCTTCAAAAATTCTTCCTTAATTAATTGAAATAAAAGATACCTATTTAAATCGAAATCTTTTAACATAATTTTATATAAGAACCATATATTAAGTTACTATCTTAATAATGAAATAATTAATAATTTTAGAAACCCTTTAATTAATTGAAATAGTGTTTCTTTAGAAATATGGTCATGAAATGGGTTAAACATGGCGCTTACTTTAACACATTCTGACTCCTTCATTCTAAGTTTAGAAAGTTAGTTTTTTAGTTTTGTTTTTTTCTGTCATTAATTTCTGTGGGAGCTAAATAGTCAGGAGTGAAGGGTTGTCTTGCTGGAAATGAGAGCCCAGTGATGTCACATTGGATGAAGCACGGGCAGTATATACCTCCTTGTCTCTCAGCTGCAAGTGAGTCAGGACCCATGTGTGACTTCTGTGCGAGTGAGTGTGTGAGTTTTGCTATGTTCTCTGGCCAGACGTGAAGCAGCTGAACATCATGCAGGTAAATTCGGTTCAGATATGAACAGAAACGCAAAGGTAAGTCTGTTCGCTTCTTACGACAATTTCTTTATTTGTTTCTTTTTCTTTTTATTTGTTTAGTGTCAAGAAATTATTCAGCAAAGTGTTGATGCCGCCACAGAGCTACTCAACAATGTTGACCTTTATATTCTGGTCCACAACCAATATGGTAAAGGTTTAATGAAGCAAAATAACTTCAGTCCAGATGCTTACATTCAGATGGCACTACAACTTGCCTACTACAGAGTAAGTTACTTGTTGGCATTACTGTTATAACATTCATAGGGTAGTGGATTGGCAGTATCGATAGAGGGTCGGACGCCATGCTTTGCAGTACAGAGTTACGTCCCTTTACGTTCTGAGTTCAAATGCCACCAAGGTTAATTTTGCCTTTCATCCTTAAGGGGTTGATAAAATAAAGTACCAGTAATGCACTAGGATAATTGCTGGCCTTGTGCCAAAAGTAGAAACAATTACTATTATAACATTCATTAGCAGGGAAAGTGGTTGTTATGGAGGGCATCCAGCTGTAGAAACTATACTTAACAATGAGTTGAAATTACTACTGAGTTGTGTTAGTATCATGATAAAATACACCCAGAACACTTTGTTAGGAGCAGGCATTAAATGATGATGGTGATGATAATGATGATGATGACATTGTCGGTTCTATGATGCGTCAGGTCAACTTAGGTCAGTGATCCCTGTCTCATCGAGCAAGAACAAGAAGAATATTGTAGGGACATATTTGTGTGTGTGTGTGTGTGTGTCTGTCTGTCTGTCTCTCCATCCATCTTCAATACTAACTCGATTTAAAACAAGCAGTAGTGTTTGTAGATTTATAGTAACATATGTTTTGGAGGTTGTCTGCTAAGAAAGATCAGATTGAACCTCCATCAATACCAATGACACATGTTACAGTTGTTTCAATCAACAGAACAACCTGCTAGTGAAATTATGATACATGTGGCTGAGTGTTTCACAGACATGTGTATTTTTAATGTAATTTTCAGAGAGATTCAGTGTGAGACTTATGTGACAAGGCAGGTTCTTTGATGTACAGGTACAACCCACTTTCGCCAGCTGAATGGAGGACTGGAGCAATGTGAAACATAGTGTCTTGCTCAAGAACACAACATGCTACTGAGAATTGAACTCGTGACCTTATAATTCTAAGCCAATCACCCTAACCACTTAGTCACAAGATGTTAATTCTTAACATCCTGTAATGGTTTAGCAGAAAATGAAAATATCTAAAAATAAGTTTGTTACTTGAAATGTTTATAATATCTTTACTGGTAGACAGATTGTTGTGAAAATTTGAGGTATTAAAGTAAAGACTTCAATTTTTAATGTGGTTCAGTCTTAGTGTTTTGTACATTTCAAGAATGTCTTGCTAATGTGGTTCCATGTGGTTCAGGATGTTAAAAGTTAGGACAATGGTGATGATGATGATGAATTTGATTTCACTGTTTCAGGATGCTGATAAGTTCTCTCTGACATATGAATCTGCAATGACTCGCCTGTTCAGAGAAGGAAGGACTGAGACCGTACGTTCTTGTACAGTGGAATCGGCAGAGTTTGTTAAAGCAATGGAAGATCCTTCTGTGCCGGTATAATCATTGTTTCTTTAATAACCTTTTTTCTTACCATATCGCTAATGAATGACATTGGCTATGATTTTTTAAATTAATTTTGAAAATAATCAAGAATTTAGAGGGATTTAGTAATATAATTAACTTTTTCATTAATAAGCCAATGTTTGGAGCATAACTTAACGAAGGTTTTTACATAAAATTATGATAGGCTTTTAGATAAATATAAACACTTTAACTCTTATGTTACTGTCAATTTTTCTCCTCTTACTTTCCAAAGATATTGAATCTAGTTTAACCCTTTAGCATTTACATTACTCCATATTACAAATGATAACAAATCATATTTTGATGATAAGAGTAAATTGTTTGTCGTTTCCAGAGAACAGAATGTGAGGAATTGTTACGGAGAGCTTGTGGAATTCACCAAAACAGTTACCGGGAAGCTATGACAGGCAATGGTATAGACAGACATTTATTTTGTCTTTATGTTGTCTCCAAGTATCTTAAAGTCGACTCACCTTTCCTGAATAAGGTTCTAAGCGAACCATGGCGACTTTCTACTAGTCAGGTAAGTTACATGATATCTCCTGCTATCCCACTGTTTGAAATGTTATTTCTGTTTGCCTTTTGCATATATATATATATATGTATATATATATGTATATATATATATATATATATATATATATATATATATATATATATATGCACACACACACACTCTGCCTGTTATATCTCTCTCTATATATATATATGTATATGCTTCCAGACGCCGCTCCAACAAACGGACAAGTTGGACTTGAATAAAAATCCCGAGTATATATCAGCTGGAGGAGGTTTTGGACCAGTAAGTATCGAATCTATGTAATATTCCCTTTTGTCTAACACTCCACAGTTGAGGACTTCAAATCTCTTGGTAGCTTAAGGAGATCTATGGTGGCTAGGTATATAGATGTCCATAGCAGTAATACACTTGGAGATCCTGGCCATTGACCTCAGAGAGGTTCCTTTATCGAAGTCTATAGATGTTAGCAATAATACAGTTCAGAAAATTGTTGACCTTGGCCATTGACTTTTGAGAGGTTCCTCTGCCCATAGCTATAGCTGTAATACATTTGGAGAATTTAGTCTTCAGATATATGTATCCTTACAAAACTGACCCTTTGAATTACATGTAAAGTCTATCTGACAGTCTGCAGATATATGAACCCTTATAAGACTGGCCCTTATAAAGGTAGAGTACATCTGACAGTCTGTAAGTATATGACTGACCCTTTGAATTAAAGATACAATCCATCCCACAGTTTTCCAAATCATTTCCATCTTCTCAGTTTTACTCCCAAGGCTTTAGTCAACCTGGAACTCTGGTGCACTTTCACATTGTACCATTCAGTGGAATCAAACCTGGGACCCAATAAATACAAAGTGAACTTCTTAATAATTCTGCCATGTTGTTTCCACAAAGATTATACAATTGTCTGAATCAACAAATCTGTTTTTAGATATTTCCTGTTAAATCATTACAGGATGTTAAAAGTTAAAGGACCAAAACAAAAGTATGTTTATTAATCATAATTTTCTTTCTCTCCAGGTTGCTGATGATGGCTATGGTGTGTCGTACATTATAGCTGGGGAAGATGTAGTATTTTTTCATATTTCTAGCATAAAATCAAGTCCTACAACGGTAAGTAATCTTTAATACTCCACATCTCTCTCTCTCTCTCACCATCCAGCCCTAATTTGCTTTCTTCATAGTAAAACATTCTTTCTTGTAAGTTGTACTAGTCATAGTTCTGACATGTATTTTTTTGGATGGTTGTCCTTCCTATCACCAACCATTTTACAGAGGCTAATGGGTGAATTTCATTGCAGAACCAACACTGGAGAGGTTGCCTTGCCTCTGCCTAGCAATAGAATCCTCTCTACTCTAAATCATTTCCATTTTCTCAAGACATAAGTGAAAGGAGAGAGTATAAATGTGAAGAGGGAGTGTGATAGAATGGTATGAGAGGGAGAGGAGCTATGGTAACTACATGTTGATGTTGTACCTATTATGAACCAGATAGTAATTGGAAGAAGAGAAACAATGGTAGCTACATGTTGATTGTTGTATCTATTAAGATGTGCTTCACTCGAGATGCATGCGCTGGTACAGCCATGTCGAACACAGCGAGGACTGGATCAGCAAAGTGGTAAATGTTGATCCAGGAGGCAGTAGAGGTTCATGCTTGTTCCCGACAGACATCTTCCATCTGAGTCCATTTTGGTCTTCCTGCAAGACACTTTATTTCATGTTGCTCCAGTTTACTCAGTTGTAGAAATGAGATGATAGGGAGTGGGGTCCCTATCATTAAATTACCCAAGACACCTCCAACGAGATATACCTTGGAGGAGGCCAGTTAAACCTGCATAAGTGTGAGCTGTCACACACAGAGGCCCAGGAAGACCAAAAAGGACTCAGATGGAGGATGTCTGTCGGGAACAAGCTAGGCTTGACCTGACCCAAGTGAGACCGGCAAGACAGAAACACATGGGGAGGGACACTAAGGATTACTGTCAGGTGGGACCCACCCCTACTTACATTACTCTATATTTACTATTGTATTTTCGCATTAAAGGCTTTATCTTACATAATATCGAATCTGAGATTTTGATATTATTTATTTTGAGATCAATGCCTTAACATCAATATAAGCAGCTGGTTACAGCCAATATGAACAGAAAGGGGTGAGAGAATTCTGGCCGGTTATGGCCGGTTTAAATGCTAAAGAGTTAATTGGGTCTCGCATAATCAAAAACTGGATGATGATGATGATAGTAATGGGAGGGAGAGGGACAATGAATTACCATATGCTTGATAGGTTATATTTTAAATTTATGAATTTTTCTTTTTTTCATTCTTTTGTAGGATTCTGAAAGATTTAGCAGAAATATATCGAAGTCGATGTCTGATATAAAACAAATGTTATTAGAAACAACAACATAATATTTTCCAGGATGTTTGTATAAAGTTGTACGATAAAGGACAATGCTAAATAAATATATGTATTTTTAACAGATTATCCAACACCATCCATTACCAAGTTTCAATTTTCTCCAAGAATACGCTGAGAATAACAATAATCATCTGATCTCTGTGACTGTTTCTAGTGACTGTGTGTCTTATATACATACTGTTCTATTGAACCTCAAAATTTTGGTCTTGACAATGTTTCAGTTGCCATTCCAACAGATATATATATATATATGGCTTCTACTGGACTAGAACTGTCTCATTCGAAGGAAATCATTGAGAAAGCCCTGATTTCCTTCAAATGAAACAGTTCTAGTCCTGTAGAAGCCAGTTCTATATTAAATATTTATACTCTGTTGTGTATTGAGTACCTTACTTACTGTGGTTACCCCCGATTGAACCCGGGATACGCACACACACACACATACATACATACATACATACATATATATATATATATATATATATATATATATATATATATATATATATATATATATATAGTAACGAGCACTGGAAAATTCTTCATCTTCATCTTTTTACTGCTGTCATAAGTCATCCAATTTCATGTCATTTTCGACTCGGATTTAGTTGTAAAATGGATGAATTTATTTCAGTTTTTGAACCTTTGTATTATTATTATTAATTTTTTTTTGGAGCGAGGTGGGCAATTAGAGAATCGAAATTAGCATAAAATTTGTGAAAGTAAAGTAAAATTAATTATAGGATAAATTTAAATTAATATTTAAATATATTTAAATATATATATGTAATATGTTTAAATATATATATATATATATATATATTTAAATATATATATATATATATTTAAATATATATATATGTATATATTTAAATATATATATATATATATATATATGTATATATTTAAATATATATATATGTATATATTTAAATATATATATATATGTATATATTTAAATATATATATATGTAAGTGTATATATATATATATATTAGGGGTGGGATTGTTGAAATGCCATCTGTAAAGAATCGAAAATATTTTCCTGCAAAGTCATCTTGCAAAGAATGAAAATTTTGTACAAAAATATGTCGACAAATTTCACGAGTACCACTTGTTATTCTTCATGAGTTCACCTCATTTGAAAGCTTAGAGCAGCAGGACAGATGTTGCCACCAATAATATATTTAGACATTAATTTATGTAAACCATAAACCTGTTGTTTCTATCAGTTTCCAACAAAACCTTATTACTAGATATACTCAGGTGTAAGTCACACTGGTAGGTAAGTCATACATCCATTTTACATACAACATTCTTGACTTAATATTTGACACAGATACGAGGGTTTTCTAGGTTTATTAAATAAGAGTCACGTGCTGATTTTTACATCGAGTTTTCTTCCCTTTTTTCGTGGAAAACAGTGTGACTTATACACGAGTATATATAGTATTTTATATTCGAGTATATAGTGTTCTTATACTCGAGTATATACATTGATCTTATACTCGAGTATATATTGTATTGTTATACTGGTTTCAGGCATTTTCAGACAATCTGTATCACCACACATTATTCTACTAAAATTACATCTAACCCTATTTGTCTTTCCATTTTTCTAATAGTTTATGTACTAAATCAGAAATATTTCCCTTGTGCTCATTTAATATGTTACTGCCAAAGTATTTCTGTCTGGATGCTCATGTGATAACAGTTATTTCTCTGTACAGATTTGCTCTAAAACGTGTGTTTAAAACTATCAAAGATGAAATATTTTCCTTTGAAATGTTTATAAAAAAACAGTTTATATAATTGATTTAAAATCCTTGATGGCCAGTCCAGTTGTCTAAATCTAGTACAATAAGACAACAATAACCATTTTATAGCAATCTTTCTTGTGGACCTCATGAAACGGGGTGTTTTTTTTTAGTAACTGTCTTATAACAGGATGTTCTTTCTGGTTCTTTCTGCTACCAATCCTTTTAGTCACCTCTGATGACTTGCAAGGATATAGTGTACCTATTCTAAAACAGATACAAACAATATTAGTATTAAAAAAAAAAAAAATAAATAAATAAAAAAGTAAAAGAAGAATAAAATAAAATAATAATTTTCATGTGTTTTAAGAAATTATTTAATTTATTCTGTGGTGTTTGTCAGTGAAAGTATGTGTGAATGTGTAGCAACAGATCACTTAATTTTATTTAGAAAGAAATAGTCATTTGTTGTAAACTTCCCAAACACTTATAATTTTGCTGTATTTAAAATAACTGCTGGTTGATTTACAAGTGAAGTATGATGTCCATAATACTGGATTATAAGTAGTTCCATAGAGTGATGTGTTTTACAAATTCATTCATTCTTAGAAACACATTAGTTTGTTTTGTGCCTGTCATATGAATTATTTTAGAGAATAAATAATATTTTATTTTATGTAACATAAATTTTCCATATAATTTTTTTTTTTAATGTGACCTCATTCATAATTTAATAAAATCTGCTAGATAATCATATATTCTAGAAAAAAATAAACAATTCTATTAATATACAATTAAATACCTGTGTTTTAAGGCCATTCCCTCTTCTGATGCAGGGATTAGCTTTACAGGGTTCATATTCATCATGAGATCCTTTTTGGGGCATTGTTGTATGGCTAGATCCTCTTCCTGATGCCAACCATTTTAGTCAACTTTTGCAGCACATAGGGATATGGCGGACCTATTCTAAACCAGATACAGAGAGTAATGTTGTGGAAATTAAATATGTGTGAGAAAAAAGAACATAATTTTCTGCTGGTGAATAAATTATCAGTTGAGAAATTTGAATAACATTTTGAGGTTTGTGGATATGGTAACATTGTAACAGCTGTGGCTAACCATTGTGGAGTTGTATTTTAAAGTGCTAGGAACTAACATTGATTGTATACATTGATAGTATACATTGATAGCCTTCAGTTTGTGTCAAAAGATACGACAACTTCTCTACACTCTATAACTGTATATAAGCAATATAAGCCTGACTGGGAGATCAGTAGCCCCCGCTTCAGTACTAACTTGGTCTATGTAGACCCATCCAACCCTTGCTTGGAGGGAAAGTGGACATTAAATGATGATGATATATATGTATATATATATACAAAATATAAAACAATCAAATTTTAATTTAATACATTTAATTGCTGACAACTGTTTCTTGGCTAGTGCTTAGTAATACCCTCCAAATTTATAATTATATATAACTCATATATAATTATAAATATTATTATTATTACTATATATACATAGATAGAAGAAGAGTCAGGACCCCGACGGCTGAGCTCCGGCCGTTTCGACAGCTAGGTCGAAACGGCTGGAGCTCAGCTGTTGGGGTGCTGACTCTTTTCCTATTACCCACTCTACTACCCAGTATTGAGTACTTTGGTGCGTTATGGTTCACCTGGTTACTTACCACATTTCCTTCGTTATATATATATATAATTGAAGAGGGAGGTTAGCCAAGTATGCAAGATATTGAATTAACTGTTCATAGAAAACCATGGGTTGTAAAAAAGAATAATGTTCATGTTCTGTGAGGAGGAAAAAATTCTAACATTTCATTGGAGAGGAAATGAGATGTGTTGTTCGGAAGAGTGGAAATAGGGCTGAGCTGAGATGTGTTTAGAATTCTCAAACATTTACATTATAAAACAAGATAGACTGTGTCTTTAAAACATAAGGCCAGCTGTGGCATTCTGAATCTCCCTGAGAATTATATTATGGGTTCCATGCTTCTGTGCAATACTTTAATTTCAGGTCCTGAGCAGTGAAAACACACCTCTGGTCCTCAGTAGTCTGTTAGTCAGGTACCTTTTCATTGCTCAGTTAAGGTGTCACTATGTGATGTCCAGTCTAGTTTTGAGCCCCAATCTGCTTTCCATTGTATGTTACAAAACCTCTTGTTTTAAAGTGTTCATTTTTAAATTTCAAGTAAAATCTTCCATTATAATTTTATGTAAGAACCATTTGTTATATTCCAAACATTAGCTTAATAATAAAAACAAATGTTAGTTATTTTACAAAATTCTTTGAAATTCTTGATTACTTTCAAAATTATTTGAAATATGGTAGTAAATATATTTATTTATTTATTCTATATTGCTTTAGTTCAATTAGCTGTCGAGAATAAGTATCAAATAATTTAGGGGAGTTTACTTGTGAAGGACTGGTGTCCTATCCAATTGGAAATGTATCTCTCATCAATTCAATGTTTTAGTAACTACATATTTTTACATTATAATATTTTTTCATATTTCATTTCTCCAAAATGAAATATTCTAGCTTTTTTGAGAAGTGAAACAGACGTTTGTGGTTTTTCAGAAGTTGATAACTTCATATTTTCATGAGGAATGGGACTTTTAATTAACTCTTAACATGCTGTAATGATTTAGCAGAAAATATATTAAAATGGGCTTATTAATTTAAATGTTTTTAGTATGAGACAGGTTGTAGTGAAAATTTGCAGTATTAGAGTAAAGACTTTGATATTTAATGTGATGCAATCATAGTGCTGTTTGGTATATTTTTCAAGAATGTATTGAAAATGTGGTTTCATGTGGTACAAGACATTAAGAGTTAAAGTGTAGTATTATTTTTCACTTTATAAAAAAAAAAAATTGTTGAGTTGTCTTCATAAATTTGAATAGGATGAAAATAAAATAAAATCGCAAATTTTCACTTTGTGTACCAGTACCATCTTTAATGATTAGCTCTTTGAGTGTTAGTACCATTTTTGGTATTACTGTGGATAAAAAATCAAAAAAAAATCATTAAAAATAAAAGAAGAGATATTTTGATCAAATTTGCTTTATTTATTTTATGTGAATCTATGTGTGGACCTCTGAAGGCCGAACATCTATTTCAGCATTTGTAATTCTAAGTGAGCAAATATTACTTCAAAGTAAGAACTAGGATTTCGAAGTGAGAATAGTGGGATTTCACAAAAAATACACAATGTATCTTCACAGAAAAATTTAGTAAAGAAGACTATCAGTTGGAAAACAAAAAGCTCACTCTCTTTTTAATCACAATAGTAACTTCATTTTCTATGGAATTATTGCCACTTTGAACTAAATGTTTTGAGCACTCAGAGTTTGAGGAATTAAATTTGTAATCTTAACAAGGATTCTTACATAAAATTTTGAAGGAATGTTTTTTAGATAAATATAAGGACTTTAAAACAAACAGCTTTGTATCATAGAATCGGGGGCAGTTTCAGGTGCTTTAGTAAGAAAATGGTTAAAAAAAAAAAGAAGTATGGAAGCAGCCAGAATCTGTAATAATGTTGCCAATGCTAACTGCTGCAGTTAGGTCTACGGAAATTAGTTTACAGAAAGGAAATGATTTGAATGGCATTGATAACAGACTTGGCAGAGATAATAATATATAAATCTTAAGTAAATGTTGTAGAAGAGGACTGGTTGAATGAATAAAGTGGTGATGGTAGTAGTAGTAGTGATAATGGTGGTGGTGGTGGTGATGGTAGTAGTAGTAGTGATAATGGTGGTGGTGGTTATGATAAAGTGGTGGTGGTGATGGTAGTAGTAGTAGTGATAATGGTGGTGGTGGTTATGATAAAGTGGTGGTGGTGGTGATGGTAGTAGTGATAATGGTGACGGTGGTGGTGATGGTAATAGTAGTAGTGATAATGGTGGCGGTGGTGGTGATGGTAATAGTAGTAGTGATAATGGTGGTGGTTATGATAAAGTGGTGGTGGTGATGGTAATAGTAGTAGTGATAATGTCTCTCAGCAGGATACCAACCCTTTTAGTGATGCCTTACAGTTTGAACTCTTGTATCATGGTTGGTGCTGAAAGGATGTATGACATGTTTTGAGCATTTCAACCTGGTGGAGCCCAGACCTCACCAGGTTTAAACACAGTTAATTTCTTCCAAAGATAGATAGACATAGAGATAGAAAGATAAGAAACGAGAAAGAGATATAGCAGAAGAATTAACCGCAGTACAGAACTGGTACTTTATTTATTGACCTTGTGACAACCAACCCATACCCTCTTATAAGTACTTAACCTTTCTTCAGTTAGATCTTTTGTTTTCTAGTGAAAATAGGTTAAATAACAAATAGATTGAGGAGACTACCTCTCTGTTATCATTGCTTTACATAGCAACAAATAAACTGACCTTTCTCTGAACACTGTCTAAATATACAAATGTTAGCTAAGGTCAAGTTTATAAGATGTGAGATATATTTAGAAGGCTGGTATTAATATTGAGGCTAACTAGGGCACAAACATCAGAGAGGTGCATTACTGAACCCTTAAGGATCACAGTTTTATATAAATGTGTAATAATTAACCCATGCAAATGTGGAACACGAACATAAAATAGCGATGAAAAATAATAATAATAATAATAATTGTTTCTACTTTTGGCACAAGGCCAGCAATTACCCAGTACATTACTGGTACTTTATTTTATTGACCCCGGAAGGATGAAAGACAAAGTTAACCTCGGCGGGATTTGAACTCAGACCATAAAGGGCCGTAACTCTTTGCTGCAAAGCATGGCGTCCAACCCTCTACCGATACTGCCAATCCACAATAATGATAATTGTTTCTAATTTTGGCACAAAGCCAGCAATTACCCAGTACATTGCTGGTACTTTATTTTATAGACCCCGTAAGGATGAAAGGCAAAGTTAACCTCGACGGGAATAATTGCAAAGTAGTGGCTTATATTGCATGCCAAGGGAGAGAACTCTTACTACTTCCATACTCCGTAACTCTTTCTTCTCACATATAGACCAGGAGTGGGTTAAGCTTACATAGGCCCCCTGCTTGATAACGTCTTTGAGGCCCTTGCATAGTAATTATGGCTGCCAAAAAAATAATAATAATAATAATAATAATTAACTTAGGGCCCTGAAATACTGTGGGACCTTGTTTACAGCTTAGTTAGCACTCCCTTCACCTGTTAATGGTATGAACAAAGACATTTAGATAACTTTTGACAGCAGACTATACTTTAAGAGGTTTCATGGGACATAATATAATATATATTTCACAATATAATATATATTTCACATTTGAAAACTAGTTTTGGTTAGTAAATAGGAAAAATAGGTTTTTCTAGTCCTGCATGTGTGAGAAAAACAATCTCTGAAAGTGAATAAACGCAGCATATTAGTTATAAACTGACAAATACTATATTTCACACAGTATAACTATAGTTTGAAGCATTCATGGGTAAACTGTGATCCATGAGTCACATATGATCCATTAGGCTTTCTGAATGACACACCTAATTCAAATAGTCACTCCAGGTAGAGCCACTACTTCTCCAAATTGAGAGATCACAGCTCCAATATTATGGACATATGATTAGAATGTTTCAGAAAGAATCACTGGACAGATTTTACGGGCAAAACCAACTGGCTGGGGGCCTAGGAGTAGGCCCCGAGCAAGATGGCTAGATAACATCCATGAGCTTGGCTAGTCTCGCTTGGGGATCCAGTTGGATCAGTTAGAAACGGTTGCTTCTGACAGGACTTGCTGGAAAGAGTGTTTGAGGACTCTGCCTCCACGACCCTCTCAGGAATAAATGGGTGAAGAAGAAGCTTTGGATTTTTTAATAGTACAGCCCACCTTATGAAAAACCACATCCTAAATGTACTGGGTGTATTTAATGTGTAGATCACCAAACACTAGGGAGGTTGTCAGGCATTCAACACAACCGAAAAGTTCTTCTGGCCCCTTGATGCCCTTCCTATCACCAACCCCCTTACCGGGTGTACTAAGTGCTTGTACCCTTAACGGAACTGAAGAGTCCTCCTCTTGACCCGTTTGGTATGGTTTCTACATCAGGACGTCCTTCCTGTAGTCAACCAACTTACAGTGTCCTGGGTTCAGTTTTCATAGCACCAGTACTAGAGAAGTTGTCGATCAGCGATTTAAATTTGGAGCCCCCCGTATTCTACGTGGGGGTGGAGGGTCATGAACGATATATTAATGGTCTAATAATTGAAATGATACATTTATGAAATAACAAATATATGTCAGAGTAATTATCGTGCTTAATTTCCATGGAATCAGCTACTTCGTCGATTAATGAGTTGTGTGGCACACACACGTATACACAATCTCTCTCCCTCACACACAGACACACACACACACACTTTCTCTCTCCCTCAGATACAGACAAACACATTTTCTCTCTCCCTCAGATACAGATACACACACTTCTTCTCTCCCTCACACATACATACACACACCAAACTGACCAATCACATGTTAATCACCTTAACTTCAACCTAGTTACGCCTAACTACAAAAAAATATATTTAAAAAAAAGAAATGTTTTTTTTTAAAGTTAAATATTCGAATGAATTAAACAATTTTGTCATTTAAAAAATATCATTTGATACATATTAAATTTATTTACTACTATTATTGTTGTAAGTAATCGATGCGGAATTCAGTGCGGTCCTGTAATGACTGTGTCGTGTCAAAATCAACAGAGAAGTTTAGTGTGTGGTAAGCAAAATGGCAGATGTTGTCTCTTCGACTTTATCGAAGAAGGATAAAATAGCAGCTGCAAGGAAAAAAGTGGGTGTATTTTATTTAATTTCTACTTCTCTCACTATATTTTAATTTATTAATTCACGTTGTCCTTTTATTTTATTTTATTTTCGGTTTTTATAATTCTCTTTTTTTTCCCTCCACGGGTTGATAAATTCTCTCGCGAAAAGGGTTTTCCGTGTTTTGGTTCCATGTCCTTGCTAATTAGATCGATGATAATTATCTTTGACAAGTCTTTTAGATAAATTTACTCACTCTATTGATTTATTTTCTAATCGAATATCTGTCAAGTAATATATCTTAATTATTTAAAGACATTTTTTTAGTTGAGCGAGTGTAGATGACATATATATATATATATATAAAAGAATGGGTGTTTAAAATAATATCAACTGAATCAGTACTCAGTACTTATAGGTAAAGTGTAAATTTATTTTCTGGGCAGAAAATTGGTAGTGACTTCGAAGTTTCAGCTTAATCGCTTCATATATATATATATAATACTCTTTGCTTGACTAACGTATCTGCTTAATTTATTTTAATTAATAATGTTATAATTATTAATGTACGTTACACAGTTAAGTTAGTTTGAACGGCCACAATGTTTGAATTAAAACATGTATATGTGGCACCCTTACATTTCACACACACACACACACACACACACACACACACATATATATACACACACACTCACTCACACATCACAAGAGTTTTGTATACTCAGCATAATCGTGTTAATGTATTTATTTCTCGTGTTAAACAACCAATTTGTCTCTATCTTACCTGGATTATAAATTACTGTGAGTTCAAATCCCGCCGAGGTTAACTTTGCCTTTCATCCTTACGAGGTCGATAAAATAAAGTACCAGTAATACACTGGGGTAATTGCTGGCCTTGTGCCTAACGTAGAAACAATTATAAATTACTGACGTTTACTATCCAGGTAGAGGTTTAGTAAAACTTGTGACATGGTTCAGTTTTATATTGTAGAGGTTGGGGGAATATTGGAGTAAATCTATATCTACGGCCGTAATGTTCATAAAGCTGATATTAGGCTGAAGTCTAAAGACCCCCGCCACATTTTATTCATGTAATGGGGTGAAATATTGAAATACCAAGGGGAGGGACCCGAAATAACTTAAATCCTACAGACTCGGTCATGGGTTTAACATGGTTCTGTCTAGATGTATGGTGTATATATCGACCTTCTGTATTCGGGTGGTAGGTTTTGATCTACTTGTCATTAGTATATTTACTATCATTAATACACAGCCACGCCTTGTTAGCCGGCTCTCTGTCTCAGATATTCAATCATTCTATATTTATCCACTTGTATTTTTGTAATTTACTATTTAAAACTCCATCTCTGTCTCTACACAAATACACGCCCCATTTTTATTTAATCCTATGATGAAATAAGGGGGTACCTGGCTTATTGCAGGCTAAACGTAATTTTTAGCTATATATATTGAGATCATTTTTTAAAACTTTTTTACCATATTTCTAATAATTTTGAAAATAATCAATCGGATAAATTTAGTTAGTAATATATATATATATATCTTTCTCATTAAGCTGGTCTTTGGAACGTAACTTCAAAAAGGGTTTTATATACAATTTGGTTGAAGGGTTTTTAGATAAATGTAAATATATTTAAAATGGTCAGTTTTCTATCATAGAACCAGCTACAGTTTCAGGTAGTTTGGTATGAAAACGGTTCATGTGTAATTTTTAAAATTAAGTGCACCGAATTAACTCGATATTACAAAATGATTGTCATATTTGAGTATTTTTAATTAAAACTAGGCGTTATTCTACTGTTTATCAGGAACAGAGAGTAGCTTATAATCTATATACTTTATTTTCTGTGTATTTCGTTAATTAAAATATTTTTGTGACCGTATTTTTAGTGAAATAATCAATCATTTGGAGAAATATAATATTTTTTTCATTAGTAAACTGATGTTTGGAACATCACTTAAGAGATTTCTTAAATATAATAATGCTGGAAGGTTTATAAATATGAACACTTAAAAATGGGCAATGTTGTATCATAAAACCAGGGCCGGTTTTAGGTGGGTTGGTATCAATTCATTGAAAGGTTACTTAATCGATAATGTGATTTACGAGTGATTTCTAAAATTCCAGTAGTGTTAGCTTTTAATTATTGTCAAATAATATCGAATTATATATATATGTGTATATATGTGTGTGTATATATATATATATATATATATATATATATATATAATGAACCGTACATCAGGGAATTTATTAAACAAGCAAATGGTGTGTATTAAATTATATAATATGTATGGCTTACATAAGAAAGAAATCAATAAAGAGTGAGAAAGAAGACAGACTACGTTACACAGTACAACAGAGAAAGTTGGGGTTGTCCTCTAAACTGTTTCTGAGGCAAACCAATACACGGCATTGCTGCAGGTGATAGCGAGGCTAAATGTGTTGGAATAGCCAAGCATCCTTCCCAGCATCACCTGATATGAAATGGGAGCGAGGCATGAATTCTTATAGCTCACACTTAACTGACCTCATACGAGGTTGCATCTCATAGGTTTCTCAGGATAGGGTCCTATTCATATCATGGATATAATGGAAATGAAGCGTCCTTCTCAAGAACACAATGCGCTGCTTATTCCAGGAATCGAACTCACAACTTTGATTGTGAGTACAATACCTTAACCACTAGGCAACGAGCCATCACCTGACACTTCATTAAGTTACTCAGATTATGCAAATAAGCCTTTAATTAATTACTTTTGTTAACATCAATCAGTTAAGTTTGTCAAACAATTGCTATTTCAGTGTGAGAAAAAAAAACCGATCATTGTCCATGTGCATCACATGTCCAAATCAATGCAGTCTTCTCTCCTGCACACCATCTCGGATTCCTCTTTAACCCAGCTTCTCCCTCAACTCGTCCAAGCTCTGCCTTTCTCTCACATTTACATTACACATCCAACGGAGCATGGCTGCTTCATTTCTATCCAGTCTATACATGTCCTCTGCAGTCACAGCCCATGTTTCACTACCATGCAGCATCACACTTCACACACAAATGTTCTGAAACTGTATTCCAGAAGTTGACTGAAGAAAAGGGACTATTTGTTTGTTTTTTTGTCTTTGTCTTGTGTGCTGCCTTTTTTTAAATTCTTATATAAATATATTTATATATATATACATATGTGTGTGTGTGTATATATATATCCAAGGAAAATTCAACTGATAAGGTATATTTTCCTTGGCTATGTCAACATTTATAAAACACACTTTGTATTTTATCTGATGAAAGCTTACCAAAGTTTTAGGTACCCTTGAAATATATATAATAGAATAATTATGGTTTTATAAATATAGTTTCCATTTATTTAATATCATTGAATATTTACTCAAGTGCTCTGACTCAGTTATAAACATTTATATTTGTTGAATTTCCAACAAATTAAATATCCCTTCTACTCATATATATATATATATATATACATATATATATATATATATATATATATATATATATATATATATATATATGAGGGATTAGTCACAACTGCAGAAGGATCTTCACAAAGAAAAACAATCTTTTGTAGATTAAAAAGTGAGATTTAGGTTCTCTGAAGTATCAACTATAGGTAACAATCCCTGCTTTTATGATACAAAACTGTTTAGAAGCCCATTAGATGGACTGTATTTATAATTGAAAGGTCTAGACTTGTCACACATTATATCATGCTGACTGACAACATGCCATAATACAAAGGACTGTGTCAACAAAAGTAAATATGATGAGAAACCAGAAGCTACAGTGTTTGGTAATAGGAGACAATATAGGTTTTGAGAGGACTTTCTAGTTTGGCCTAGCATATCACATCCTCTGTAGTGTTAGTACCACCATAAAAAGCACCCAGTTCACCCTGTAAAGTGTTAGTGTTGGTACCATGATAAAAAGCACCCAGTTCGTCTTGTAAGGTGGTTGGCATTGGGAAGGTATCAAGCCATAGAAACCATTCTAAATATGGAATATAATAAACAAAATTAGTTTCTCTGATCCATCTGGATCGTGACAACCTGTCCAACCCATACCAGTATAGAAAGTAGACATAAAATGATGACGCAATATACAATCAGAATTAAACCAAAGCCTATTATAAACCTAACCAAATTTAAACAATACTTCCACAATTGACCCCAAACACTAGATCCAAATTGCTCAAGAAAGAACTGTACAATATACACAGCCACACACCAAATTTAGGTGGAATTACCAGGACCCAAACCTGAACTGATCGTACTCAGCAAGACACTATAATCACCATCAGTTAATTAGAAACCTTTACTCATTAAACAAACCAGCCATAAGTCAAGTCAATAAATAGCTGAGTGAATATAACCTTATGAAACAGCTATGTATGAATAAAATATACGGCATAATAAAACAGAAGGAAATAAGTGAGAAGACACAATACCTTTACTTAATAAAACCTGTTGTTTACAGGCTAACAACATAAAATGAATGAAACTGACTATAAGCCATAATTAGGAATATAATAGATTGAAGTAAGTGAACATGGAATAGATAGCTGACTAAAATCTTGATATTACATAAAACCACCAAAGAAAAACCTAAAATATTTACTGTATCTTAGTCTTAGGTTCTTTTGGTGCATCAAGCAGTAGTTGCCAATGATCATGATCAGCAGCAGCTTTTTCGCGTCCGTGCCAAGTGGTGTTGACTGCCATCAGGTCTTTTGGGATTTTTGGAACATTCATCACCAGGTGATCCTGGGGCAACCTCACCTCCGTTTACTGCCAGGTGGAGCCCAGTTACTGTGTATACTCGAATGTAAACCTCATCCCCTATTTTATGTCTTAGAAATGAACAAAATTCTAAACCTCATTTATAAGCCAGACTGGATCAACACAAAATAAAGTGTCTTATTCAAGCATACAGCATGCTGCCTGATCCAGGAATTGAGCTTACTACTATCTTGATTTTTTCCAAACACTGAGTGGCATATTTGGGGTTTTCAGGAAATAAATTCTGTTTTAATTTCAAAGCTTCTGAGTGGCAGCATTTTGATGCGTGTGGTACTAGTTTAGCATCTGTACAACCTCACACCTGTACAACCACACACCTGTACAACCACACACCTATACACCTTAGAGAAACATTGATCATAAGCCCAATACCTTAACCATTAGGCTTCACACTTGTACTTTCTTCTCAAACAATAAAAGAATGTAGTTTATTATATTTCATAGTTTGTATAAGTAATTGAATCTTGACCATCTTGCTGACATTTAAGTGAAGTGTCCTCGTATGACATTATTGTTACGGCCCTTGCCATTCTGAGTTCAAATCCCGCCGAGGTTAACTTTGCCTTTCATCCTTACAGGGTCGATAAAATAAAGTACCAGTAATACACTGGGTAATTGCTGGCCTTGTGCCTAACGTAGAAACAATTATTAATATATGAAGTATACAGTGCCGGTTGTTTAGTTATATTGTACTTTGTCCTGATTATGATGGACAGATGTTGTATGGAGACATTTTCTGCTGATCAGTTTGTCATAAATTATTTGTATGTATTAACTGTTCCCATAAACCATTGGGACATTTTCATCTACCATTTCTCTAGCAATAAAAGACTAGGCTGTAACCAGTGGCTCCATAATATTTAAAGGGTTCCTAATTTTTTATTTATTTGTTAGCATAAATAATACACAGTGCCCCGTTTCCTCTCTTCCCCCCTGGCCCAATAAAAATTTCAGCCAGGGGCCCCATGCAAGCTTAAACTGCTCCTGCCAGCAACCTGTTGAAGGATTTGAATCAAACATTGCCAGAGGCGGAAAGTAACAGTAGTAATGATATATGAACCATTAATCTTTCAGCTAAGTAGGCCATAAATCTTGCTGAAGCTTTTATATTTATTTATAAAACATTACCCAATACAAGCCTTCATTATTGTCTTTATACTTGTGAATTGGCAGTATCAGTAGAGGGTCTGACGCCATGCTTTCCAGCATAGTTACGTCTGAGTTCAAATCCTGTCAAGGTTAACTTTGCCTTTCATCCTCACGGGGTCGATAAAATAAAGTACCAGTAATGTACTGGGTAATTGCGGGCCTTGTGCCTAAAGTAGAAACAATTATTGTCTTTATACTATAGTGTTTTTTTTTTCTTAAGTATAATGATTTTAATGTCAGTGGGTTGGATGGGTCTGCAATATGGCAAATATATCATGATCCTGTGTTATTTTGTCTACGAGGTCCGTGTTTCCTTCAATGTTTTTCTCTGCTCTACCTTTAGTACCTTATGCTGTCAACACATCTTTACCTAGCTTTCACTGTCTGTGTTTATCTCGTGTCCATACCAGTGCAGTTTTTTACTCTGTTCATCAGTTAATTCCTACCCTACCATTCTCTCTCACCTCACATAAACTCCATTTTTCATGCAGCTTAAGTTGAAATATGATACTAATTACATATTGACTATGTATGAGGTGAAGGCAATAATAATAATAATACAAATAATACAAAGACCACCATCTTCACTACCACTATGATGGACAATATGGCAGAACACTCGCCAACATGGAGAATTCTGGACACATGTAATGTATATTAAATGGATTATATGTTAACCTTGTTTCAAGCTTTCATGGACCTTTTGCCTTCTACAAATGTTCTACATTACATTAAACATCTCTATTCCACTTCATTAACACTTTCATTTATGTTTTTCTAATGAAGTTCACTTTATTTCACTTAATAAAGAATTTGGAAAGATTTACTCAAATTGACTCATTATTTCATTATTAAGATGGTATTTCTAAACATAAAAAAAATATATCACATCTTTTCTGCAAGTGAAGGCACTGGTGTTACAATAAAATACACTCAGTCCACTCTGTAAAGTGAGAGTGCCAGTATTACAATAAATTGCACCCAGTCCACTCTGTAAAGTGATAGTGCCAGTATTACAGTAAAATACGCCCAGTATATATGCTGTAAAGTGATAGTGCCAGTATTACAATAAATTGCACCCAGTCCACTCTGTAAAGTGATAGTGCCAGTATTACAGTAAAATACACCCAGTATATATGCTGTAAAGTGAGTGGTGTTAGGAAGAGTATCCAGCTTTAGAAACCATACTAAACATGTAATGTATGAACAAAATGAGGTCTTTACGATCTGTTTAGTCTCAGACTTTGACAACCCTCACAACCCATATTGGATGTTGAACCTCTCAAAGGAGATGACAAAGACACAGGTGTGATGCTGAGCTGGAGAGGACATGTCCATCCAACCCATGCAGACATAAAAATGACTTGTTCTAACAATTAATGGTTTTGTTTCTTAGAACCACATCTGGTATTTGGCCAGGTTGGTCTGAAAAGGGTTAAAGGATGCATTAGGCAATGTTATCCCTGCTATATAACTCCAGATGGTCATAGCTGGAATGTCTTTTAATATATATATGTCTGATTACTAAAAATTGAATTTGTAGAGTTAAACAACCACCACCACTATTATTATTTTACCATTTCTTTAATATCTGAAGATTATCAGTTTAACATAAATCAATATTTCTTAGTTGTCCATTATCATTTATTGACCTAGTATCTTACTTATTGGTAGAAAATGACTGATTATTGGATCAATATTCTCAAATTTATATAAATAGCTTTATCCTAGAATGTTTTCTTTGGTAAAACATTTTGAACCCTTTTGATACCAATTTAACCCAAACCAGCTCTGGTTCTATGAAACAAAACCATCTATTTCAGAAGGTTCCTATTTAAAATCTTTCAACATAATTTTATGTAAGAACCTTTTAAGTTACTATATTAGCCCTTTCATTTCCATATTTCTAAGGAAAGACACAACCTATGGTATTCAATTGTTTTGAAAATGATAAAAAAAATTTGGAGGAATTTAGTAACATAACTTTCTCATTGTTAATCTGGTGTTTGGAACAAAGTATTCCTATATAACATCATGATGGAAGGTTTTTTAGATAAAATAAACAACTTTGTATCATATAAGCAGGGGCTGTTTGGTATCAAAGGGCTAAATATGTCTCTCCTTTCATAATTACATCCTTAACTTAAATGTGATGTTTCTCTTTTAGTATTAGCATTTTTCAACAGGCTGATCTATTATTCCCACCCTTATCGCTCTCTCTTTACATTGAGTAAAACCATTGTAATCTGTTGTCATTAGTAATAGTGGTAGTATCTTTAATATCTGACAGCTGTTGTCAGTTTATTTGGAAGGCAGCCAGATTTCCACTAATTTCTCCTGCTTTATAGTCTTTAATTATCAACAAATGGGATTTTAAACTTTATTCTACCCCACCCCTTCATTTTAAGCTGCACAAACAGTTTTGATGCATGTTTGTATTTCAATCCACCCTCTCATTTACCTGTTCTTCTTAAAAAACAATTCACCTATTGTCAGAATTATTTTGTCTGTCTTCTACTGGTATAAGTTGGCTGGATTGTCATGGACTGAGATTTGGTAGGCTGGAATAACCCCATCTAGCTCATATGTTCCATGTTTGGCATGATTTCTACAGTTGCATATCCTTCCTAATGTCAACCACTTTACAGGATGTACTGGGTGCACTTTATACATCTACTTATTGTTGAGTATTTACTATCATTTTTGAAACATTAACTTACAACAGAAGTGTTCAAACTGCATTGGTGTATGATGTGAGGAAGTATTTATGTATATATAATGTAAGGGGGTGTTGGTGTGTGTGTGTATATATATATATATAATGAGTTAGTGATGAAATGAGCCAGATCACTGACGATCCCAAGGAATGCGCAGAACTCATTGCTGAGTGCTATGCAAGTATTTTTACTGTTGAAAACCAGAATGTACCATCTCCACCATCTCTAACATCAAATTCCATAACAACTATGGAATTTACACCTGCAATGTTGCGACGTCACCTTAAGAATAAGCGCAACTATGCCTCCCCTGGTCTTGATGGTGTGACATACCTGCTTCTCAAACGTGGCGGGTATTTCCTTTTGCGCCAGCTTTCTTTCTTCTTTCAATACTGTCTCAACAATGGTGCTACTCCGGAGCAGTGGAAAACTGCCAGTGTCATTCCCCTGTTCAAAAAGGGCAACCGCATGTCACCTGTCAACTATCGTCCAGTCAGTCTTACTAGCTGTATGGCCAAACTGATTGAATCCTGTGTCAGAGAAACACTTTGGAACTTCTGGAGCTCTCACAGCCTCATCCGGCCCTCACAGTTTGGATTTATCCCTAACTCCAGCTGCTGTGATCAGCTTATCGAGTTCCTTGAGGACATCACCCGGATCACTGACAGCGGCTCATGGGTGGATGTTGTTTACCTTGACTTTGCTAAGGCTTTTAATTCTGTGCCACACAAAAGACTTATGGCAAAACTCTCTGCAATGGGTGTGAGGGATGATCTTTTCGACTGGTTGAAATCCTTCATTCTCAGCTGAAAAGAAGTAGTCACGGTTCTAGGACAGCATTCTTCACCATATGAGATGTCATCTGGTGTACCACAGGGATCTGTTCTTGGTCCTCTTTTGTTTGTGGCATATATTAACGACATAGATGCCAACTTACAGAATGCCACGGTACTAAAATATGCAGATGACATCAAGCTGTACCTTGAAATCAAAAGGACTGATCCTGAAATTTACAACTCTTTCCTACAATCAGACCTGGACACAATGCAGCAATGGATCACAGACTGGCAACTGAAGCTGGCTGTGGACAAGTGTACCACCATGCATTTTGGAAGGAAAAATCCAGCGTCCACATACTCCCTCCACAACACTGATATCAAAAAGTCCTCTTGTGAACGTGACCTGGGCATTGCTGTCAGCAACGATTTGCGTTGGACAAAGCATGTCTCTAAGATTGTCAAGAAGGCCGAGGGTGTCTTGGCATCACTCAGCAAGACCTTTGTTAGCCGCTCTCCAGCCATCTATTTAAAACTGTATACAGCTATGGTACGACCACACTTGGAATTCGCATCATCAGTCTGGAACCCCTATCTTGCTCAGAACATTGACCTCCTGGAAACTGTTCAGAGACGTGCAACCAAGCGCATACCCTCCATCAGACACCTACCATACTCTGAACGCCTTGCTTCCCTGGGCATGGATTCATTGAAGCTCCGACGTCTGGCAATGGACTTGGTGAATACCCACAAAGTTTTTAACCATCTCGCCAATTGCAACCCTGAGCACCTCTTTGATCTCCATGTGTCTAACACACGTGGACATGCCTACAAGATCAGAAAACAGCACAGCTCCCATGACTTTCGTAGACACTTTTTCACGCTGAAGCATGGAACAAACTGCCTGCGTCAATTGTTAGCTGCCGAGACACTGCATCCTTTAAGACACTCATGCTTCCCAAAATACGCCAAAACTACACCTGATGTACCCCTTCCATACACATGCACACATGTGTGTATCATGACTCGTGCACTGTTCATTTTACTGATGTTTGTGCATTGCCCTATGTACTGTACATGCACTTTTTTGATGAGTTGTGGTGCACCTGGGCACTGTACACAATATTTCATTATTGTTATTGTTATTATATCATGACTCGTACACTGTTCATTTTCCTGACATTTGTACATTATTCTATGTACTATACATGCACCTTTGATGAGTTGTAGTGCACCTGAGCACTGTACACAATAATTTCATTATTATTATTATTAATATGGGAAGTTTAATCAACTAGTTGACAGGTGTAAAGTTCACTTTAGTAGAATGGAAGTGACAGATAGGGGAAACAGTTATTCTAAGGTTCATAAATGTAGTTTTGTTTAATATCTATCACAACCTGCTGGAAATATGCACGCACACACACACACACACACACACACACACACGCACACATTTATATTAAAGACAGAACAAATATATTGATGTATTTTGGTTATTTTGATTATCAAGAGAATTCTATAGTTATAGTATAGGACCCATTATGTGTGGAAAGACCAATAGAAACAGTTTGTGAAAGTGTATGGCCAGTTTGTGAAAGTGTATGGTCAGGGTGTTGCACTCACAATCATAAGGCTGTGGTTCTGGACTAGTTGGTGTGTTGTGTTCTTGGGTAACATGCTTCTTTATGTTGGTTTTTAGAAAGACTGGCGCTCCTGTCATTAAAACACCTGAGAAACAGAAACCTATAAGTTACAACCTTGTAAGAGGCTAGTTAAACTACACAGGTGTGAGTTGTAACAGCATGATATATCTAGTGATCAGCTCCATACCACAGACACACATAACATGATATATCTAGTGATCAGCTCCATACCACAGACACACATAACATGATATATCTAGTGATCAGCTCCATACCACAGACACACATAACATGATATATCTAGTGATCAGCTCCATACCACAGACACACATAACATGATATATCTAGTGATCAGCTCCTCCACCACAGGCACACATAACATGATATATCTAGTGATCAGCTCCATACCACAGACACACATAACATGATATATCTAGTGATCAGCTCCATACCACAGACACACATAACATGATATATCTAGTGATCAGCTCCATACCACAGACACACATAACTTGTCATTTATTGTTCCTGTTTTTTTTTGTTTTTTCTTAATAACAATTATCATTTGTTTTAATCTACATGGAAGTGTTAATCATATTGTGTTGTATGTTCTGTTGAAATAGTACTATGATTCATTAACTATATAATATAATGAATTGTATTGTATTGAAATAGCTGACTAGATGATGTTTAGTGAGGAGGTTGTGGGCTGTAAAGGGTCATTTAGAGGTTTCTATATAGTAAGCAATGGAGAGACAGAGGCAGAGGCAGTGACAGTGGGAGTTTGGTTCCTTTGTGTTCGGACCTAGTGTATATGTGAGAGATGCGGAGAGAGACAGAGGCAGTGACAGTGGGAGTTTGGTTCCTTTGTGTTCGGACCTAGAGTATATGTGAGAGATGGGGAGAGACAGAGGCAGTGACAGTGGGAGTTTGGTTCCTTTGTGTTCGGACCTAGTGTATATGTGAGAGATGGGGAGAGCGAGAGAGACAGAGGCAGTGACAGTGGGAGTTTGGTTCCTTTGTGTTCGGACCTAGAGTACATGTGAGAGATGGGGAGAGACAGAGGCAGTGACAGTGGGAGTTTGGTTCCTTTGTGTTCGGACCTAGTGTATATGTGAGAGATGGGGAGAGACAGAGGCAGTGACAGTGGGAGTTTGGTTCCTTTGTGTTTGGACCTAGTGTATATGTGAGAGATGGGGAGAGACAGAGGCAGTGACAGTGGGAGTTTGGTTCCTTTGTGTTTGGACCTAGTGTATATGTGAGAGATGGGGGAGAGCGAGAGAGACAGAGGTAGTGACAGTGGGAGTTTGGTTCCTTTGTATTCGGACCTAGAGTATATGTGAGAGATGGGGGAGAGCGAGAGAGACAGAGGTAGTGACAGTGGGAGTTTGGTTCCTTTGTATTCGGACCTAGAGTATATGTGAGAGATGGGGAGAGACAGAGGCAGTGACAGTGGGAGTTTGGTTCCTTTGTGTTCGGACCTAGTGTATATGTGAGAGATGGGGAGAGACAGAGGCAGTGACAGTGGGAGTTTGGTTCCTTTGTGTTCGGACCTAGTGTATATGTGAGAGATGGGGAGAGACAGAGGCAGTGACAGTGGGAGTTTGGTTCCTTTGTGTTCGGACCTAGTGTATATGTGAGAGATGGGGAGAGAGACAGAGGTAGTGACAGTGGGAGTTTGATTCCTTTGTGTTCGGACCTAGAGTATATGTGAGAGATGGGGAGAGCAAGAGAGACAGGGGTAGTGACAGTGGGAGTTTGGTTCCTTTGTGTTCGGACCTAGTGTATATGTGAGAGATGGGGAGAGCGAGAGAGACAGAGGTAGTGACAGTGGGAGTTTGGTTCCTTTGTATTCGGACCTAGTGTATATGTATATATATATATATATAAATTTACTGTTTTCTATATTATTTCAAGGTTGATGATTAATGTATTTAAATGTTTCTATGCCTGGGTGTCGGATTGTTTTTAAAGCTGGGTATTCTTTCTACCATTAACCAATCAACCATGTAATAGAATATTTAACCTGTTTTTTGTAAGCCAGACAAGCTGGCTAAAATATAGTTATATCTCCTGTTTAGAAATATATCACAATGGTTGTAGCGAGTGGAACTAATTTATTTTAATTACTTCCTATTCAGGTGTAATTATTTAGAAACAGGAGAGAAATAAGAGTGAAGAGAAAAATAAATTAAGAAAGGGGAGAGAAAAGAACGGGGCAAACCTGGTTGGCCAGTATATCTTAATTGTGCTTAAAAATACTATAGTAAATATAGAGTACTGTAAATGCTAAAGGGTTAAAACACTTGAGAAACCTCATAGGAGGTCAGCTAAACCTACATGTTGCTTGGAGGGAAGAGGGGTCATGTGATTTATTGTTTTGTAGAATTGTATTTATTTAATTAATTAATTTGTTTGTTTCAGTTAAAGCGATTTAAAGAGAAAAACAAGACTCCTGCTGGTGTGGATACAAAATCTTCATCAAACCGTTCTAGTGTGAGTCCTTCCTCGAACCCGTCCATTGTAGGAGATAAAATATCATCTATCACGGTAAGGGGTCACAATCAGTTGTTACTCTTTTATCTATCTATCTTTGTTAACCCTTTAGCATTTAAACCGGCCGTATCTGGCCAGAATTCTTTCACCTCTTTCTGTTCAAACCAGCCGTAACTTGCTACTCATAGTGATGTTAAGGTATTGTTCTCAAAATAAATAGTTGTTTCTACTTTTGGCACAAAGCCAGCAATTACCCTAGTGCATTACTGGTACTTTATTTTATTGACCCTGTAAGGATGAAAGGTAAAGTTAACCTCGGCGGGATTTGAACTCAGACTGTAAAGGGCCGTAACTCTATGCTGCAAAGCATGGTGTCCGACTCTCTACTGATACTGCTAAATCACTGCCCAAAATAAATATCATAAAGTCTTTACTGTGAAAATACAATAGTAAATTATAATGTAAATGCTAAAGAGTTAAACTGGCTGTATCCAACCAGAACTCGATCACACCTCTTTCTGTCCAAACTGGTCGCTCATACTGACGTTAAGGTATTGTTCTCAAAATAAATATCATCAAAATCTCATTGATTCGATATTGTGTAAGATAATTATGCGAGATAAAGCCTTTACTGTGAAAATACAAGAGTATATAGAGAGTTATGTAAATGGTAAAGGGTTAAACATTCATTAGGTCATTATCATCATCATCATCATCATCATCATTTTACGTCCGCTTTTTCCTGCTTGCAAGGGTGGGACGGGAACTGATTCTGGCTTGATTTCTACAGCTGGGTGCCCTTCCTAACACCAACCTCATTTACAGTGAGTGCTGGGTGCTTTTTTGCCGTGGCACCTCCACGACCAATTTGCAGTGGAATGATATGGACCCCAGTCCCTATCATCTCATTTCTACAGCTGAGTAAACTGGAGCAATATGAAATAAAGTGTCTTGCTCAAGGAAACAACACATCATCCGGTCTGAGAATTGAACTCACAACCTTTCGATTGCAAGGCCAATGCTCTAACCACTAAGCCATGTGCCTCATTATATATATAACTAAAGTAGTTGATTCAGCAGAGTTGTTAGAGTATTGGATATTGGTTTAGGGTCTCTGTATTCTGAGCTGAAATCCTATTAAAACAAATAATGTTATAAACAGATGACATTTACTTTAGGGAATGTATGTTTATACTCCCCAGTATATGTTATTTAATTCTCTCTCTCTCTCTCCAGTAAGTATACTTCCCCTTCACCTCTACACTTAATTCTCTCTCTCTCTCTCCAGTAAGTATACTTCCCCTTCACCTCTACACTTAATTCTCTCTCTCTCTCTCTCCAGTAAGTATACTTCCCCTTCACCTCTACACTTAATTCTCTCTCTCTCTCCAGTAAGTATACTTCCCCTTCACCTCTACACTTAATTCTCTCTCTCTCTCTCTCCAGTAAGTATACTTCCCCTTCACCTCTACACTTAATTCTCTCTCTCTCTCCAGTAAGTATACTTCCCCTTCACCTCTACACTTAATTCTCTCTCTCTCTCCAGTAAGTATACTTCCCCTTCACCTCTACACTTAATTCTCTCTCTCTCTCCAGTAAGTATACTTCCCCTTCACCTCTACACTTAATTCTCTCTCTCTCTCTCCAGTAAGTATACTTCCCCTTCACCTCTACACTTAATTCTCTCTCTCTCTCTCCAGTAAGTATACTTCCCCTTCACCTCTACACTTAATTCTCTCTCTCTCTCCAGTAAGTATACTTCCCCTTCACCTCTACACTTAATTCTCTCTCTCTCTCTCCAGTAAGTATACTTCCCCTTCACCTCTACACTTAATTCTCTCTCTCTCTCTCCAGTAAGTATACTTCCCCTTCACCTCTACACTTAATTCTCTCTCTCTCTCCAGTAAGTATACTTCCCCTTCACCTCTACACTTAATTCTCTCTCTCTCTCCAGTAAGTATACTTCCCCTTCACCTCTACACTTAATTCTCTCTCTCTCTCCAGTAAGTATACTTCCCCTTCACCTCTACACTTAATTCTCTCTCTCTCTCTCCAGTAAGTATACTTCCCCTTCACCTCTACACTTAATTCTCTCTCTCTCTCTCCAGTAAGTATACTTCCCCTTCACCTCTACACTTAATTCTCTCTCTCTCTCTCCAGTAAGTATACTTCCCCTTCACCTCTACACTTAATTCTCTCTCTCTCTCCAGTAAGTATACTTCCCCTTCACCTCTACACTTAATTCTCTCTCTCTCTCCAGTAAGTATACTTCCCCTTCACCTCTACACTTAATTCTCTCTCTCTCTCCAGTAAGTATACTTCCCCTTCACCTCTACACTTAATTCTCTCTCTCTCTCCAGTAAGTATACTTCCCCTTCACCTCTACACTTAATTCTCTCTCTCTCTCTCCAGTAAGTATACTTCCCCTTCACCTCTACACTTAATTCTCTCTCTCTCTCTCCAGTAAGTATACTTCCCCTTCACCTCTACACTTAATTCTCTCTCTCTCTCTCCAGTAAGTATACTTCCCCTTCACCTCTACACTTAATTCTCTCTCTCTCTCTCCAGTAAGTATACTTCCCCTTCACCTCTACACTTAATTCTCTCTCTCTCTCTCCAGTAAGTATACTTCCCCTTCACCTCTACACTTAATTCTCTCTCTCTCTCTCCAGTAAGTATACTTCCCCTTCACCTCTACACTTAATTCTCTCTCTCTCTCTCCAGTAAGTATACTTCCCCTTCACCTCTACACTTAATTCTCTCTCTCTCTCTCCAGTAAGTATACTTCCCCTTCACCTCTACACTTAATTCTCTCTCTCTCTCTCCAGTAAGTATACTTCCCCTTCACCTCTACACTTAATTCTCTCTCTCTCTCTCTCCAGTAAGTATACTTCCCCTTCACCTCTACACTTAATTCTCTCTCTCTCTCCAGTAAGTATACTTCCCCTTCACCTCTACACTTAATTCTCTCTCTCTCTCTCCAGTAAGAATACTTCCCCTTCACCTCTACACTTAATTCTCTCTCTCTCTCTCCAGTAAGTATACTTCCCCTTCACCTCTACACTTAATTCTCTCTCTCTCTCTCTCCAGTAAGTATACTTCCCCTTCACCTCTACACTTAATTCTCTCTCTCTCTCCAGTAAGTATACTTCCCCTTCACCTCTACACTTAATTCTCTCTCTCTCTCTCTCCAGTAAGTATACTTCCCCTTCACCTCTACACTTAATTCTCTCTCTCTCTCCAGTAAGTATACTTCCCCTTCACCTCTACACTTAATTCTCTCTCTCTCTCTCCAGTAAGAATACTTCCCCTTCACCTCTACACTTAATTCTCTCTCTCTCTCTCCAGTAAGAATACTTCCCCTTCACCTCTACACTTAATTCTCTCTCTCTCTCTCCAGTAAGAATACTTCCCCTTCACCTCTACACTTAATTCTCTCTCTCTCTCTCTCCAGTAAGTATACTTCCCCTTCACCTCTACACTTAATTCTCTCTCTCTCTCTCTCCAGTAAGTATACTTCCCCTTCACCTCTACACTTAATTCTCTCTCTCTCTCTCCAGTAAGTATACTTCCCCTTCACCTCTACACTTAATTCTCTCTCTCTCTCCAGTAAGTATACTTCCCCTTCACCTCTACACTTAATTCTCTCTCTCTCTCTCCAGTAAGAATACTTCCCCTTCACCTCTACACTTAATTCTCTCTCTCTCTCTCCAGTAAGTATACTTCCCCTTCACCTCTACACTTAATTCTCTCTCTCTCTCTCTCCAGTAAGTATACTTCCCCTTCACCTCTACACTTAATTCTCTCTCTCTCTCTCTCCAGTAAGTATACTTCCCCTTCACCTCTACACTTAATTCTCTCTCTCTCTCTCCAGTAAGTATACTTCCCCTTCACCTCTACACTTAATTCTCTCTCTCTCTCTCCAGTAAGAATACTTCCCCTTCACCTCTACACTTAATTCTCTCTCTCTCTCTCCAGTAAGTATACTTCCCCTTCACCTCTACACTTAATTCTCTCTCTCTCTCTCTCCAGTAAGTATACTTCCCCTTCACCTCTACACTTAATTCTCTCTCTCTCTCCAGTAAGTATACTTCCCCTTCACCTCTACACTTAATTCTCTCTCTCTCTCTCTCCAGTAAGTATACTTCCCCTTCACCTCTACACTTAATTCTCTCTCTCTCTCTCCAGTAAGTATACTTCCCCTTCACCTCTACACTTAATTCTCTCTCTCTCTCCAGTAAGTATACTTCCCCTTCACCTCTACACTTAATTCTCTCTCTCTCTCTCTCCAGTAAGTATACTTCCCCTTCACCTCTACACTTAATTCTCTCTCTCTCTCTCCAGTAAGTATACTTCCCCTTCACCTCTACACTTAATTCTCTCTCTCTCTCCAGTAAGTATACTTCCCCTTCACCTCTACACTTAATTCTCTCTCTCTCTCTCTCCAGTAAGTATACTTCCCCTTCACCTCTACACTTAATTCTCTCTCTCTCTCCAGTAAGTATACTTCCCCTTCACCTCTACACTTAATTCTCTCTCTCTCTCTCCAGTAAGTATACTTCCCCTTCACCTCTACACTTAATTCTCTCTCTCTCTCTCCAGTAAGTATACTTCCCCTTCACCTCTACACTTAATTCTCTCTCTCTCAGTAAGTATACTTCCCCTTCACCTCTACACTTAATTCTCTCTCTCTCTCCAGTAAGTATACTTCCCCTTCACCTCTACACTTAATTCTCTCTCTCTCTCCAGTAAGTATACTTCCCCTTCACCTCTACACTTAATTCTCTCTCTCTCTCCAGTAAGTATACTTCCCCTTCACCTCTACACTTAATTCTCTCTCTCTCTCTCTCCAGTAAGTATACTTCCCCTTCACCTCTACACTTAATTCTCTCTCTCTCTCTCCAGTAAGTATACTTCCCCTTCACCTCTACACTTAATTCTCTCTCTCTCTCTCCAGTAAGTATACTTCCCCTTCACCTCTACACTTAATTCTCTCTCTCTCTCCAGTAAGTATACTTCCCCTTCACCTCTACACTTAATTCTCTCTCTCTCTCTCCAGTAAGTATACTTCCCCTTCACCTCTACACTTAATTCTCTCTCTCTCTCTCCAGTAAGTATACTTCCCCTTCACCTCTACACTTAATTCTCTCTCTCTCTCTCCAGTAAGTATACTTCCCCTTCACCTCTACACTTAATTCTCTCTCTCTCTCCAGTAAGTATACTTCCCCTTCACCTCTACACTTAATTCTCTCTCTCTCTCCAGTAAGTATACTTCCCCTTCACCTCTACACTTAATTCTCTCTCTCTCTCCAGTAAGTATACTTCCCCTTCACCTCTACACTTAATTCTCTCTCTCTCTCTCCAGTAAGTATACTTCCCCTTCACCTCTACACTTAATTCTCTCTCTCTCTCCAGTAAGTATACTTCCCCTTCACCTCTACACTTAATTCTCTCTCTCTCTCTCTCCAGTAAGTATACTTCCCCTTCACCTCTACACTTAATTCTCTCTCTCTCTCTCCAGTAAGTATACTTCCCCTTCACCTCTACACTTAATTCTCTCTCTCTCTCTCCAGTAAGTATACTTCCCCTTCACCTCTACACTTAATTCTCTCTCTCTCTCTCCAGTAAGTATACTTCCCCTTCACCTCTACACTTAATTCTCTCTCTCTCTCCAGTAAGTATACTTCCCCTTCACCTCTACACTTAATTCTCTCTCTCTCTCTCCAGTAAGTATACTTCCCCTTCACCTCTACACTTAATTCTCTCTCTCTCTCCAGTAAGTATACTTCCCCTTCACCTCTACACTTAATTCTCTCTCTCTCTCTCTCCAGTAAGTATACTTCCCCTTCACCTCTACACTTAATTCTCTCTCTCTCTCTCCAGTAAGTATACTTCCCCTTCACCTCTACACTTAATTCTCTCTCTCTCTCTCTCCAGTAAGTATACTTCCCCTTCACCTCTACACTTAATTCTCTCTCTCTCTCTCCAGTAAGTATACTTCCCCTTCACCTCTACACTTAATTCTCTCTCTCTCTCTCCAGTAAGTATACTTCCCCTTCACCTCTACACTTAATTCTCTCTCTCTCTCCAGTAAGTATACTTCCCCTTCACCTCTACACTTAATTCTCTCTCTCTCTCCAGTAAGTATACTTCCCCTTCACCTCTACACTTAATTCTCTCTCTCTCTCTCTCTCCAGTAAGTATACTTCCCCTTCACCTCTACACTTAATTCTCTCTCTCTCTCTCCAGTAAGTATACTTCCCCTTCACCTCTACACTTAATTCTCTCTCTCTCTCTCCAGTAAGTATACTTCCCCTTCACCTCTACACTTAATTCTCTCTCTCTCTCTCTCTCCAGTAAGTATACTTCCCCTTCACCTCTACACTTAATTCTCTCTCTCTCTCTCCAGTAAGTATACTTCCCCTTCACCTCTACACTTAATTCTCTCTCTCTCTCTCCAGTAAGTATACTTCCCCTTCACCTCTACACTTAATTCTCTCTCTCTCTCTCAGTAAGTATACTTCCCCTTCACCTCTACACTTAATTCTCTCTCTCTCTCTCTCTCCAGTAAGTATACTTCCCCTTCACCTCTACACTTAATTCTCTCTCTCTCTCTCTCCAGTAAGTATACTTCCCCTTCACCTCTACACTTAATTCTCTCTCTCTCTCTCCAGTAAGTATACTTCCCCTTCACCTCTACACTTAATTCTCTCTCTCTCTCTCCAGTAAGTATACTTCCCCTTCACCTCTACACTTAATTCTCTCTCTCTCTCTCCAGTCAGTAAGTATACTTCCCCTTCACCTCTACACTTAATTCTCTCTCTCTCTCTCCAGTAAGTATACTTCCCCTTCACCTCTACACTTAATTCGCTCTCTCTCTCTCTCCAGTAAGTATACTTCCCCTTCACCTCTACACTTAATTCTCTCTCTCTCTCTCCAGTAAGTATACTTCCCCTTCACCTCTACACTTAATTCTCTCTCTCTCTCTCTCCAGTAAGTATACTTCCCCTTCACCTCTACACTTAATTCTCTCTCTCTCTCTCCAGTAAGTATACTTCCCCTTCACCTCTACACTTAATTTCTCTCTCTCTCTCTCCAGTAAGTATACTTCCCCTTCACCTCTACACTTAATTCTCTCTCTCTCTCTCCAGTAAGTATACTTCCCCTTCACCTCTACACTTAATTCTCTCTCTCTCTCTCTCAGTAAGTATACTTCCCCTTCACCTCTACACTTAATTCTCTCTCTCTCTCTCCAGTAAGTATACTTCCCCTTCACCTCTACACTTAATTCTCTCTCTCTCTCTCCAGTAAGTATACTTCCCCTTCACCTCTACACTTAATTCTCTCTCTCTCTCTCCAGTAAGTATACTTCCCCTTCACCTCTACACTTAATTCTCTCTCTCTCTCTCCAGTAAGTATACTTCCCCTTCACCTCTACACTTAATTCTCTCTCTCTCTCTCCAGTAAGTATACTTCCCCTTCACCTCTACACTTAATTCTCTCTCTCTCTCTCCAGTAAGTATACTTCCCCTTCACCTCTACACTTAATTCTCTCTCTCTCTCTCCAGTAAGTATACTTCCCCTTCACCTCTACACTTAATTCTCTCTCTCTCTCTCCAGTAAGTATACTTCCCCTTCACCTCTACACTTAATTCTCTCTCTCTCTCTCCAGTAAGTATACTTCCCCTTCACCTCTACACTTAATTCTCTCTCTCTCTCTCCAGTAAGTATACTTCCCCTTCACCTCTACACTTAATTCTCTCTCTCTCTCTCCAGTAAGTATACTTCCCCTTCACCTCTACACTTAATTCTCTCTCTCTCTCTCCAGTAAGTATACTTCCCCTTCACCTCTACACTTAATTCTCTCTCTCTCTCCAGTAAGTATACTTCCCCTTCACCTCTACACTTAATTCTCTCTCTCTCTCTCCAGTAAGTATACTTCCCCTTCACCTCTACACTTAATTCTCTCTCTCTCTCTCCAGTAAGTATACTTCCCCTTCACCTCTACACTTAATTCTCTCTCTCTCTCTCCAGTAAGTATACTTCCCCTTCACCTCTACACTTAATTCTCTCTCTCTCTCTCCAGTAAGTATACTTCCCCTTCACCTCTACACTTAATTCTCTCTCTCTCTCTCCAGTAAGTATACTTCCCCTTCACCTCTACACTTAATTCTCTCTCTCTCTCTCCAGTAAGTATACTTCCCCTTCACCTCTACACTTAATTCTCTCTCTCTCTCTCCAGTAAGTATACTTCCCCTTCACCTCTACACTTAATTCTCTCTCTCTCTCTCCAGTAAGTATACTTCCCCTTCACCTCTACACTTAATTCTCTCTCTCTCTCTCCAGTAAGTATACTTCCCCTTCACCTCTACACTTAATTCTCTCTCTCTCTCTCCAGTAAGTATACTTCCCCTTCACCTCTACACTTAATTCTCTCTCTCTCTCTCTCCAGTAAGTATACTTCCCCTTCACCTCTACACTTAATTCTCTCTCTCTCTCTCCAGTAAGTATACTTCCCCTTCACCTCTACACTTAATTCTCTCTCTCTCTCTCCAGTAAGTATACTTCCCCTTCACCTCTACACTTAATTCTCTCTCTCTCTCTCCAGTAAGTATACTTCCCCTTCACCTCTACACTTAATTCTCTCTCTCTCTCTCCAGTAAGTATACTTCCCCTTCACCTCTACACTTAATTCTCTCTCTCTCTCTCCAGTAAGTATACTTCCCCTTCACCTCTACACTTAATTCTCTCTCTCTCTCTCTCCAGTAAGTATACTTCCCCTTCACCTCTACACTTAATTCTCTCTCTCTCTCTCCAGTAAGTATACTTCCCCTTCACCTCTACACTTAATTCTCTCTCTCTCTCTCCAGTAAGTATACTTCCCCTTCACCTCTACACTTAATTCTCTCTCTCTCTCTCTCCAGTAAGTATACTTCCCCTTCACCTCTACACTTAATTCTCTCTCTCTCTCTCCAGTAAGTATACTTCCCCTTCACCTCTACACTTAATTCTCTCTCTCTCTCTCCAGTAAGTATACTTCCCCTTCACCTCTACACTTAATTCTCTCTCTCTCTCTCCAGTAAGTATACTTCCCCTTCACCTCTACACTTAATTCTCTCTCTCTCTCTCCAGTAAGTATACTTCCCCTTCACCTCTACACTTAATTCTCTCTCTCTCTCTCCAGTAAGTATACTTCCCCTTCACCTCTACACTTAATTCTCTCTCTCTCTCTCCAGTAAGTATACTTCCCCTTCACCTCTACACTTAATTCTCTCTCTCTCTCTCCAGTAAGTATACTTCCCCTTCACCTCTACACTTAATTCTCTCTCTCTCTCCAGTAAGTATACTTCCCCTTCACCTCTACACTTAATTCTCTCTCTCTCTCTCCAGTAAGTATACTTCCCCTTCACCTCTACACTTAATTCTCTCTCTCTCTCTCCAGTAAGTATACTTCCCCTTCACCTCTACACTTAATTCTCTCTCTCTCTCTCCAGTAAGTATACTTCCCCTTCACCTCTACACTTAATTCTCTCTCTCTCTCTCCAGTAAGTATACTTCCCCTTCACCTCTACACTTAATTCTCTCTCTCTCTCTCCAGTAAGTATACTTCCCCTTCACCTCTACACTTAATTCTCTCTCTCTCTCTCCAGTAAGTATACTTCCCCTTCACCTCTACACTTAATTCTCTCTCTCTCTCCAGTAAGTATACTTCCCCTTCACCTCTACACTTAATTCTCTCTCTCTCTCTCCAGTAAGTATACTTCCCCTTCACCTCTACACTTAATTCTCTCTCTCTCTCCAGTAAGTATACTTCCCCTTCACCTCTACACTTAATCTCTCTCTCTCTCTCCAGTAAGTATACTTCCCCTTCACCTCTACACTTAATTCTCTCTCTCTCTCTCCAGTAAGTATACTTCCCCTTCACCTCTACACTTAATTCTCTCTCTCTCTCTCTCCAGTAAGTATACTTCCCCTTCACCTCTACACTTAATTCTCTCTCTCTCTCTCTCCAGTAAGTATACTTCCCCTTCACCTCTACACTTAATTCTCTCTCTCTCTCTCCAGTAAGTATACTTCCCCTTCACCTCTACACTTAATTCTCTCTCTCTCTCTCTCCAGTAAGTATACTTCCCCTTCACCTCTACACTTAATTCTCTCTCTCTCTCTCCAGTAAGTATACTTCCCCTTCACCTCTACACTTAATTCTCTCTCTCTCCAGTAAGTATACTTCCCCTTCACCTCTACACTTAATTCTCTCTCTCTCTCTCCAGTAAGTATACTTCCCCTTCACCTCTACACTTAATTCTCTCTCTCTCTCCAGTAAGTATACTTCCCCTTCACCTCTACACTTAATTCTCTCTCTCCAGTAAGTATACTTCCCCTTCACCTCTACACTTAATTCTCTCTCTCTCTCTCCAGTAAGTATACTTCCCCTTCACCTCTACACTTAATTCTCTCTCTCTCTCTCCAGTAAGTATACTTCCCCTTCACCTCTACACTTAATTCTCTCTCTCCAGTAAGTATACTTCCCCTTCACCTCTACACTTAATTCTCTCTCTCTCTCTCCAGTAAGTATACTTCCCCTTCACCTCTACACTTAATTCTCTCTCTCTCTCTCCAGTAAGTATACTTCCCCTTCACCTCTACACTTAATTCTCTCTCTCTCTCTCTCCAGTAAGTATACTTCCCCTTCACCTCTACACTTAATTCTCTCTCTCTCTCTCTCCAGTAAGTATACTTCCCCTTCACCTCTACACTTAATTCTCTCTCTCTCTCCAGTAAGTATACTTCCCCTTCACCTCTACACTTAATTCTCTCTCTCTCTCTCCAGTAAGTATACTTCCCCTTCACCTCTACACTTAATTCTCTCTCTCTCTCTCTCCAGTAAGTATACTTCCCCTTCACCTCTACACTTAATTCTCTCTCTCTCTCCAGTAAGTATACTTCCCCTTCACCTCTACACTTAATTCTCTCTCTCTCTCTCCAGTAAGTATACTTCCCCTTCACCTCTACACTTAATTCTCTCTCTCTCTCTCCAGTAAGTATACTTCCCCTTCACCTCTACACTTAATTCTCTCTCTCTCTCTCTCCAGTAAGTATACTTCCCCTTCACCTCTACACTTAATTCTCTCTCTCTCTCTCTCCAGTAAGTATACTTCCCCTTCACCTCTACACTTAATTCTCTCTCTCTCTCTCCAGTAAGTATACTTCCCCTTCACCTCTACACTTAATTCTCTCTCTCTCTCCAGTAAGTATACTTCCCCTTCACCTCTACACTTAATTCTCTCTCTCTCTCCAGTAAGTATACTTCCCCTTCACCTCTACACTTAATTCTCTCTCTCTCTCTCTCCAGTAAGTATACTTCCCCTTCACCTCTACACTTAATTCTCTCTCTCTCTCTCTCCAGTAAGTATACTTCCCCTTCACCTCTACACTTAATTCTCTCTCTCTCTCTCCAGTAAGTATACTTCCCCTTCACCTCTACACTTAATTCTCTCTCTCTCTCTCTCCAGTAAGTATACTTCCCCTTCACCTCTACACTTAATTCTCTCTCTCTCTCTCTCCAGTAAGTATACTTCCCCTTCACCTCTACACTTAATTCTCTCTCTCTCTCTCCAGTAAGTATACTTCCCCTTCACCTCTACACTTAATTCTCTCTCTCTCTCTCCAGTAAGTATACTTCCCCTTCACCTCTACACTTAATTCTCTCTCTCTCTCTCCAGTAAGTATACTTCCCCTTCACCTCTACACTTAATTCTCTCTCTCTCTCTCTCCAGTAAGTATACTTCCCCTTCACCTCTACACTTAATTCTCTCTCTCTCTCTCTCCAGTAAGTATACTTCCCCTTCACCTCTACACTTAATTCTCTCTCTCTCTCTCCAGTAAGTATACTTCCCCTTCACCTCTACACTTAATTCTCTCTCTCTCTCTCTCCAGTAAGTATACTTCCCCTTCACCTCTACACTTAATTCTCTCTCTCTCTCTCTCCAGTAAGTATACTTCCCCTTCACCTCTACACTTAATTCTCTCTCTCTCTCTCCAGTAAGTATACTTCCCCTTCACCTCTACACTTAATTCTCTCTCTCTCTCTCTCCAGTAAGTATACTTCCCCTTCACCTCTACACTTAATTCTCTCTCTCTCTCTCTCCAGTAAGTATACTTCCCCTTCACCTCTACACTTAATTCTCTCTCTCTCTCTCCAGTAAGTATACTTCCCCTTCACCTCTACACTTAATTCTCTCTCTCTCTCTCCAGTAAGTATACTTCCCCTTCACCTCTACACTTAATTCTCTCTCTCTCTCCAGTAAGTATACTTCCCCTTCACCTCTACACTTAATTCTCTCTCTCTCTCTCCAGTAAGTATACTTCCCCTTCACCTCTACACTTAATTCTCTCTCTCTCTCTCTCCAGTAAGTATACTTCCCCTTCACCTCTACACTTAATTCTCTCTCTCTCTCTCCAGTAAGTATACTTCCCCTTCACCTCTACACTTAATTCTCTCTCTCTCTCTCCAGTAAGTATACTTCCCCTTCACCTCTACACTTAATTCTCTCTCTCTCTCTCCAGTAAGTATACTTCCCCTTCACCTCTACACTTAATTCTCTCTCTCTCTCTCTCCAGTAAGTATACTTCCCCTTCACCTCTACACTTAATTCTCTCTCTCTCTCTCCAGTAAGTATACTTCCCCTTCACCTCTACACTTAATTCTCTCTCTCTCTCCAGTAAGTATACTTCCCCTTCACCTCTACACTTAATTCTCTCTCTCTCTCTCCAGTAAGTATACTTCCCCTTCACCTCTACACTTAATTCTCTCTCTCTCTCTCCAGTAAGTATACTTCCCCTTCACCTCTACACTTAATTCTCTCTCTCTCTCTCTCCAGTAAGTATACTTCCCCTTCACCTCTACACTTAATTCTCTCTCTCTCTCTCTCCAGTAAGTATACTTCCCCTTCACCTCTACACTTAATTCTCTCTCTCTCTCTCTCCAGTAAGTATACTTCCCCTTCACCTCTACACTTAATTCTCTCTCTCTCTCTCTCCAGTAAGTATACTTCCCCTTCACCTCTACACTTAATTCTCTCTCTCTCTCTCCAGTAAGTATACTTCCCCTTCACCTCTACACTTAATTCTCTCTCTCTCTCCAGTAAGTATACTTCCCCTTCACCTCTACACTTAATTCTCTCTCTCTCTCTCTCCAGTAAGTATACTTCCCCTTCACCTCTACACTTAATTCTCTCTCTCTCTCCAGTAAGTATACTTCCCCTTCACCTCTACACTTAATTCTCTCTCTCTCTCTCCAGTAAGTATACTTCCCCTTCACCTCTACACTTAATTCTCTCTCTCTCTCTCTCCAGTAAGTATACTTCCCCTTCACCTCTACACTTAATTCTCTCTAGTCTGCACAAAATGTTACAATAAAACATTGTTTAGAATTTGATTCAAATTATAAACATTTTTGGCAGTAATCGGTAGAGCGCCAGACGCCATGCTTTGCAGCATAGAGTTATGGCCCTTTACGTTCTGAGTTCAAATCCTACCGAGGTTAGCTTTGCCTTTCATCCTTACGGGGTTGATAAAATAAAGCACCAGTAATGCACTGGGGTTGATTTAATCGAGTTACCCCACCCCTAAAATTGCTGGCCTTGTGCCTAAATCAGAAACCATTATTATTATTTTATAGCAGGGTGATATATTTTTTTTATACTTTATTAATACACACAAACACACACAAACACACACAAACACACACATTGATATTGTGTGTGTGTGTGTTCTTTGAAACAATATGTCTGTCTTTGGATATGTCTAACTGAAAGAAAGGTGTGCTGATAAGTTGGTTTTACCATAAAAGGGCTTCAGAAAAAGGGAGTTTATTTTAGCAGACAAACAGGGGATTAGGGAATTTGAGGTTGAAATTAGATTCAGGTGAACTATTTTGGGACAGAGCTAAAATTAGAATCTCTTGGTAGAGTCTGCCACTCCTTCAACTTAGAACACTGGCAGATTAGATGATGTATTAAGAAATACTTAGATTGGTTCTAGGATTGATTCTATATATTTAACCCTTTTGTTACCGTATTTTGAATGAAATACACTGCATTTGATTTAATTAATGAAGAATTTGGAGGCATTTACTAAAATTTTAAATTTCATTGAGATGGTGTGTGTGTGTGTATATATATATATATATATATATATATATATATATATATATATATGTGTGTGTGTGTGTGTAGGGTGTCCCCTAAAAATGTATACAAATATTAGTGCTGTTGAAGTGTGTATACATTTTTGGGAGACATCCTGACAAGATATTAAAGGGTCGGACGTCATGCCTTGAAGCATAGTTACTTCTCTTTATGCTCTGAGTTCAAATCCCGCTGAGGTTAACTTTGCCTTTCATCCTTACGGGGGTTGATAAAATAAAGTACCAGTAATGCACTGGGGTAATTGCTGGCCTTGTGCCAAAAGTAGAAACAATTATTAAGTTGTTTGGGAGAAAACAATATTCATACATCGAATTATGGTGGACAGTTTTAATTTAGATATCCAAGTCTGACTGTCTCAGGTCAGGAGGCCCGCCAGGCTGGTGCTTATCCTGGTTTCATGGTATGAAGTGACTGAGAGTACAAGACTTCCCCCTGGACAGGATGCCAGTCCATTAAATCTTGTTCAGTCCATGTTAGTATAGAAAAATCAATGTAAAAACGATGATTGTTAATAAATAAACATGGAAGGTGGCTTGTATTTATGAACAGATGTCATTTTATGTTACTTTTCATGATAGAACCAGGACCCCCTATCATTAAAACAACTGAGAAATCTCATAGGAGGCCTTGTAGGTGTGAGCTGTAGCATGATAGGACTGGGGCCCCTAACATTAAAACACCCAAGAGACCTATGAGATACCTCATAGGTAAGTTAAACCTACATAAGTGTGATTTCTATTTTCTAAATTTTTTTCAGGATGAAAATCCTCAATATACACCAGACCTTCATATCAATCAAAGGTAAGAGTTTTATTTTTAATATATGACTGCTTCTAGTTTAGCAACAATATAGGTTTTGTATCTTCAATCAAAATGAATGTGTGTGTGTGAGTGTATTCCTATGTATGAGTCTCTGTGATGTCTCTCTCTCATGTATATAAGTTTGTGTCTATAACACTTTTAAAAGGTCATGTCACCGTTGAGATATCACGTGTCAAGAGACCAACACAAGACATTTATATAGCTGTAGTTCCTGGTCATTGTTCTCACATATGTTTAAAGATTTGTACATCTATTGCGAGACTGGAAATCCATTTTGTATGAATGCACACGGATAAAGCCCTTATTGACGATATCATTCATCAAATTCCATGCAGTGTTTGTCATAAAATATTTACAACAAACTCATTGTTCTGCATTCATCTAAGATCCTATGACAGAGAAGCTAACATATCTGATATCTACAAATGACTGTAGTAAGAGAGTTGTTGTACTTGATATCAAGTTAATGGCTGCCATACCCTGTACACTCTGTATAGTGGCTGATGTTAGAAAGGGTTAAATTGGCTTTTCAGTTGTATCAAGGACACAATAACCAACCTCTCTGGTGCTAGTGCCATGATAAAATACACCCAGTACACTGTAAAGTGGTTAGCTTTAGGAAGGGTCTCTAGTGCTGGTGCTATAATAAAATATATACACGATTCTCTATAAAGTTGTGGATGATTGGAAGGGTATCCAACTGTAGAAACCATGCCAAAACCATGATGTAAAAATGGTAGCCGTAATGATAACGATGGTGAGTAACTACTGGTTCCTATGTTAATTAATTGATGACTAGTTCAACTACCATTGTTATCACCAGACCAATATTTCAGGTTATTAATGGCTACTTCACTACTACAGTTCTATACACACACACACACTATTGCACTACTATATACACACTACTACAGCACTATAAACACAACACTAAACACAATACTTGATTTGTTACTTTCTCCGGAATTTTAGTTTCATTAAATAAACAACTGACAGATGAATAATTTATTTTATATTATTCCCAACAGTTAACAATAGTTTGTGTTGTGTTGAGATGGGAGAGAACTTTTCTCTATGGAGAGAGAGGTGTGGAGCATTTTTTAAATATTCATGGTGTGTTTTCTCTGACTTGACAGTTGAGTAATTAGCAGTAATCGGCTGCAAGCCATCCAGTTGTAAAACCAACTTCACAGTTGAGTAATTAGCAGTAGTCAGCTCCAAGCCATCCAGTTGTAAAACCAACTTCACAGTTGAGTAGTTAACATTAGTAAGGAACAAGCCATCTCCCTGTAAAACCATTTTTTTTCTAACAAATAAACCATCCTGTGTAGGGAAGCTTGGGAAAATGGATGTATAAAAGTCATAAAGAAATTAGATGAAAAATATTTGTTGAGAAAATACATATTTTTTTTATACATTGCCAACCATTACAGGTTTGTAATTCATCACTGCTAACTAATGAGAGACTGTTCAATTATATAGTGCTTCTGTTGTACTTTATCTTTTATACTTTTACTGATTTCAGTCATTAGACTGGCCATGCTGGGGCACAACCTTCAGGAGATTTAGTCTTAATCATATCAACCCTAGTATTTATTTTTTCATTTCTGGTTCTTGTTATTGTTTTTTATTTGTAGAATCACTAAATTATGGGACATAAACACACAGATACACCATCATCATCATCATCTGTCCATCTTCCATGCTGGCATGGGTTGGATGTGTTGACAATGTCCTAGACTAGATGGCTTGAAGAGACATCATCCTGCTCGTATATTCCCTGTTTGGCATGGTTTCTAAAGCTGTATGTTCTTCATAATGCCAACCTCTTTACAGAGTGTACTGGGTGCATGTTATGATACCAGCACTAGAGGGGTTGCCGTATACTCTATTAGACTGAAGAGTCCGCTCTACTTTATAGTCCCTGTTTAAGGCAATATAGTTTTCTTTCTCTAGTTATCACAACTAAACATAAATACACACACACACACTCACACCACACATACACACACAGTTTTATTTGCTTTTCCTCCCCTTCTTTTTTATCTGGCTGTCCAGTTATCCTGAAAGAATATCAGATTATTCCAAGACTGAATTACTCTCAGAAATGTTGAAACAAAAGAGGTACCTAAGCATGATTTGCAAGGAAATTGCTCTCTGTCTGGCTCTTCCTTTCTTCAATAATTTCTTCTGACTAACATATAAGACCCTTTGTGTGTGTCTGACTAGCATATAAGACCCTTTGTGTGTGTCTAACATATAAGACCCCTTTTTTGTATGTCTGACTAACATATAAGACCCTTTTTTGTGTGTGTCTGACTAGCATATAAGACCCTTTGTGTGTGTCTAACATATAAGACCCCTTTTTTGTATGTCTGACTAACATATAAGACCCTTTTTTGTGTGTGTCTGACTAGCATATAAGACCCTTTTTTTGTGTGTCTGACTAACATATAAGACCCTTTGTGTGTGTTTGACTAACATATGACTTTTTTTTTTTTTTTTTTTTTTTTTTTTAGGTGTGTGTGTCTGACTAGCATATAAGACCTTTGTGTGTGTGTCTAACATAAAGACCCTTTTTTTGTGTCTAACATATAAGACCCTTTTTTTATGCTGTATATCTGACTAACATATAAGACCCTTTTTGTGTGTCTAACATATAAGACCCTTTTTTGTGTGTGTCTGACTAACATATAAGACCCTTTTTGTGTGTGTGCATGAGGGATATAGCCAGTTTAAATGCAAAAAGGTTAACATCATGAAGGGTACTCACTAGAAGAGTATAACATTCAATGTTAGGGGAACCGGAACCAAAGTTGATTCCATTGAAACTAAATACTGCTCATTGTTTCCCAGTCTTGGCCTTGTACCAGTAACCTTGCTTGAAATTGTCTCAGGTAGTTTGAGTAAAGTCCTCCTCAGGTAATTTAGGTCAGGAATGTCACTTGGCTAACCACATTCTTTACATGTCTTTTAAGTTGTTCTTACATCCTCACCTACTTCCTAAACTGCTGAAGTAAGTCTGTGTGTGTGAGATAGGTGGGGGTGACATGGCAGGGGCGGTTAATTGATGAAAACATTGTCAGGAGTGGTAGTAACTATGGTTTTTTGTTTTCCCTCCTCTCACCTTCCAGACAAAACTTTCTCTCTTTCTTTCTCTCTCTCTCTCTCTTGCTTTCTCTTTCTACCTCTTTCTCTATATTCCTTTCCTCTCTTATAAGAGAGACTGACAAATAGGGAGAAGGGTGGTTTCTGTTTCTTTAATTAACCCCCCCCCCTCTCTCAATGCATCAGAGATGTCTGAGATCCCTAGCAGACAACTGAAGAGGAGATCTGTCCTTTGTTTGTGTTTTCTTTATATTTCTAAACACCTGGCTTCTAGTAACCACACAGCACCTAGTCCCTTCTAAAAATTTATATATATATATATATTATTATTATTATTATTATTACTTTCAAAGTAAAAGGTGTCATGAATGATACAAAATCATACATATCAGACATATGTCTTCTCTTTAAAAACAGCTCAAGATAGAATTCAGAGAATAAAATCAAGCCTTAATCATTATAAGAAAGTGAATGAAATATATTCATACACACGTGTGTGCATTAAGATATATCAAAGCTATATATAAATTTCTTTATTAGGTAGATTTCTTTCTTTATATATAGCATGTAAAAATGGATGTTAAATGATGATGATACAAATTTCCAAATTGTGTGTGTATATGTGTGTATATATATATATATATATATATATATATATATATATATATATATACATACATACAGTAGAAACTAATGGTTCAATATTATTTTACTTCTTCGGGCGGTGGGTTGGCAGTATCGGTAGAGGGTCGGACGCCATGCTTTCCAGCATAGTTACGTCCCTTTACGATCTGAGTTCAAATACCGGCGAGGTTGACTTTGCCTTTCATCCTTACGGGGTTGATAAAATAAAGTACCAGTAATTCACTGGGTAATTGCTGGCCTTGTGCCTAAAGTAGAAACAATTATTTTACTTCTTCCCAAAAGTCTCTCAGTTGAACAGGGTCATCATAATAATTGTATATGAAATATAGACCAATTTGTGAATATTATTTCTAATTAAGATAATGGCTTTTAATTTAGCCCAAGCTTAAAATAAATTAGTTATTCACCATCTGGTGTTGTTTGATGTCAGGTAGTTTGAAATTTGTGAATGCACCATACTGTTTTATTATTGTAGTTAGTTACATAAACACTGTTTTACATTTTATTGTCAATTTTTAACAATTGCATTATCAACATTATTTTGTTATTTTATTTTTAAAATAATCTATGTATATTTGGTTTAGAATCAACACACTGTCCTTGTGTGTTGTAGGAGTTAATTCAAAGAGTTTGGCACAAGGAAGGACATCTAGCTGTAAAACATTGAGTATGAAGCCTGTCATGGTGGCTGCAAAGCTAAGCTGTGTTTTTCATCACAACATGTGTCAATCAATGTCTAGGGAAAGAGGAAAAACAAGGACTCTAGGGCCACAGAAAAAAAAGGTGAGGGCTCTGGGCTCTGGGCTTAAGGTGTGACAGTGTTGGGGATTCACCCCTTGCACAAAACTGCAAAAGCATTTCTGTGGACAATGGCCAGTGACACCCGCTGCAACAGCCACCCCATGTCATAGGGCTCCTTCCTCAGGCAGGCTACTGAAGTTCCGATCTTGCAGAGGAGCTCGGCATCCATGTTTTATTTTGGCATGGTGTCAGCTGCTAGATGTCCTTCCTAATGCCATTCACTTTATATCTATCTATCTATCTATCTCTCTCTATATATACACACACACACACATTCACCTGTGATAAACAGGTGAAACACCAGAGTAACAAGACTCACTAGTTAGCCTTAATAAAATGAATATATATATATATGTGTGTACCCGAGTTGTGTTGGGCGTAACCACAGTTAAAAAAAGATACTCAATACATTGGTAGAGTATAGGCATCTTTATTATATATAAATGACTCCTACTGTACTAGAACTGTTTTTATATAGTTATGTAATACATGTAAGTCTGTCTTTCTTGAACTCTGTTGAACAGATGAAATATATCTCTTTCATTATTAGGCCAACTGCTTCCACAGAATCTCTACATCAACTGTCACAACACATCAATGACCTCCTTCATGAAGTAAGTGTTTCTATTTTAGACTTTCTTACTTTCTTATACTGTTAACTATGGCATATCTGGTCCATGAGGCTTGTCTTGTTTTTCTACATTTCATGACTGTCTTCCCTATTTTAGGTTTGTTTTAGCAAGTGGTGGAGTTCTTAACCCTTTCCATACCAACCCAGCCAAAAATGGCTCTGGTACTATGAAATAAAATCACTCATTTTAAAGGGTTCCTATTTAAACTAAGATCTTCCAACATAATTTGATATAAAAACCTTTTGAGAGGTTACAAATACTATCTTAATAATGCAGTAATTAATAATTTTAGTAAATTCCTCCAAATTTTTAATTAAAATACCATGAGCTTCATTAGAAATATGGTCATGAAAGTGTTAAAATATTAAGAACCATATATAGTTCTTTACATTTTAACCCTTTATTTTATCGACCCCAGTGTGTGACTGGTACTTTATTTATCGACCGTGTAAGGATGAAAGGCAAAGCTAACTTCAGCAGTAATAAAGAATAAAATAATTTTCATAAAGCAAACATTATTTAGGTTGTTTCTTAAGGAACACATACGACTGATAATTATCTTTTATTATTCTTAATAATTAGATATTTTACCATGTTACACCACTTAACAAGCAAGCATGTTAATTTATCCTCAAAGTCTAAATGTCATATCTCTCTCACTGATATTACTTAAGCTATTTGTATTTATATTATATCAGCTGAAGATTTCCTAGCTTGGCAAAGTTCCAACTTTACTGTAGAGGGAGTTCTATTTTGTTCTAGTTCACTAATATTGGTGAAGGAGCAGTACTAGAAGATATGGATGCTGTTGTTGTTGTTTTAAAGGAATTGGGTAAAGCTATTATTAGATTTCAGCTTTGGTATAGTGCCAAACATCACAAAACATTAATGAGATGTTCAGGAAGTGGACATGAGAAGATACAATCTTTAACTATATTTTTTATTCAAACTTTCATTACTATATTTCTAGTGAAAGCCACTGCCTATGATTTTCAAATAATTTTGAATATAATGAAGAATTTGAAAGGATTAAGTAATGTAACTAATTTTCTCATTATTTATCTGGTCTTTGGAACATACCTTAATAAAGGTTCTATCATAAAATTATGATGGAAGGTATTTTTAGATAAATATAGACAATTTAACCCATATTTTACTATATTTATAATGAAAGACATTACCTGTGATCATGAATCTTGGGTAATTACCGAAAGAATATGATTGCGAATATAAGCGACCAAAATGGAGTTCCTCTGAAGGGTCTGTGGAGTAACGGTTATTTGATATAGTATGTAACTTGGAGATCAGAGAGTCGCTCCAGGTAGAGCTGGTGCATCTCAAAATTGAGAGATCACTGCTCCAATATTACAGGCATGTCGTTAGGTTTATACATTGTATATATATATATATATATATATATATATGGTAACATATGTGGTTGAGTATCCTATAGAGACGTGTACCCTTAACGTAAGTCCCAAGCTGAGTCAGTATGACAGAATATGGCAAAGCTGGCCCTTTCAATTACAGGTACTAACCAATAACATATATTTTCCATCAACTATATTATATTCTTTGTTTTCTGTTATAGTCTACTGCAATTATCAATGGTGAGACACCTGTAGAAAATTCCAGTGTTGCACAACTAGAGGTATTGCTCTTTTATTGATTTTCTATTGATTTATTAAGAATTCAGTGTCATTTAATAATGTAGGGTTTCAACTTTGACATTTGTCTTTGACATATTTTAAAATGAGTCAATATTTATATGTATGTTTATCATAATTTCTATATTTGCCTTTCCATGCTGGCATGGGTTGGAGGGGCAGTTACAGATCATGTCAATATTTAATCAGAGCTATTGTCTTCTTAGATGGTCTGGGGTATGTGTATGTATATGTGTGTGTATGGGGGGGGGGGGGGGGGGGGGCATGACTAGCTTACACTCTAATTTTGGCATGGTCTCTACAGCTGAATATCTTTTAGGCCTACCATTTTACAGAGTGCAGGAGGTGCATTGTATCATGGCACCAGCACTACCACTTTAGTATATCGGAAATATTAGTTAATTTGATTTTTTACCTTTCCAGGAACGGAACCGAGAACTTGCTGCACTCCTTGAAAAACATATCCAGGCTAATGAGCAGCTAAATGTACAGGTTCAGCAGTTGGTGAGTATATGTGTGTGTTTGTATGAGTGTGTGTATGTTAGGCCTTATGAGATGAAGCAGTCTTGTTGCTAGGTGTATGGTCTTTTGCTCAAGCTCTCTATCCAAGGCCTCACAACTCTCTCCAACACCTTATAGTCAGCAGCATTGACCCTTAAACCCTGAAGAAAGGAGTGAGGAGGCATGACATATCCATTGCTCATGATCCCCAGAACCATCCCAGTTGCTGGAAGTTTTGAGTGTATGGCAAGTGGAATGCCTGTAGTGCCTAATCATCTGCCATTCCTTTCGTTGACCCTTTGGTCATGATCAAAGACATATATATATATATACATATGGAGGCACATGGCTTAGTGGTTAGAGCATTGGCCTTGCAATCGAAAGGTTGTGAGTTCAATTCTCAGACCGGGTGATGTTGTTTCCTTGAGCAAGACACTTTATTTCACATTGCTCCAGTTTACTCAGCTGTAGAAATGAGATGGTAGGGACTGGGGTCCCTATCATTCCACTGCAAAGTGGTCGTGGAGGTGCCACGGCATAAAAACACCCAGCACTCACTGTAAATGAGGTTGGTGTTAGGAAGGGCATCCAGCTGTAGAAATCAAGCCAGAATCAGTTCCCGTCCCACCCTTGCAAGCAGGGAAAAAGCGGACGTAAAATGATGATGATGATGGGTGTGTGTCGTATGTTGTTATGTGTGTGTGTATGTTACTTTATAGTATCTATATGTTACTTTATTCCAGAGGGACCAATCACAACAACTGCAGAATGAACTCCATGAAGAGAAACAATCTTTTGTTGATAAAAAGAGAGATGTGGGTTCTCTGAAGGATCAACTACAGGTAAAGGTCTCTTGTAGACCCTCTTTTGATACAAAACTTGTTTGTTTTAAAGTTGGTAATAAAAGGATTAAGTTCAAAACAACTGATAAATAATCAGAAAGTTAATAATATGACTAAATTATTCCAAATTCTTGATTAGTTTCAAAATTATTTGAAAATCATAGGCAGTATCTTTCATTGGAAATATGGTTCAAAAATGGTTGATTAATTTTACATTAAATGGAGTTTATTATTAAATATAATTTATTAATGCACTGAATATGCAGAGGGTATATTATTTTCTATATTTTCTTTTAAGGTTCATATCCAAACAATAGGAATTTTAGTGGCTGAGAAGACTGAACTCCAGTCCAAAATTGACCAACTTAAGAAACAGTCTGACCAAAGACTTGGTAAGTTTTTGATATTTAAAAAAAAATTATTTTCTTTGTGATGAAATGAGATTTCCTCCCCCCTCCCCATATTCTATAAATAAAGGATTAGTTTGTAACTGAAGAAAATGTTTATTTCATGTTTGTACACTTTATTTAGAAAAATGCAGAAATTGAAGTCTATTCTCAACTTGGAACAGTAGAATACTTAAGATGTCACTGGTACTCAGAGTTAAATAGATTAATTTTAAATCCTTTCATTATTTAAATCTATATAATGTTGATCCATATTAAAAAATTATAATTTATAAAGAATTGAATTCTGTACAATTTACCTTTTTTCTGTTTTGATTTTTCAAGAGGAAATAGAAGAAATGGGAGGTCGTTTTAGAGTTTCCAGACAACGTATTACAGAGTTGGAACGGAACATGTCATCTGTTAATTCCTCAAGTCAACAGTATGAAAAGGTAGGTTTCTTAACTCAGATTTTCTAATATTTGTGTTATACAGGCCTTTGACAGTTCTCCCAACATTTTATTTAACTAGTTTTCTACTGCTAGATACTTTTCTTTCCTTATGCCAACCTTTGTTAAGTTATATTCCAAATGCCAACTTAATAATAAGAAAGTTAATTATTTTATTAATCCCTCCAAATTCTTGATTATTTAAAAAAATAATTTGAAAATGTTTGTGTCTTTCACTGGAAATTTGGTAATGAAAAGGTTAGGAATTCAATGAACCATTGAAGAAATAATTCATTGTGGTTTAGGAATAGGAACTGTAGAAATACTTGTAAACCTTAAAAAAGATTTTGTTCTTAGAATAAACATATTTGATATATATATTCCTGAAGAAGAACTAAAGCCCGACACGTCGAACTTTCTTTTCCCTTTTCCATATATAGCATGAAACTAAGACTTTTTGTATCTCTGTTTGTTGTTTCCTTGAACTATATATATATATATAAACACTTATTTGATTGTATTTTTATTTTTTAATTTAATTTTTATTTTTGTTTTTTGTTCCAGAATAGCAAAGAATATGCAAAAGATATTGACAGATTAAAATTAGAACTCTACAAATCAAAGTAAGCTGATCTCTAGAATTTATAAATAACCAGTTACAAGTGTTATTTATTTACATGGAATTTTAAAAATTATAGATTCTTAACATCATTGATGGTGTAGTAGTAAATTTTGAAATACTATAAACTTATTACAGTGTTGTTTATTTAGATAAAATTTTAGGAATTGTTATAGACTCTTAATACCACTGATGATGTATTTGTAAATCTTGAAACACTATATTATATATCAATTTCACTTGGTTACTGTAGTAGTTGTGTCACGATCATAGCTTTAAATACCTACAGCAAGCCTTATATATGTTTATACATAAATATAATGTATATACTTTCATATACACCTCTAGTTATTTTGAATGTAGATATTTAAACTTTGGTTAACTTTATGGTTAATTATTCCTTCTGTTTATTCCAGTCAAAGTGTAGAAGAATTACAACAGCAAATATCGGAACTGAATGGAAAACTCAATTCAAAGGTAAAAACAAGATGTAATTTTCCATAATCAGAGAATTGTGCAGTACACAGCTAAAATATATAGAACAGACCTCTGTCAGTTTCAACGTTGAGTATTCCAGTTGGTTGATCAATCGAACAGCCTACTCATGACATTGATGTGTAAGTGACTGAGCATTCCACAGACATGAATACCCTTAACATAATTATCAGAGATACTATGACAAGACTGGTTCTTTGAATTGCAGGTGCAATACTTCTGACGAGCTTTTAAACAGTCATCTACCTAATTTCACTCACATGGCTTGGGTTGACTCAAGTCTAAGATAAATGACACTTGTCTGAGATACCTTGCGCTGGGATTGAACTCAGGACTTTATAATTAAAAGCGGACATCTTAACCATTTGGTGATGCAGCATTTATAAGTGAGATATATAATACATATCTGTACAGAAAGAATACAACAAAAGTATTTTAAGGTCATGTTCTTTGCTAAAGTTTGGTGGGGTTAGGCTTCAGACCCATCCTGGGGTCCTTGTTTTACAGCTGGATGTCCTTCCTGGCATCTTTTAGTCGCCTCTTATGACACACTGGGATATGATGTACTTCCACTAAACCAGATACACACACAAACACACTGATTATATGTCAACATATCATTTTTTTATGTATTACTCCAGGGAACTAAAAATTGTGTTTATTTGCACATTTATAGAAGTTCAATGAAGATCAGATACACTGTTCTTACCAGCATTTCTTTCTCATAATTCTTGCCAGGTTTCTGACTGTTTGGCCCATGAACAAAATGTAGAGGATCTTCGCAAGAAACTGGAAATGGCTGAGTTGTACTCTCAACAGGTAAGGTTTATTTTCAAATAAACTAAGCTTTATTTTCAATTTGAAATTAATAACGCTGTAAAGTGGTTAGCATTTGGAAGGGCATCTTGCTGTAAGGATTGAGAGAGCCCTTCAGTCTCGTCAAGAGCCTGACAACTTCTATAGTGCTGGCACCAACAGTATATGCTGTAAATTGGTTGGCATTAGGAAGGACATCGAGCCATAGAAACCATACCAGTGTAGACATTGGCTTATCTAAGTGGACAGTAACTCTGACTTGGTTTATGAGCAGTCAACCATTTCTGTTACTCAAGTGTCATATCAAAACATCTCAAGACTTAACTGTTTAGAATATTTTCACCCTTTTCATTCCACAAACCCCATAAAACTGCCCCAGGTTCTACAGTAAAAATGTTTATAAGTGTTTATATTCATCTAAAAAACCTTTTCACATAATTTTATCTAAGAATCTTTATTATGTTCCAAAACAAACTTAACAATGAGACAGTTATTTATATTACTAAATTCCTCCACATTATTGAGTACTTTCAAAATTATTTTTAAATCATAAGGGACAGTGTTTTTCTTTAGAAATATAATGAAAGGGTTAAATATTTCTTCTGATTATTTAAAAGATTGGAAGTGACAGGGTTTGCAACATGGAATATAACCTCACTGTTTATTTTTTTCTTTTCAGCTAAGTAGCCAGAGTGATAAGGAGTCTCTCAAACTTGTTGATTCATTGCAACAAGAAAGAGAGGAGTACATTAAAAAAGTTGAATATGTAAGTATCGGCTTCTATTTCTTTGTTGTTGTTTTATGTCTCTTTTCTATTCTGGCATGGGTTTGATGGGTTGTCACATTCTGTGGCTAGACAGGTAAGGTAACTGTGTTTTGTTCACATGTTCCATTTTGGTATTGTTCCTTTGGCTGGACGCCCTTCCTAAGGCCAACCATTTTACAGTATGTACTGGCTATATTTTATGACACCAGTACTATCACTTTATAGTATGTACTGGCTATATTTCATAATGACACCAGTACTATCACTTTACAGAGTGTACTGGCTGTATTTCATCATGACACCAGTACTATCACTTTACAGAGTGTACTGGCTGTATTTCATCATGACACCAGTACTATCACTTTACAGTATGTACTGGCTGTATTTCATAATGACACCAGTACTATCACTTTACAGAGTGTACTGGCTGTATTTCATCATGACACCAGTACTATCACTTTACAGTATGTACTGGCTATATTTCATAATGACACCAGTACTATCACTTTACAGAGTGTACTGGCTGTATTTCATCATGACACCAGTACTATCACTTTACAGTATGTACTGGCTGTATTTCATCATGACACCAGTACTATCACTTTACAGTATGTACTGGCTATATTTCATCATGACACCAGTACTATCACTTTACAGAGTGTATTTCATAATGACACCAGCACTAGGGAGGTTGTCATGTCTTTGACACAACTGAAGAGTCCTTTCTACAGCTTCACCCCACCTCTATCAATTCTATTTTCCTTTGTCTTGTTTCATTTTACATTTGTATGTTAGTACAACTATAGTGTTATAGATCTGTACTATGTAATAGTGTTATAGTAGTTGTGGTCCTTCTGTGTTGTAGTACTGTGTTATAGTCATGGTCTTGGCAGTGCTGTAATGTTATAGTAACTTATATATGTGTGTGACATTGATAAAGTAACATAACAGACTTTGATCAGATAACATTTCTGATAAAGGTTATAGATACGGCTTACTAAAACATCACACAAATAACACATATACAGACATATATATATACATAGACACACACACACACACACACATTTATATACATAGACACACACACACACGTGTGTATGACAAAGCATTAGTTCAGCTGAGGCTTTAGTAGAAGACTTGCCCAAAGTATCGCCTATAAATATATATGATGCTATGCTAAATAAGACCCGTCCCACCCTTGCAAGCAGGGAAAAGCGGACGTAAAATGATGATGATGATGATGTGTGTGTGTGTAAAAGGTAAACAGAAATAAAACACAATCGGTACAGTATATGAAAGGGATATATTAGATTAACGCTTGATATGGTGGGGGAGATGAGGATAGATGTGTACATATACCCTTCTTTTTAAGTTTGTTTTTCCATATACATACATATTACATCCATATGGTTGGCTCTGTGCCTTTAGTAAAGAATCTGTTGAAGTTTTCCTTATCATTTCTTTATTTATATAAGATGTAACTAGATATCAATTTCTTTACATAAGTATGTCGTCATATACATTGACAAGGGTGGTGAGGGCGAGCGTTCATGGCTTTCTCAAGGGCATTAACTCTGTAAATGAAATATAAATATATTTTGGCAGTAGCATTAAGATAGCGTTAAGCATAATAGGGGTGTATATGAAAGTATATACTATGTGCTTATATACAATAAATATTTTTTTCATTATGAAACATCTAGTATATGCTTTCATATACCTTGCTCAAATGGAACTGTATTTTGGTAGGGATTTTTACAGCTGAGTGGTCCTGTTATGAGATAAGTCTGGCCAGATGGCTGCGCTGTACCTTGCATGTATCAGGACTGATTTTTGTCTGGGTTTTTACGGCTGCTGGATGCCCTTCCAAACACTAACTATATCTACAGTGTGGAGCTGGGTGGCACTGTTATAAGGAGGGTCTGGCCAGTTAGTTGACCCGTACCCTGCTCACAGAGGAACTGTATTTTGGGAGCTGGATGGTCCCATTGAGGGGTCTGGGCAGTTGGTTGAGCCGTATCCTGCTCACAGAGGAACTGTATTTTGGGAGATGGGTGGTCCCATTATGAGGGGTCTGGGCAGTTGGCCACGCCATGCCTTGCTCATAGTGGGGCTGGGTTTTTATGGCTGAAATATATATATATAATGCCAAGAGTTTCTGAACAAATAGGTCAAAGAAAAAAACTTGCTAAAATATATTATATGAATAAGATCTCAACACAAATGTATTCTACCTAAGGTATCAAACTTCAATCAGCATAGGACAGAAATATTCTATGTCTGCTAGTTTAGTTATCATTGGAACTAAACTTAGCTGAGTTATACTATATGTCCTCTGCTGGCTGAAGTTTGATACCCATTTATGTTGAGATCTTATTCATATAAGTTATTCTTATATATATATATATATATACACACACACACACGCACATATATATATAGCAGCTGTGTTCAATTAAATATACAATCAAGATTTCCAGCAAACATGGTAGCTTCCACGTAGTCTCTCGACTTGCTAGAAATAGCAGCTATGAATTTAGCTTCAACCAGCAATTAACCCTTTCGTTACCATATTTCTAATGAAAAACATTGCCTATAATTTTCAAATAGTGAAGAATTAAACTAGTGTTTGGAACATAACTTAACGAAGGTTTTAAGATAAAATTATGATGGAAGGTTAAAAAAAATTACTGTTTAGTCTCGTAGAACCAAAACTACAGCTAACGAGGGTAGCTCAACCTGCTAGAAATAGCAGTCTCTTTCTCTTCCACTATCTCTATATATATGTATATATAGTTATGTAATAAACAACATAAGATAATTATTTCATTCACCAGTGGTTTCTTGAAAGCAAACAAAATTTGCTTTCAGTCATCAGAATGAAAAAATCCTGGAGTATTTATTGACAGTGGATTTTAAAAACAAAAATATAATCTATATGAAAGTGAGGCTGGAAAAGGAAGAAGGAAAGGAAAAAGAATAAATATAAAAGTAGATAAACACACATGCACACGCGCACACACATATACATACACACATATATATATATATATACATACACACACACACACACACATATATATATATATATATATATATACACATCCATACATACACAAACACACACACACATAATCATACATATATACACGTACATACACACAAACATACATACACGCATACATACGCACACACATATATAGATATATGTACACACACCTACATACGTACACACACAATTAATTATAATAAAAAAATAAAAAAACAATGGACAACCCCATACAATGGAATAGGCCGTCACATAAAAATAAAAAATATACGACTTAAGAAAATAAAAATTATAAAGTTGACAGCGATACAGGAAAGGACACAAATAAACAAACACACGTGGTAAGCAATACACACATTTACACATACATACATATAAATATATACATACACACACAAACACACATACACACACATACATATATATATATATATATATATATATATATATATATATATATATATATATAAAAATAAAAAGGTGGAAGGGGTAAACAAATAGTTGGGAATACGACAAATAATAAATAAATAGATAAAGGTATAAATGTTTATAGCTGATTTAGAGCACCCAACAAGTCCCTGGAGCAAATAATCAATGAAAATAAACATTAAATCACTCTGTATGTAATTATGCCTATACATACACATATATATATACACACACGCACACATATATATATATATATATATATATAGGAAAAAGTATGACCTCGACGGCTATTATATATATATATAAATATACATATAGACACACACACACTAATATACACACACATGTATACAAAAAGTTACGTCACCACCTTAATAAAAATACACACACACACATATATATATACACACACACATACATATACATTAGACACACACACATTCTTACTTCGAAGGAGATTAAGAATTGAACATAACCAGGTATGTAAACACTCTCGTTAGCCTACGGTTGGATACTTTTTCGATAGACCTCGTTTAATACATTTCGTTCTCTCCACAAAAAGAAAGTAATTTCGTTTCGTCGGATTTTTGATATTTTGTTAGAAACTTGAATTTTAATGGAATTTAAACAAATAGGACAATCCCCGAATGTAATAAATAGAGTGAAGGAATGTAAGAAAATTACATTCTTTTCTTTTAAGATAGTGAGTGAGTGATTAATTCATTTGAATATCTCGTTCAAAATTGTATACCTTTGTAATATTTGACTGATGTCGCTGCTACAACTAGTCAACTACTAGCTTACGTGTCCAGAGGAAGGAGTTAACTGTAGTTATCTCCCTTGGTTACTTGTCTGTCATACAACAGCTGTGACGGACGTTCTGTCTGTATAGTTGTAGCTATTACTTCTGCAACAATATTATGTCTTATAATCGAGGACGTAAATAAGATTGTACACGTAAATAACTATATATATATATATATATATATATACACACACGTACGTAAAAACCCTTATATATATATATACATACGTAAATGCATATATTTATATATATATATACATACGTAAACAGCTATATCTATCGCATTTTGTTGCTGTCTTGATTCAAGGTAAAATTTATATATTAAACCAGTTTCGTAACTTTGTATACGTATATATATATATATGTATGTATGTATGTATATCGTACTGTTACACTAGTAGCGATGTGTATATAACTAGGTATATATATAAACATAACTCGCGTCGCTCTTTTTTTTTTTCTGTTTCTCTACATTCTCTTCTTCTTTATTAACTTTTATTTTATTTGTATTTATATTTGTTTTTCGTCGCCTTGGCCTACACACACACATTCATATTCATACACATTCATATTCACACACACACACACACACACATACACATACACACCAGCTGCTGTTTTGTCACCTGTTTTAATTTACTTTCTGTCCCCCACCTACCCCTTCTACTCTATTCAAATATTGATTGACTGAACGTTCGATACATGTAGAGTGTAAGGTTTATTAGAGAGAAAAGTGACAGTAACTTTGAAGTGTCTCATTGCTTTATATATACATTTATTTCTGATAAACACAATGAACGGGTATATATTATATTGTATATAAACACAATTTATATCGTTACCACCGTTTAAAGTATATATTTTTCATGCTTCTTGCATGGCTTAGGCAGGTTGAAGTGCGTATACATTTTTGCGGGACACCCTGTATTTAATAACAGACTGTAATAAAACGAAAGGGAATTTAAGTGAAAGGAAAACACCGGGACAGTAAAATGAAAGTGAATCCTACACTTTCATTTTACTGTCTCGGGGTTTTATCACAGCTTTAAGCTTGATATTTTCTCTTCTGGGACTCATTCCCTGTTGCCTTGGGTTAATTTATTGGTAGCAATTGACTGTAAGCAGACGATTGTGAGGAAGTAGGTTGATATCGAAAATACTATTAATTTGGGGGGGGGGGGGCTGTCATAAAAGCATTCAGTTTAAAGATTTTAAAACGTTTAAAATCATATACAGGGTGTCCCAAAAAATGTGCACCCATATTTATTAGAATGCTTTTGAAGTGTGTATACATGTTTTGGGACACCCTATATCACCCCCCCCCCCCAAAAAAAAAAAACCGGTTATAATTTCCTTTGTTTCATTCAATTTAATGTTATTGACTGTTGTTTTATATTTCTAAACATTGTATAACTCTTTCTTTACCATATGTCTAAACATTGTCCATATAACTCTTTCTTTACCATATATCTAAACATTGTCCCTATAACTCTTTCTTTACCATATATCTAAACATTGTCCCTATAACTCTTTCTTTACCATATATCTAAACATTGTCCCTATAACTCTTTCTTTACCATATATCTAAACATTGTCCCAGTAACTCTTTCTTTACCATATATCTAAACATTGTCCCAGTAACTCTTTCTTTACCATATTTCCAAGGAAAGTCACTGCCTAAGATTCTAAAAAAAAAAAAATTGAAAATAATATAAAAAAAATTTGAAGTGATTTAATAACAAAAGGTTTTTAGATAAATATAAACACTTTCAGTTTTATATTGTAGAACGAGGGAAAGTTTCAGGTGGTTTAGTATCAAGAATTAACTGTTTTGACACCATTTGTTGGTTCTTATATTAACTTAACATCCTGTAATGATTTAGTAGAAAATATCTAAAAACAGATTTGTTAATTCAAATGTTCATAGTATCTTTACTAGTGGATAGTTCATTGTGAAAATTTGTAGTATTAAGTAAATACTTTAATTTTTAATGTGATACAGATTTGTATTTTCAAGAATGCCTAGCTAGTGTTATTTCATGTGCTATACATGCATCTTTGATGAGTTGTAGTGCACCTGAGCACTGTACACAATAATTCTCATTATTGTTGTTATAGAAGGGTGGTGGCTTGGCAGTATCATTAGAGTGTCAGACATTATGCATATAGTTAAGGCCCTTTGCATTCTGAGTTCAAATCCCGCCGAGGTTAGCTTTGCCTTTCGACCTTCCCCTCCCCACAAAATTGTTGGCCTTGTGCCTAGATCAGAAATCATTATTATTATTATAGTGTAGTCCAGGAGTTATGGGGAGATGTGTTGAAAACTGCAAATTTTCATTAATAATATATATTTAGTTATTAAGAAATTGAGGATAAAGATTAAACAGAAGTTATTCCTAGTGTAACTGTTGAACAAGACATTTAAATGGTATAAATATGGTAATGTAACATTTAACAGTCATTGACATAAAATATCAAATGTGGTTGGATACTATTTCCTGACCTCTTAATGGTTGAACTAATTCATGTTAGTTTTATATACTCCTTGTACTGTTACTCTTGTAAATTACTGGTGTTATACTGTCTGTACTGTTACTAGTGTTGTTATACTCTCTGTACTGTTACTATTGTAAATTACTAGTGTTATACTCTCTGTACTGTGACTATTATAAATTACTATTTAACCATCTATATTGTTAATATCCTGTCTCTCTTCTACGTTGCTATTTAACCGTCTCATGTTTTGAATAGTTGAGATTATATTTTCTAACTTTCAACTTTGACCTTTCTCTCTCTCTCTAGTACCAAGAAGCATTCCAAAGTGTTACTAATGAACGTAACCAACAATCAGAGCAATACCAACACTATATAAACCAGCTACAACAGCAGAACCAGTCATTAACTATCCAGGTCAGTATATCATATATATAAAGTTATTCAATGTAACCTTTAATACATAATGTTTATGGCTTAGTCACAAGAGTGAGGACTAAACTCGAGTCCCTTTCCAGGGTTTCCAAGCCTTGGTCCAAATGCTTGCAATTGAATGAACTCTGTTAAAGGAATCTAAGCCAAAAGATTATTTTTAATCCAGGCAGCATATTTAGGGTTTATTAAAGTTAACATATTTCTCTCTACATCAGGAGTTCCCAACCTTTTTTGTGTCATCACCCACGTTCACATAGAAAAATATTCCACCACCCACCTGTATAGTAAATATTCAAAAGCATACCAAACATTTTTGGTAAAAGTTTGTTACTGGTTCATTATTTCCATTTAGCCTCCTGTTGTTTATACAGGTTATTTGCATACATCCAACTGTTGGGTGGGCAATGAGCAACTGGACATAAAATGGTGGGTGATTGGAAATTTTGGTGGACGATATACTTTTTTAATACTCTAAATCCTATATCGTCCACCAAAATTTCCAATTATCCACCATTTTATGTCCAGTTGCTCATCGCCCACCCAACAGTTGAAATCACCTACCAGTGGATGATATCACCCACCCAACAGTTGAAATCACCTACCAGTGGATGATATCACCCACCCAACAGTTGAAATCACCTACCAGTGGATGATATCACCCACCCAACAGTTGAAATCACCTACCAGTGGATGATATCACCCACTCAATAGTTGAAATCACCCACCAATGTGTGATATCACCCAGGTTGGGAAACCCTGCTCTACATTGATCATTGATATGTAGATTTCACCATTATTTTGTTGTTTTTATTTAGGTGAGTTCATTAACTGAAGAAAGAGAGAAACTATATTCAGAACAGCATGAAGCAGAGTCAAAGATGCACAGTTTACGAAGACAATTAGGTAATTTAAAACAATTTTTATTTTGGTGTGGGGGGGGGGGTATATATATACCTACCTTAACCCTTAAAACATTTAAACCGGCCATATTTGGTCAGAATTCTCTCACCTCTTTCGGTTTAAACTGGCCGTAACAGGTCACTCACACTGATCTCATAGATTCGATATGTGAAAATATAATAGTATATATAGAGTAATGTAAATGTTAAATGTTCTTACATAAAATTATGATGGAAGGTTTGTTTTAGTTAAATATAAAAACTTTAAAACAAACGATCTTGTAGCATAAAAACTGGGGTCGTTTTAGGTGGATTGTCATCCAAAGGGTTGTATTGCTTTAATAATTTAATTAGTATTTGTATCTATAATTAATATACCGTTTCTGGTTTGAACCATGATTTGTTTTGTCTTTATTAGAGGAGTGTGAAAGTCAGAACGAGTGTGTTACTATATCTACCACGGACCTACAGTCAGAGATCAACAAACTAAAAACAGATTATGAAGAACTAACCAAGAGACATGAAACCCAGATCAGAGACAATGCACAACTAAGTCGGTAAGTAGTAAACCACATCGTTGTCATCATCATCACCACCTCTACTACCAGCACCACCATCATTATCACTACCATCACCTCTACCACCATCACTACCACTAGTTTATGTCTGCTTTTCATGGCATGGGTTGGATATTTCAGACTTAAGTTTGGACATAATCCCCTTCCTTCTGTTGTAATAAGGTGACAAATTAGCATGGGATCAGTGGAGCATCACTGTCAGAGAGATGCACTTTAAGGGGTGCACTAGATGCATTTTATCATTGCACCAGCACTGGAGAGTCCTCTCAAACCCTACATTGTCTCTATTTGATTGCTGTCCACTATACAGAGTTTAGTGTGTACTGTGTGTGCTTTATTGTGGCTCCAGAACTAGTGAGGGTGTCATATGCTCAGCCAGGCTGTCAAGTTCCCATTAGTCTCATTGTTTCTCCGTTTGATCAACATCATCCGTTTTACAGAGTAAATGCCTAAATGAGAAACCCTTCTAATGTGTATTTCTTGTGTTTCTAGGTTTCTTGAAGAGAAAGAAAACCGAATCATGGACCTGGAGTCAACAGTTGGTAATCTCAATGAAGATTCCAGCAATAAAGCCCAGCTATTAGAAAATATTCAAAGTGACAAGACTGCCCTCAGTCGAGCTTTAACACAAAACAAAGATCTTAAACAGCAGTTGGCTGAACTTCAGAATGGATTTGTTAAAATGGTTTGTTTTCACTTTCTGATCATTTTCATTGATGTATCTCACATTTTAAACTTCTTTTAAACTTTTTGATATCAACCCAGTTGATTCTATTAAAAAAATCCCATTTTAAAGGGTTCATGATTAAATTAAGATCTTTTGATATAATATTATATAAAAACCATATGTTAAGTTACTATTTTAGTAACTTAACATTATATAAAAACCATATGTTAAGTTACTATTTTAGTAATGATAAGTAATTTTAATGATAAGTAATTTTAGTAAATCCTTCAAAATTCTTCATTAGTTAATTGAAATAATGTATTTCATTAGAAATATAGTCATGAAAGGGTAAATTTTGATTTTTAATTTGCTTTAAGGATTGAGGCTTTTATAAAACAAATAGAATATTTTAAATAATTATAATTACTGTTGCAAATAATTATAATTACTGTTGCAAAGAATTATAATTACTGTGGTAAAGAATTATAATTACTGTTGCAAAGAATTATAATTACTGTGGTAAAGAATTACAATTATTGTGGTATAGAATTTAGAACAACTGTTGTTGATGTTAATATTTGGTGAATAAGGAAGTTCTAAGGACTTCGGTGAAAATATTGTATTTTTTTAACAACAAATGTTATTAATTTGTTTCTTCAGAGTAATGACAGTATGGAACTAATGACGAAATTACAATCTGAGGAACACAGAGGTCATGAATTAGCTGATCGGCTGGGACAACAAGAGGATGAATTAAAAGACATGAGAGAACTGGTTGGTTGTTTCATTCTTATATATTCATATAGATTTTTATGATTACTGTATTTTCTCCTGTTTAACCCTTTAGCATTTAAATTATACTCAAAGAAACTCGGTAATATTTAAAGTAAATGTTCCATAGTTACCTCCCTTCATATCAACTCTTTCTTTGGGGAGATGATACATAGAAGAAAGTTCTCTTCACCGTCTTACCCGTATTTCTTTTTATATAATATGACTCGTATTGCTGAATCTAAAAAACTTGAGTAATTGACACCAACACGAGATTGAAATTAAATTGTTTATTTCTAAGTTCTTCATAAAATCAGAAATGAAGATGATTTTGTGTTGTTTGTTTGTTTTTGTTAGCTTACTTCCCGGGACGTAAAACTGAATGAGATTCAGAAGTGTGCTGACAATTTACAGATTGAAAGTTATCAGCAGGAGCAGATCCAGGACCGACTGCGCCACTATGAGGCACAGGCACAGTTAGTTGAAACACTACAGAGAGAGTTGTCTGCATCCCAGGTTGGTTTTCGTTTCTTTCTTTATAGTTCGTAATTCCTCTTGCAGAATAAAAAGAAAAAAAGACCCTCCCTTTTGTGATGTTACTTCTAATGAAAGTAGTGAGCCTGTGTCATCAAACATTGGCAGCATTTTACATACATCATACATATTAAAAATTATTCATATGTATAACTTATATGAAAGACTGGGAAAGAGGTCTGTTACTAACTGTAAGGCTTCAATATTCAATAATTATTTCATTATTAAGATGGTAGTTGTAATATAACTTAACAAAAGGATCTTTATATTAAATTATGATGGAAGATTTTAATTTAAATTGAAATATATATAAATGTATTTATTTGTAGGATATGATGAATGCTCTGACAACACAAAACTCCGAGTTGAGGAATATGCTTGTAAAGTCCCGTGATAACAAAGATATTTATGATGAATCAAAGGATGAGAAGAATGACACCATTGTATGTACTTGAATCTTTTTATATTTTTATTTCTTCATGTCTCTTCTAAATAAATCCATCATCATCATTGTCACCACCATCAAATAACTTAAGGCATTTTGTCCATTGTTCTGCCAATCCACCACCCTCGACTCAACACCAGGTTTACATCAGTTTTATTATTAGTGCTATGCTAAAGTGCACCCGGTACACTCTGTAAAGTGTTAGTGTCGGTGCCCTGATAAAATGTACCTGGTATATCTTGTAAGGTGGTTGGTATTAGGAAGGGCATCCAGCCATAGAAACCATGCCATATATGGAACATATGAGCCACATGAAGTCTCTCTCTGACTCAAGTCTCAAACTGTGATGACCCATCTAACCCATACCAGCCTAGAAAGATGTGATGATGATGATGATAATGATGTGATGTTGATGATGATGAGTTACTACTTTGTGTGTTTTCCAGATTCAATCCTTACAAGCTACTATTTGTCAACTTGAAGCGGAACGTAACCAATTAATTGAAAACTTGCAGGATCAGCGAAATCTCTCCGACAATTTGAGTGTAAAAGTTGCTGATGTTGAGGAACAATTAAAAATGACCAGTAAGTTGTAATTTATGATATTTTTAGATCAGACCTTGGAAACTCTGTTAGTTGCAAATCCTGGCAGAAGAAAGCAGCTGGTAGTCGGATCAAACCGAGGAAACACAGTTTCCATTGGTCTTTCCATTGTCGATACTATCGATGCAACTCCTGGCAAAAACGTCAGCAAGATTTGAACAGATGGTGTACCTTTCTAAACCAGACACAGATATCATCATCATCATCATCATAATAATTCACTATATCCTCTACTTTTGAACAGCTAATCCGGACGAGAACATTGTGAGCCGAGTTGAGTTTGAGAAATTGAAGAAAACCATGGAAATAATACAGGTTAGTTGGGATTAAGATGTTCAGTTGGTGTTAAATTCTTGTTGAACCTTTCGTTACCATTTCACTTGATACAAACAATTTTCTGTCTATTTACGGAACATTCTTAGGTTATTCTAATACTTAATTTACAACTGTTCTCAGATGAAATGAGAACTGAACATTTTAGGCCACCCACAAAATTATTAACCATTTTGCCAACAACAACCCTGAATACCTTTTTGATTTCCATGTATCTAACACACGTAGGCAGGCCAACAAAGTCGGAAAACAGCACAGCTCCCATGACTTTCAGAAACATTTTTTTTACGCTCAGAGTTGCTGAAGCATGGAACAAAGTACCTGCATCAGTTGGTAGCTGTCGAGACACTACATCCTTTAAAACTTCCATGCTTCCTGAGATTCATCAACACTACACCTAATATTCCCCCTCCATACACATACACACATGCATATCATGACTCATATACTATTCACTTCCTTGACATTTGTATATTATTCTATGTACTATACATGCACCTTTGATGAGGTGTAGTGCACCTGAGCACTGTACATGATAATTTCATTATTATTATCATTATTATTTTTATTTTCTCTGCTAAAGCAAGAATTAGTGTCATGGACCCCATGATAAGCTTCATAATTATGGGGGGGTTCTTTTTGAAGTAATGTATAGCTGGACACCCTTCCTCACTACAACACTAATAGTCCCCTCTCAAGACTGATAATCTCTTATTTCTCCCATTACAGGATAAATATACTCGAGCGATGCGAGACAAAGCTGATCTGTCTGATAAAGCTGACCAACTTGAACATTTAGTGCTGCAGTTACAAGGGGAGACAGATACGATAGGTGTGTAATTATTGATTGGTTTTTATTGAACAGATATGATAGATATCTAATTATTGATTGGTTTATATCACTTTGTTGAACAAATATATTAGGTATTGATTTGATTCGTTTTTATCACATTGAGCAGATACAACAGGTGTGTAGGTAGTTATTGATTGTTTTTTTATCATTTTTATCACAAGGTTTCATATCTCAGATCTTTCCCTCAATTTACCAGTTGTGTTCCTTCCATTTCAGTTATGACCCCTTTAAGCCTGTCAGTTATGACCCCTTTAAGCCTGTCAGGTGTGGAATTGGAAGGGAATGGAATGATGGACTCTTGTTGACTTTGATGGGAAGTGTTCCAGTTGTTTTATCAATGGAGGAGCCTGCTCATGAAATTAACCTGCAAGTGACTGAGCATTCCAGTCACGTATATGACAGTGTGACAAGTCTGGCCCTTGGAATTACAGGTGCAGTCTATATGATGAGCTTCTGACTTAGGTGAAGGCATGGGGCCCAGTGGTTAGTGTTGGGTTCATGATCATAAAGTTGTGGGTTTAATTACCTGACCAGGTGACACATCTATACAATACACTAAAAACAAAAGAAATAAAAGTATTCAAGTATTCTTTTCTTTTCTTATAATCTTAACTTCCAATTTCTTTCCCATGTTTCACTGTTAACTTATATAACCAATATGTTGTGTTGTTTGTTTCAGGGGAATATATTTCTCTCTACCATCACCAAAGAGCCTTATTACAGCAGCGAGAATTCCAGAAGAATGATTATATTTCTCGACTAGCTAAAGACAGAGAAGAATTACAAGTATGTTCTGAAATGTCTTATATATATATTTATATGTTCGGTAATTCCGAAGGAAAAGCAAAGGAAAAAAGAGTGCTCTATGTATAGAACAGAGCTATTTAATTAGAAAGTGAACAGATCCAGAAACCTTTGGTAATGGCGTAGTTATATTTTGTGTTGTTCACTTTCTAATATATATATATATATATATATATACAAAATTTGTTTTCGCTCTAACAGGGTGGATATCACGAATACATGTATATATATATGTGTGTGTATATATATATGTGTGTATGTGTATATGTATGTGTGTATGTATGTATATATATATGTATAATTTAACTTTGATGTTGACTGATAGTCATTAAATCTGTCTATATTTCAAGGGCAAGCTAGCTAAGCTGCAAGGACTTGTGGTACAAATGTTACAAAATAAAGGTAACTTAACAAGTGAAAAAATGAGTGAAACCTTACTATCAAAGGAGTATCATGAGAACATTAATGAGAGCAATGTAAACCATCCCAATGATATTCAACCCCACATTCATGGTCCAACTATTATGAATGGGGTCAGTAAATACCCAGAAGGTAAGAATTAACCCTTTTCTTACCATATCTCTATTTGGAAGCTAATCAAGAATTATGAGGGAGTCAATAACAAGTATTAGAAGCCCAGAAAAGGGTCATGGGTACAGCCCTTCTCTCCATGAGTGTAATCTGCTTAAGCAGAGGTTAACCTTACAAACCCCCCTGACTGATAGGTGCCATATAATTATCATGGGGTCATTTCTGAGATAATGCCAGATGCACTTCCCATCGCCAACTCTTTTAATTGCCTTTTATGACACTCAAGGATACAGTGTACATATTCTTTAAAAAAAATGTTTAATGATGAAAGCTGATCTGAAAACTGATCTCTGCAGAGGATATGACACATTCAACTGACAAACATATATATACAGCTGTACTGGAGAAGAAGACCCGTTTAACACATACAAACATATATATATAGACGAGATGAGGAAGGTAGCTGTACTGGAGAAGACACGTTCAATGCATGCAAACATATATATATAGACGAGATGACGAAATAATGCAACAACTGAAAGTTGGTTGTATTGGAGAAACCGGTTTAAGCATTCAAACAGATATTAAAATGAAAATGATCTTCATTCATATCAACAAATGAACATAGATCACGTGTTGCGAAGGGAGGCAACTTGGTAGTTTCGTACTTTGTTTTATTTAAAATTATGTCCCTTGTATCATTTAACATCTGAGTATATGTCTAGTATCTAATATTTAAGAAATCTAGTTTCATGATTATATGATTCATAGATTATCAGAAATCTTAGCAAGGGTTATTAGAAAATTATTTGATTCAAATTATTGACTGACCCTTCCTCATGGCTTAAGTAGTTCAGTGTTCTTGAGCAAGATGTTTTGTTTCACATTGCTTTTCATGGTAGAACTAAGACACCTATGAAATGCAGCCGTGTAGAAGTCCAGCTAAACCTATATAGGTGTGAGCTAATAAATTTTAATTTATCATTTTATATCTTTTCCATATTGGCCTGAATTGAACAGGTTGTCACAGACCAAGTCAGTTCATATTTGGAGTTACTGTCCTCCTAAACCATGACTCACTTGTACATTCCATTTTCGGCATGTTTTCTACCGCTGGATGTATTTTATTGTAGTACTAGCATTAAAATGGTTATGTCCCCTTTGACAAGACTAAAGGCTCTTCTCTAAACTATATTGTTTTTGTTTAATTTCCAATCACTGTACAGACCATAGGTGTATATTATCATGGCACTAGGAACCTATGTTGTCACTGTTCATTCATTCACTGAATCCAGAAGTTTGTCTCATTCGTGTCAGTTAAAAGAGGGAGAGAGTGGTGAAAGGGGGCCCAGAGAAGAGGAATGTAAAAGAGACACATAGACAGCTACATTACAGTTGTTGGCAAGGGGATTAAATAGAAACACAGCAATAGTGATGGAGACAATGGTAAAAAGTAGAAGTAATAAAAGATGTGTGTAAAATGTTATTTCAGTAAATAAATAAATCTTTTCTATTTGCAGACTGGCCAGACTACAGCAGCACTAATTCATCTGAGAGCGTAGTTGAAGCTATTGTAGCTGATGGATCAATGGAACATATAGCTGATCTACCGGAAGAACAGGCTTTTAAGTCACAGCTAGAGAAAAACATAGATCTTTCACTAGTGCCTCACCATAATTCACCAAAATGTGAACAATTGCATGTAAAACCTCACATTGGTGACAATAATCCTACTGCAAGAAAGATACTGGATTTGTTTTCTGAAATAGACAGCAACTTATGTGATACTGTTCCATATGGAGGGCGCAAGTTCTTGCCTTGTAAATACTGCAAAGGCACTGTAAAAGACGTATAGTTAATGTTTCAAGCAATATGAGCACACTATGTTTATTACTGTATATTATATATACAATATGTATCATAAACAAGAGCCATATAGAGGTGCCTATTCTATGGCTGTATGTTATAAGTGTTACTGGTTTTGTTATTATGACTGTTAACAGATGAATGATTGTATAAATAAATTACCAACAATTATAATATTGGATCTCTTGAGCTATTTATTTGAACTCTTAACATCCTGTACCACATTTGTATGGCATTCTTGAAAAGTACCGTATTTCTCGGCATTGAAGATGCTACTTTTTTCCTAAAATAAGTCTCAAAAATTTACCATGCGTCCTGGAGGCTGAAGGTTATTTATTATTTTTTGTTCAAATTTTTGGTTGTCAAAATTGGGGTGCGTTCTCGGCACCGGGAAATACGGTACTTAACAGCATTATGACATGGCTATTACATTAAAAATTAAAGTTTATTATTCTAATATTGAAAATTTTCCCAATGATCTGTCTGCTTGTAAAGATACTATAAACATTTGAATTAACAAACCTGTTTTTATTTTATGCTTAATCTTTACAGGATGTTAAAAGTTGATTTATCTTTTTTTTTTTTATTGTTACTCTTGTATAGATTAGATCATTGGAAAATATTTGACAGTTGAATTGGTTGTACTGGGTTAACATGTCAGAGGTGTTGACTCTTAACTGGATTAACAGTTGATTTGGTTTGAAAATTAATATTTCCAGACATAATCTTGAATGCTGCATGAAAATGGGAATTATAATCACCATGTAATGGTGTATTTGAGAGACAATAGCCTCACATAGTGATACCATCTCTTTCAAAACAAAATTTAACAGATTCGAAAACAAGTTTATACAACTTATTTATTACATATACTGTCCCAAAATGTTAATGTCCTTAATTAAGTGCTATGATAATTAGTCTAGTAATCTACACTTCAAAACTGAATAATTAAATAATTATTTTCTACAATGGGAACGCATGCCACTGGGTGTGTAGCCTAGTAAGGGTTGTGGGTTCAATTCCTAGACTGGCTTGCTGGCATATGAACTTCATTTCACATTTATTTTCATAAAACTGGGACCCTATCATTAAAACACCCGATAGACCTATGAGATGCAACCATAGCACCCGATAAACGATGGGATTTGAACCCAGAGACCATGATTGACATTGGGAACCATCCCGCTGGAAATATACTTATTGTCACACACACACACGACTGGACGATATATGTATTATATATATACATACACTAAAGAACACACACAAACTTGACTGGACACACATATATATATACACACACACATATGGGCGGAGGTTGGGGAGAACAGACCTCAGAGGAGATGACAAAGGACCGTGACAAGTGGAGAGATGCTGTGCTGAATAGGACCCGTCCTGCCCTTGTAAGCAGGGAAAAGTGGACGTAAAATGATGATATACACATACATCCACAAGAGAACACACACACAATACACACAGCACTCCCACAGATAGGAACAGTAAAGTCAGAAGTTATGTAGTAATTGCTGTACTACAGTATCTCTGTATAACTACCAACACTCCCCTACTCCCCACCAACACTCCCCTACTCCCCACCAACACTAACCACAAGGAAACACTAAAAGTAGGATTGGTTGTAACAAGTTACAAAAACCTATGTGTGTGTATGTATATACACGCATATGTGTGTATATGTATAAATGTAAAAGGATATATATATATATTATGTGTGTGATTGTGAACATATGTATAAGGAAGTATATGTGTGTGTGTGTGTGTGTGACATATATATATATATATATATGCATGTATGTGTGTGTGTGTGTGACCACAAGTCAGCATGGAAAAGTGTGATGACAAATTATAGGATGGCTTTCAATGACAACAGAAGTTGCTGATAACATAACTTCTATTTCCTCTCAGGTGCAGTTCTCTCTCTCTGTATCTATCTATATCTCCCTCCTCCCTCTCCACTTATCTTTTAACTCCCTCTCTCTCTCTCCCTCCAAACTACGAACCTTTCTCAACCCAATATTTTATATATTTACTAAAAAATAAATTTAAAAAAATCCAAATATATTTAGTTTAATATATTTACAAACAGGAAATACGAGAAAAGGGATAAAAATAAAGAAATGGTGAGATAAATGGGGTTGGTAGTTTGGAATATCCCTCAGCTGTGTCCCTACAGACAAGATGATGAAAGTATTACCGTAGAGAATAGCCAGTGATAACCACTGCATCAGCCATTCCCTCTCGTGGGGTTCCTTTCTCAGGCGAGATACACTCCTCCCAATTTGGTGGACGAAAATGGCAGTCTGGGGATAGAGGACACCATATTTCTAATGAAAAACACTGTCTTTAACCCCTTTCCTTACTATATTTCTAATGGAAGACTCTGTCTTATGGGTTTTATATTATTTTGAAAACAATAAAAACATTTGGAGGGATTTAGTAATGTAACTCATTTTCTCTGTATTAGATTGGTGTTTGGAACATAACTTAACCAAGTTTCTTAGATAAAATTATGAACGAAGCATGGACGCAAAAACGATGATGGTGGTGATAAATACTTAAACCCTTTCATAGCCATATTTCTAATGAAAGACACTGTCTAAATCTTTAAATCATTTTGAACATAATCAAATTATCAAATTAGTATCTGGGACATAACTTAACAAAAGTTCTTATATAAAATTATGATAGCTTATATATATATCGGAGTCCACCTGGTGGAGCTGATAACGTGTGTGTGTGTGTATATATATTATATACACACAGCTTTGTATTATAGAACCAAGAAAGTTTATCTATGCCCCTTCCAGGGCCAGCACCTGGGTATCTAGCACCCTAGGCTAGTCCCACAATCTGCTCCTTTCTCCGAAATAAAATAATTCTAACTTACAACTAGTTTGTTTTTACATTTCTTTCTTTGGCCATACTAAAAAGATGACTAAGCCGGCATTATGCACTATACAGTCCACATTGACCCACGACAAATCAAATGACAGGTCATAATACAATATGACCCTCTGGAGCTACTCATCAAAGATGTGTATCGATTTATTTATTGATCGCAGGAAATTAATACATATATAATTTGTGTCTAAAATTGGTCATTTAACGTTCAGAAATGTACCTCGCCTGAGGTGTGGGCCCTTGTCAGCTGCCTAGTTAGCGCCAGTCCTGTTTATAACACTAACTATACCACTTCACAACGGACTGACTGTGTAGGAAGTCATAAAAGCCTGCCATTTTTAGTATATTGGTTTATTTTTAGCAGCTCAGTAACGTGAAAAATAAGACGGTATTTCTCTTGTTTTACTGTTGGTAAAACACGAGATAAATAGCGAAATAAAATTCTCTTTACATAGGTTAGCTCTTCAAATGGAGTTGATATAAACATAATTTTATTGAACAGATGCAGCTACGAATGTAAAAATAGAAATTAATCAGAGTAGGAAAAAAACTGGAGACGAAAGACAAGAGAAATATGTACACTTGATTATACACTACAACAGTCATGAGAAAACTGCGGCCCGTGAGCCACATACGGCTCATTTAGCTCTCTGAATGGCACACTTAATTTCAAAATTGCCTTGAATTATTTTAGTAGCGCGTCCTAGGCGGCCAACTGCTCGTACCTACACTACAACATGGATTGTTGGCTTTGTTTTCCACCCTTTCTGGGATCGATAAAATGAAAATAAACGAAGGTTTTATTTCAATTTATAAAATGTGTATAGTTCGCAAAAGAAACAAATCCAGTCAGAAAGAAAAAAAAAACGAGATAAGACACATTTAATTACAAACTACAACAGGGAATGTCGGTTTGAAAGAAACCAAGACATTCATGGCATTGTCGTGGATGATAGTGAGGCTAAGGCAGTGGAATAGCCAAGCACTTCATCAGAAATATCACCTGATACTTCAATAAGGCGAGCCGCCAACGATGACAAGAACCTCGTTTGTCAGCTGTCCAACTCTCCTGGATGTCTCGAATTCCAACAACTGAAAAGTATAATTTACCGATAAATTATGGTAAAACTGTGAAGAGAAATAACATCACAGAAAGAAGAAAAAAAAAACATTTTTGGCTGAGAAAAATGTCACTTTTAGATAAGAAAAAGTTGCACTTTTATCTAAGAAAAAGTCAGTTTAACAAGGAAAACGAAAACCAACACGACGAGAGTACAATATTGATATATATGAGTTTAACACTTGATATAGTAGGAAAATAGTCGTATCGTTTCGGACACTAGTCCTTCGTCGGAAGATAGAATGAGAGAAAGAGAGTGGAAGAGAGAGAGAGAGAAGAAGAAAAAGAAAGATCGACAAGAAAAAGAAAAGGAAGAAAGCGGGAAGTTGTTTTCACCCATGAAGAAAGCCCGGGTGTAGTTAGTCAGAAATGTATTCTAAGCATTTCGTTTTGTTTAATCCAACAAAACAAATATTTCTATATTTGGTGCCTCAAGTAAATTGAAGTCTTAGCAAATATATTTCATATTTTGATAAATTAATTGTGATTAATAAATTGTGTTTTGCGAGCTATTATACAAAAGTGCCATGCATGCATGCCTGCCTGCCTGCCTGCCTGCCTGCCTGCATGTATCTATGTATGTATGCATGCATGCATGTATGTATGTATGTAATTGTTGTCGGTGGAAGTAGAGTTCAAAAGGTCAAGATTCAATTGATTCAGATAGAAAAGTCTTTGTTTTATTCATATATATATATATATATATATATATTCCTACTATATATATATATATATATATATATATATATATATTCCTACTATATATATATATATATATATATATATATATATATTCCTACTATATATAGTCGGAGACGTGATCTGATCGTTTGATGAGATATTACTAGTTAAAACAAGTAAGACTATTATTCAAATTAGTGACTTCATTCTTAAGGAAAGTAGAGTATAAATATTATTACAGACTTTAATGCCCAACGGCTAAGCTTAAACCGTTTCAATAACAATTGTTTGAGCTTAACCGTCGGGCATTTGATTCTATAATTATATATACATATATACACACTCTTAAACACAAACACACACATACATACGCACGCACACACATATATATATATATATATATATATATATATATAAGCGCACAAACATAAACAAACACACACACATATATATATGCGCACACGCACACACACATATATATAAACACACATATATATACGCACCACACACACATAAACACACACAAACATACATCTGTTGTTTTTATCAGCAGACAGCGAAGTAAAAAAGTGTAAGAATTACTGTTTTTTTCGAAAGTTGGCTTTCATTGGAACCATAACACAGTATAAACAATGGAAATGTCAAATCTTTATTAAATACCGACAATATGTAAATATATAGTAAAGTACTCACCGACACAAATTTAATAGTAACTAAATAACATTTACTATAATATTTATAACTATTTCTCAAAATATCAAGAGAGTATTTTCGTGTAAACTTTATCAAAGTGCTCGATAAATATAAATATTAGATTGAATTACATCGACTTTGTAGCTATAATATAATATAATATAATATAATATAATATAATATAATATAATATAATATAATATAATATAATATAATAAAATATAATATAGTGTGATATAGTTTAATATAGTATAGTATATAATTGTTTCTACTTTAGGCACAAGGCCAGCAATTACTCAGTACATTACTGGTACTTTATTTTATCGACCCCGTAAGGATGAAAGGCAAAGTTAACCTCGTATATAATATAGTGTAATATAATATAGTATAATATAGTATAGTATAATATGATATATTATAGTTTAATATAATATAATGTAATATAATATAATATAGTATAATGAATGCATTATGATATAATATAATATAGTATAGTATAATATATTATAATATAATATAATATAGTGTAATATAATATATTATGATATTTAATAATATATAATATATTATAGTGTGATAATATAATATAGTGTGATATTGTATAATATAGTATAATATAATGATATAATATAATAAGATATAGTATAATATGATATTTAATAATAAAATATAGTGTAATATCATAACGAGACATGAAAATAAATCATATATATATACATACATATACATATATATATATATATCGGGAATTTTACCCGCCTTATATATGTATATATTAAACTAAATACGTGTATTTATGCTGGACACGAATTTATGTTTCTAGAAGATAGATGCATAACATGATTAGTTCGGCTGTCTCCATATCATTAATTCTGTGTTTATGTAACAAGAAGCCCTCCTCCACGTCTGCTATCAGGAATGTATCTAGAGTTCTCTCTTTAGAGAGGAGGTGCGTCTTCGTGAGCTGGAGAGAATACTTTGCTGATCTCCTAAACCTGGTCACAACAACACCTTCTGATGTACACGAGGTGATGACTTACCTCTCGGGGATGAGGCTGCAAGAGCAGTTAAAGAGCTCAAATGTAGCAAGGCCGCTGGGGAAGATAAAATTCGGCCCGAGAGGTTAAAAGCCTTAAATAGAGAAGGTTTTCTTTGGCGGCCTCATGTGTACTGGATATCCAGGATCTCTGGAAAGGCGCCTTAGAAACGGCAATCGGGGGTGATAATCCCAATTTTCAAAAATGGAGACAAGAAAGATTGCTCCAATTATTGAGGGATCTCCTTGTTAAGCATCCCTGGTAAAGTCTGTGCTAAGTGTCTGGGAAAAGGATGGAGCGAGATTGTCGGGGAGTCCAAGCAAGCTGATGAACAGAGTGGTTTTGGCCCCGGACGCAGCAAAGACGACCACATATTCACACTGTGGTAGGTCTTTGAGAAAAGGCACATAACCGCGTTCCACGGGATATGTTGTAGAAGGTTCTGCAAGAGTATGTATGTATATATATATATATATATATATATATACACGTTGGAAGTGGTATCAAGACTTGTAAGTGTAGGGTCAGCCAGCTAGAATTTGCGGGCATGGTACTACTTAACCCGTTAGAAGGTGAGGTCCGACATGCACTTGATAGGTTTGCTGCCGAGTGCTGTACGACAGGGATAAAAATCAGTACTGCGAAGACCGCGACACTCCTCCTCTCAAAGAGGCCTGCGCAGTGCACTCTACATGTTAATGGAGTTCCACTGAAGCAGGTGGAGAAGTTCAAGTATCTTGGGGCCATATTTACGAGTGATGGAAGGCTGGAGGCTGAATTAAGTGCAAGAAATGCAAGATCTGGTGCAGTAATGTGCCAGCTTCAGCATTCAATAATCAGATGAAGTGAGGTAGATATAAAACCCAAACTCGCTTTCTTCAATTCGCTATATTCGTGCCAACCCTTACCTATTTTTACGAATCTTGTGTAATGGCCGAAAGAATACAATCTCGGATTCAAGCGGTGCTTCAGCTTGGCCGCAGTAAAAATATAAATTAACCAAAAACAAAGGTTATTTCCATCTATAAATTACTCTACCAATTTTATAATTCTCTGCTATGAAATTAAGCGGAATCAACTATATTTAATTCTTCGACCGTTGACATGGTTCCATGGTTGAATGGCTGGGACAAGAAAGCTGTATGAAATTTTACAGGAACTATAGGGGCTATAGGAGTTAAGGGAAAGGCAGCGGTCAATTGCTTATATTGTGTGTGTATCACACACATACACTATGGTTGTTTGATATCTCTCTCTCTCTCATATATATATATATATATATATATATACACACACACACACACATATATATACACACACAATTGATCGGAATATATGTGTGTGTGTGTGTGTGTGTGTGTGTGTGTGTGTGTGTGTGTGTGTGTGTGTGTGTGTGTGTGTGTGTGTGTGTGTGTGTGTGCGCGCGTGTGTGCGTGTGTGTGTGTGTGTTATATCTATCAATCAATCACAATCTGATTTTGTATGAGTTGTTAAGAAAGAACAAACGGCGAAAACGAAAAGTTGAAAATAACTTCGTTCTACAATAATGGCGGCGATGTGTTGAGAGGAGAAGAAGACTGGTAGGAATCAGCTTTGGCTGAACTTCCGAACCAATTATGGTCAAAGCCTTACTTGTCAATCACAAGCTTGCCTCCACACAAACGGCTCTTTGAATCTATTCTAATGATATAGTAATAAGGTAGCTTGTTGTTCGTTTGGAGGACACGCCTAGCATGCTTCGCTAACTCCTACAGTTCTACAGAGATCCCCAAATACGGTTTATGAGGGAGATGCCAAATTTTGGCTCCACCTTTAATTGCCTTTCAAAGAACAGAAGAATGAATAAATTATATTCTACTTTTCCCGCCTGTCTACCCCGCATGCATCGCATACAATTACGGGTGGATTTCTGGCCATGACGAGGATGATACAATGACTAACTCTATATCAGCCTAAATATCGTAGTTTTTCTTATGTTGCTGCTGTGTGTGTGTGTGTTTCTCTCTGTGTGTGTGTGTGTGTGTGTGTCTGTGTGTGTGTGTGTGTGTGTGTGTGTGTGTGTGTGTGTGTGTGTGTGTGTGTGTGTGTGTATGTATGTGTGTGTGTATGCGTTACTTTGTGATTGTGTATATTTGTCTATCTGTGTGAATGTATGAGTAAGTCTGTAATCATGTGTGCGTTTGAGAGTGTACACCTTTCTATTCGTATATGTGTGTGTCCACGGCGCACACGTGTGTGCACACTGTCTGTGAGTCAGTTTGTCTGACTGCCTGCTCATCAGTTTGTATTTAAACAACCAATCCTAGTTGAGAGTGGTGCATTCGTAAGTTATTTCAGTCTTACGAAGCCAGCACCTCTCTCTCTCTCTCTACCTTATCGTCTGCATTAAATGGACAGCTATCGTTGGCTTTCTAGAAACCATTGGTAGATTTTTCATTGATAAATATTTTCTGAAAAATAACCTCACTGTATATCTATAAACTTGTAGGATATGCATGAGTGTGTGTGTGTGTGTATCTTTGTATGTATATATGTATGTGTGCATATATTGATCTGTATGTACTATGTGTGTGCCAGCATGTTCTCTGTATGCCCCCACACCCCCATCCGAGCTAAATTCATATATGTGTATGTGAGTGTGTGTGTGTGTGTGTGTGCGAAAAACCAGGCAACTGAGAAACTCAGAGTAGTGACTCATGCAGACTCATCTTTGAATTAAATATTCAACAATGTTGAATATTTGATTATGACAACTGCCAAGGAATCAACGTCCACACACACATCTCTCTCTCTCATATATATATATATATATATATATATATATATATATATGGGGGGGGGGGTATATGTGTGCCCGTCTCTGTGTATATGAGTGTGTCTGTGTCTGTGTGAATACATGTTGGTTATCACCATACTGAGTAAAGAAGGGTTCAGACGATCTGTTGCTGTTATTTGATACAAGTGTATATGTGTGTGTGTGTGTGTTTGTGTGTTAGCATATTTTCTAGAGAGAAGACGAAGCATTGGCGGGTAAATATGGATAAGTACATGGTGAAAGGTTTAAAATATCCTGCATGTATTGAGAAGATGATATAGAAATCTTTCGAAATGTTTTTTAAAAAATAACTCCAACCAAACTCCATGTATGATGTATGCATGTAATGTATGTGTGTATGGCTGTGTGTCTGTTTGTGTATTGCTGTATATGTGTCTGTCTGTGTGTGTGAACATTAACGTCTGCTTTTATCCATTTTGTTTTATTTGCGGGAGGAAGTGGGATGAGAGTTATAAAATGAAGAAAGAAGTCTATAGAATATCTCGCCCGTTTATTACCATTGAGTGGAATGGTAACTGTAGAAGTATAGTAGAGGGTGGTGTGTGTCTATTGAAGGTATCTAACTAGAGACAAGGGAGGTGAGAAGTAAAGACATAACATTTTACTACACAACCCAGCACCAACAAATGGTAGACTGGTAGAGAAGAGGGATGTTAAGAGTTCACCATTTTCGGTGATTTTCTTTTTCATCTTTACTTTTTAGGGAGTTAGATTTTTTTTTTTATCAAGATTCGCTCACTGAATAAAAAAAATGAGTCAGTTTAGAGGAAGATAACTG